>JAEIGD010000079.1:205000-353819 GCA_018903425.1 Zaprionus nigranus | reverse complement strand
GATATGCGAGGGAGCCACAAAATGTCGAGAGTTAATCGAGGAGCATACAGACAACCGCCATAAACACTCGCGCCTCGTTGCACATAAAGGGCTATGTTAATTGCCAATTACTAATTAATAAATATTTTATAGAAAATGGTAATGCATAAAAATCCTACATGAATGTAAATTTGATATTAACAATTCATTTATTCAGAGTAGGGCAGAATTTTTGTAATATTATTATGACTATAACACTGTTATATAAAATGTTAATTATTATTATATTTCATAGTTCTCTGTTCCTTATAATTTATTTAATTTAATTCTTAATTTCTTACTAAGTCACTAAATAAAGTTAAGAATCCATTTGAATTCTTAAAATAATCTAAATAATGCAAATAAACGCAGATATTTGTAGAATATAATATGTTAACTATGTAATCATTTGTTCCTTTAGCACTGTTCATCATTACTAACTATATAATCAGTCCTTATCAATATGGATTAGAAAAGAATGTAAATTTGATATTATCGGCTCGTTTCTTCAGAGTACTTATGTGGAATCTTAATCACTCTGTAGTAGATTAAGTTTAGGAATAATTGTATTTCTTGTAAAATACAAACAAATACGTAACAATCGAACACAGAGATATCAATAAATAATAGCACTTTTTAAGTAACTGCAAAGAAAGTAGACATGTGCCTCCACCTAGCGGTTCCTAAACTCTTCGCCAGTAACATAATATCAAACTATATACATATAACTATATAATCTCTCGTTTTTAGTTAATATTATGATTTTATTACTAAAAAATATGTATCTAAGAACTATGTGGATTATTAAAAGAACGTAAATCTGATATTACCAACTCATTTATTTGATTAGAAAGATTATTATGCACCTATATCACTGTTAACTACATACTCTTCGATTCGACATCACTTTTCATCATTTACTAACTATATAATCTATGCCTACTCCGCCTGGCGAAGTCAGAATCTTTGGCTTCGCAGTGACCGTGAATAGTTTGTGAATATTCAAATACCACAACAAATCGTTTGGCTTTCAAGTTTCCCCAATTTTTGATGGTCAAGAAAAGCCCCCTAACTTTAAATCAAATCACTAGGTGTGGAAACAATGAAATTTCCTGTAGCGAGGTCACTCGGGTCTAAGGAATGCAAATTCCTTTCGCCAAGGCAAGGAGCGAGTGAATATCTTGAGAACAGACGGAAGTTTGATTTGCTAATGAAGCGAAAGGATGTCCTGACTGCAAAGTTGTTCAGGCTTTTAACCAGCCCCAAATATATTGGCAGAAAATCACATTTGATTTGTGGCCTGTCGTCGTCCTGTTCCTTCTGTCCTGGCATTGCATGTTTAGCATGCCGGGCATGTTTAGGATATCGCCAGGCGATGTAAGGTGTCTTTTTGTTTGTCTTCCTCGTTGCTGACTTGTTGCACGTTGTTGCCTCAAGAGTGTCACACGACACTCAACATGTCCCCGGGAGGCATGTGATGTTTAAATTAAATTGGGGAGCAATTGAGGATGACCACTGCTTGGATGTGGTTATAGACACTTTTATGATAATCAACAGTTTTCATTTCACCAACGACTTGTTTGCCATTTCATTTTGCATTGCCAGCTCATAACTTTTACACCCTCCTATTCCAGACTCTTCTAGGAATATTTACTAACCATTTGACTCAATAATAAGCGCGATTGTTTATATGATGCTGCACCCCCTTCACCACCCCCCTGCCTCTGCCACGCTATGAATGCTTTTATTAAATTGCAGAGGCGGCTGGCAAATTTATTGCAATTTTTACTGTGTTTCTCCAACGTCTTTGACGCTAACCTTCAAGCGTTACCGCCGCCATAGCCAAAAAGCCCCGCAACACCCACTTGCCGTGCCCCACCACCACCTCCAGCCCCTGCCCTCACTGCCCCCCCCTGCACAGTTCTCTGTCTGCTTTTGTTTTTGAAGTAGGCAACGTTGTGAAAGTGCAAGGCGAAAAAAGCGAGAAATAACATGGGGAACTTAAGTAAACATTAATTTACATAACTTCTGTGCAAATGACGACAACGGACGACGGTTCGCTCGCTCTCAAGAGCCGGAGGGAGGCACAAAACCCGTATATAGTCTGTTTGTAGGTGTGTGTGTGTGGCAGCCGAAGCCAAAGCCGGATCTGAGTCCGGACGCGGGCGTCAGCGCTCTTGTAGCCCGGCGTTATTAAAAAATTTAAAGCATGTTTTGTGGCAGAGCGAAGAAGAGGGGCGAGGGGCAGGAGCCCCAGAGAAACATGGGCAATATGGCTCTGCTTAGTTGTCACCGCCCCAATGTGTGCCAGTCTGTATGTGTCTGTGTGTGTGTGTGTGATCGAGGGCGCACATAGCCAAGCAACGGTTCTTTTTTCATATCCTTGTAGCAGCAACCGGCGATTGTGTCGGAGAAGTGCCAGCGTCTGTTTTCACGTTGCCAGCGTCATTTCCTTTTGTAGCCACTTCCATGTAGCAATGGGAAAAACAAGAAGCGAGACATAGATGGAAAGAGAAGGAGCGAGAAGCATAACTTGACTTGGGGGGCAGCCAAACTGACTGCGCGAATGCGCTACCCAGCAAAAGGATCTTACTGTGGAAGTAAGTAAAGAAATGTCGAGGATAAATATAAAATATATACATACAAATATGTATATAATTATAAATATATATCAATATAAATATGATAAATGAAAACCTATTTAATATATTTAAAATATAAAGTATTTAAATAAATTTAAATCTTTAAATAATCGTCAGATAAAATTGAATATAATTCAAGCCAAAACAGTTTTAAAAGAGTTCTATATTTCCCTTCCATCATCTGCCATCAATACCCACATCTGTCAATCATTTATTACTGATTCATTATTGATATCATATGCTATAATATCATATTATAATCCAAATTCATGACAATGCAAAGACAGCTCATCTGCTGGCGCTACACAAGGAATTAATCAAGCGAGCTACAATGACAGCGCATATTATTTTCTTCTTCATGTCATTACCAGAGAGCGCCAAGCGGCACAACCCTCTCCAGTCCTACTTCCCCATTCCCCCCTGCCGCCAGCCAGTTGTGGCGCCACACCCTCGCGACGCTGCGCAGCTTAGCGAAATTGTTTGCGAAAATACAACACAATATTCAAGAATAATGATGACATTGTTGACTTCAGTACCCTATAAAAAACAGAAGACCAGAACGAAAAAAGAAAAAAGAAACCCCACATAACCACAAGGACATCTTCCGCAGGATTAAACGCCCTAAACGCCCCGGTTTAGACACTGCAACGCCCTCCGACAAAGCGGGATAGAAAGAGTCAAGTCTGAGCGAGAACGAGACCATGAGAGAGAGGGGGAAAAAACCAAACACGATTACCATATTCTATGATATGCGGATATAGCCGGAACGCCTTAGACGTAGCCCGCTTGGCAAACAAACTTGCGAAAATAGAAATTAAAATGAATTGAAGTTATGGCATTGACAGTTTTCGGAATTATCACGTGACATGCAGGCGCACAACTTGCCCTAGCAGATCGAAATTTGCATTTAGAATATGCTGCATACTTTCGAGAGAGTCTGTCCCAGAGGGAACTTGACAGATACGGTCTGGAATTAGTGAATTAAATAATACATTAAATAATTGGGAGTATAATGAGTCTGGAAACATTTAAATATGTTATTACTTAAGACAATTTATTGGTAATTCTTTTTGCTGAACAGGAATAATTATAAATTTAATTTAAAAATATACAAAGCCTCATGAACTGGGAGAATAACAAGTCTGGGAGACATATGAAAGGTTGTTGCTTGGGAAAATCTAATCTGTATCATAGAGATTCGGCAGACAATTAACTAAGGTATTTTCCAAGCTAAATTACTGGTTGGTTTCATACTAATCAAGAATACATTGTATATTTTTAAAAGAGTATATAAATAGATTCAGGAATTGGGATCATAAGGAGTTTGGTAGACAATTACAAATATTTAGTAAGTATTGCCTAAGCTAAATCGGTGATAAACTTAATGGTTTTCAAGAATATATGGCTAATAAATGGGAAGCAATGGGAAGAGTTAGTGAAACAATTAAATCACTTCCATGCCAAATTTGTAGTTACCTTGATGCAAATTGAGAATCTTTGTAGATTAAAGAGAATATTTTTAGAGGGTATTTTGTGATCAACTAGGATTTATTTTTGCAGCTTTGCTAATGAGATAATTTAAGTTTCCATATATGTCTTATCTTAACATTAGAGTAGGAGTTGGAATTCGCATGGCAATTGGATGAGTACTACGTGCTAAGCTAAATCTAAACTAATCTCAGCTGAGTTCTCTCTCCCTTCCACTCTTCTTTCACTCTCTACCAGCTGAGCTCCTCGGGCAGTCCGCCCGGATACTCGCCCGTCAGGCAAGCAGTGCAGTAGCCCGCCTTGATGGGATTCACGTGAGTCTTGTTCATCTGCACCGCCTTCACGAGACCTTCCACACTGAGATAGGTCAGACTGTCCGCTCCCACATGGTCGGCCAGCTGTTGGGCATTCATTTTATTGGCCACGAGCTCCTCTCGCGTGGGAATGTTGATGCCCATGTAGCAGGGATACTGCAGCGGTGGGCTGGCAATGCGTATGTGTACCTCAGTGGCGCCAGCATCGCGCAGCAGCTTGATAATGGGACCGATGGTGTTGCCACGCACTATGGAATCATCGATGAGCACAATCCGTTTGCCCTCCACATTTTGCGCCAGTGCGCCGAACTTCTTGGCCACGCCCAGCTGGCGCAAACGATTCGAGGGCTGAATGAAGGTGCGTCCCACATAGCGATTCTTGCACAGCACCTCGCCAAAGGGCAGACCCGACTCCCGAGCATAGCCATGTGCCGCCGCTGTGCCTGACTCCGGCACGGAGCTCACCAGATCCGCATCCAGTGGAGATTCACGTGCCAACTGGCGGCCACACTGCAGCCTGGCTGAGTAGACCATTTGACCCTCGAACATGGAATCGCTGCGTGCAAAGTAGACGTACTCAAAGATGCAGAAGGCCATGCGCTTGTAGTCGGGACGCTCGACAATGTCCACGGTGCGGTAGCCATTGCGCGATAGCTCGATGATCTCTCCCGGCTCCACCTCACGCACATATCGTGCACCTATGGAGAGGAAGCCACAGCTCTCGCTGCTCACTACCCAACCCTCTGCAAGCTGATCCTCAATATTCGCATGTCCCGCATCGAAGGGCACGATCTTGCCCAGACACAACGGCCGATTGCCATAGGAATCTCGCACTGCGTAGATCTTGTCCTTGTGCATCACGACCAGGGAGTACGAGAGTGGAGCCAGCGTCATGAAGTGACGTATGCGTGCCGGCCAATTGGGTCCATCGTGCTCGGAGACATCTTCGGGTGCACAGCACAGAGACTGTGCGATCAGTTCACTGTCACTGTGTGTGGACAAGCCGACGCCACGTTCCAGCACCTCGCGGCGCAGTGACTCGCAGTTCACGAGCTCCCCGTTGTGGGCAATGGCCAGTGCACCATGTGCCGTGTGCACCACAAAGGGCTGGCAGTTGACCACCTCGGAGGCAGCCGCTGTGGAGTAGCGTGTGTGCCCGATGCCCAGGTTGCCCTTGAGCTTGCGTATGGCCTCGTCATTGAAGATATTGTTGATCATGCCCATTCCTTTGTGCACGCTGAAGTTCTTCGAGCTCTTGCCCAGACTGGTCACAATGCCCGCCGACTCCTGGCCACGATGCTGCAGCGCCACCAGGCCCAGGCAGATCATCTGAGCAATGTCCAGCTGCAAGGGAATACAACGAGATGAAACTGCATTAATATTAATAGCTCAAGCTAGAGATGGAGATAGTAGAAACACGTTTCGGCGATCGGATCTCATGGCAACAGTCACTCTCAGCTGACAAACTGACGATTGATAATGGGTTGATCCCGTGATGTGTGCATATTTTCCTGTTATTTTCCATTTCATTACAAACTCACAGCAACAACAACAACACACACTCGCACACACACACACAAGATAACAGCGACGACATTAATACTGTAACTGATTATGGGCGAATGCAACCGCAACTCAGCTTTGAGCTGCGATTCTATTGACGTCATAGCCCGGCGTTGGCCATAGCCCCACAATGGGGCGAGGGACACGGGGCACTGTCAGTTGATTAATGACCTAGTTGCGCCCAGTCGCCTCAGTCTGCATCAGCTGCAATCACCCGATGAGCTCGTTGATCACAGCGTTTACCTTAGCGAACTGACGAACTGATTAGAGCTAAATGTGTGGGGTATAAGTGCAAGCAGGGAATGATGCGTGCTCGAAAACAAACAAACATTTTTGCAAATTAATCAATAAACAATTCCAAAATAATAAAATTCGGCAATTCATCTTTTAAATACTTTTCTATAAGTAAATATAGTAGGTAAATTAAAAATGTTCGAAACTTCTTGAATTCCATGCGAATTATATTTTTTTCTCTTTATAATTCTGAGCAGTTCTTTGCAATTTATAAAGCCTCGTTTATAATTAGAAGAATGCTACAGTCAGACACGCCGTACAGTAATATACAATTTCCCCAATTTCGGAAAACCTTTTTACCTTGGACCATTGAAAATGGTCAAAAGGTATATTAACTTTGTCAAAAGCAAATGTGTAACAGGCAGAAGGAGGCGTGGCAGACCCCACAAAGATATTCTTGCTCAGGATCACTAGCCGAGTCGATTGAGCCATGTCTGTCTGTCTGTCCGTCTGTCCGTCTGTCCGTCTGTCCGTCTGTATGAACGCCAGATCTCAGCTATTATAAGAGCTAGAGTTACCAAATTTGGCGGGAAGACACCTGTGTGGATCAGCGGCTCAAAGTTTATTTCAAATGTTAGGCCCGCCCCGCACAAATATAATTTAATTTGAACTCAATTTGTCAGCGCTGTTTAAAAGATAAAACTCTGACTTAACATATACTCAGCTTAATGAAATATCTACGTAGTCCCAATTTCAGTCCGATGGCAAAATATCGGATAAACACAAAAGTATTTAAGAAAGTATGGGCAACCAGCGCTTTGTCAGCTAACAAGGGAGGCGGGCGCGCGAAGGCGCCCTGTGATAATTTCTAGTGTGCATACAGAAAATTAAACTACACAACAGTGAAGGGTACCCCACTGTCGCTGCTGCGCGACTGTGCCTTACTGGTTATATGTTAACTTAAATAACTTTTGTGTTAATTATCCGATCTAATTTAATTTGCGAGATGCATGAATAGTGTTGATCTAACAATTTTTTTTAAGCATAAAGTTTTGTTTTGAATGATTGTCCTAATAATCACAAACTACCTTGTTTAATCGACACAGTTACTGATCGTTATTCCGTTCTTCCTCATTCTTCCTGTTACATACTTTTGCACAAAGTTAGTATACTCGTTTTCAAACATTTTCAATAGTCGAAGAGTACAAAAATAGTCTATTATGCACTCACATTACACTCACAAATCTATTTTTCACATTACTAAAAAAAGATTTTATTATTTTAGTTATTAGAAAAAAATTTAATTAACCAGTTTTGTATTTTTAAAGAACCTCTTTTAATTTAAATTAAATTTAATTGAGTTTAAAATCTGTTATGCACCCTCACAGATCCTTTTTCACACCCTTTCAATATAAAATGTTATTTATATCGTTTCTAACATCCTGCCATATCACCCCTAACTGCCTAAAAAATCGATCGCACGTTTTATTCGAAACTGCCCACAGTAACTCACCTGTGTTGGATAGTCCCCACAGGCAATGGCACCGAACACACCACACTCGCATGTCATGCCTGTGACATCTTCGCCCTTCGGCTGCACCGATTTGTAGATCTTGTCAGGAAATATTTTCTTCGTCGCGACTGTTCCCGTATTCCTGCTGCAGCACGCTTCCATTTGTTCTATTAAAAGTGTTATTTTAATTATTAAATATTATATTATTCATATTTCAATACAATAAAAAATCAATTTTCCTGTTTCATATTCTTTTCTTACCACAAATTGCTTCACATTCACTTTGCGCCATTTTCACACGACTTTGATGATATTGCTCTATATATTGACTATATATTGTATGATCTATATTATGCTCTGCTTTTTGTGGCTTCGTTCACTGCCCCCGAAATTGTTGATTGCACTTCGCACAAGTGTATGCAAGTTGAGACACGTTCAGACACGTTGCCACGAGATCAGCGGAATGAGTTTCAATTTCAGTTCCAGTTCCAGTTCTCTGCTTTCACGACTGCATTGATTGAATGCCAGGCGATTTATGAGTGTTCGAGTTACAAGCGCTGCTAATTAAAGCTTCAAAAATCTGACAACACGATCAGCCCAGTATACATATACAAATATATGTATATAGTATACATAATCGTGAGCTCTCACACATAAATAGCTGATGCTGATAACCGATTCGATTGCATTTGAAGCCGATGTGCGCGGAAGGTTCCACATACCCCAACCGCAGCAGCAGCACCAGATAATTCGATACGCTTTTCAGCAGCATCAGCACACAACAACATCAATCACAGCAACAACGTCATTGAAAAGAAGAACAACAACAACTATAATAATAATAAACAAATTGCTAGACCAACAACGATCACGTTTCTGTTGATAATGTGCCGAAAAATTCCGAAATTCGGTTAGTGTCCCCTGGATTCGCGCAGATAACGATCGACTCGAGAGATTCTGAGTAGGCCGGGACATAAAGTTGAGGTATGTATACATAGAAACATGTATTTGTTCGGAGATTTCCATTTTAGCATAGCTCTATCTCTCTTTGGCCTTATCACAATTGGAAAATGCGTTCATTGACGCATTGACGCATTCCAGTTAGACGCAACGATTTGCGTAAACAATCACAGTCGATTAAACATTGTTTTTCTTCGGCCTTTTAAATGGGCTGCATTATCACTGCGGATTCCATAGACCCCCAGTGAAGTCTACGCGACCAGATCGATAAGTCGTCAGAGCTAAATGTTGTCTCAGCATTATTTCTCAGCCCCAATCCCCACGATTACGAGCCGATGCGAAAGTTGTAAACAAAAACAAACGAAATACGTGGAAGAGATAACGACTACTGTATACTCTAGGAATAAGTTGATGATATAAGTATATTATAAGTATATATACAATAAGTGATATAGGAAGTAATCTACGTTCTTTAAATGAAAATCATTCTCAATATTTCGGAGGTAAAGATCAAAGATCGTCAATTATGATCAATAAGTAATACAATTGTTCTATCTATTTATTCTTGTTACTGTATAGTTAGGGTGTCAAAACTGTGAAAACATATCTACACCTAACAACCACCAATAATCCCCGATTCTCTCTCTCTCTACAACACTGATCTTCAGTCTAATTTCTACTCAGCAAGCTTTTAAAGCTTTCGTCGCTGTGCAAATTGGAATTCATTTATCACCAATTAAAGGTTTCCTATTCCGTCTATAATTAGCACGCGTGTTTACATCGGGATGCCTACAAACAACTTGTTTATAAAGTGTATCACCAAGGTGCTCGGCAACTTTGCCAGCGTGCCAGACAGATCGGGCTGATCGTGCGATCGTATAGCTGATTTTCAGCTGATGCAATACAGGCGACTGCAGCCATAAGTGACTGATGCCGAGGCTGCCGATCGGCAGATCTGATAGAGCCCTATAAAAATAGCAATATATAATGCCATATTATGACTACTATGTTCAAGTACTAGACGTATAACAGTTGTCTTTATAGACAGACTAGGCCAGACATTGCATAAGATCAGCTGCCGTTGAGTGGGACTGCTTTTTGGGCTACTGACTGTGTGCATCTTATTATGGAGAGCTATTTGAAGTACGCATTACCTTCTTCTATTATCGGAGACAAACAGAGATGCCAATAAACAACAACAACAATAACAACAACGGGAACAGCAACAAAGCGCTAAGTTAGCAAACAAACAGAGATAATGAGATGCCGCATAATGTGGAAATGAAAATGAACATCGAGCAGCGGACATTGAGAAGTGACCGGTGGCAAGGAACGGCATGGCGGGAGGGGCAAGAAAAAATGACCAACCGAAAAAGGAAAGGGAGAGGGAAGAGGGAAGGAATACCCCTGCAAATGTGTAACCACTTGAATTTCATTTGGCGAAAAGCTTTATCGAAAATTATGCGAGCGCTGGTGACTTTTGGCAAGTGGCAGCGCCGCGGGTGACGAAGGGAGGGGGGATGTGGCACAACTGGCAACCCACAACGAACTCCCAACTAACTGCTTAGCAGCCTGATAAAAATCCAGCACACACAGCTAAGCAAACAGATAATAAAGCGCCAAATGATGCTCTGGAGCGGGAGAAAGAAATAGATAGATAGAGTGAGTGAAGCAGGGGCAGGGGGGCGAGGTGGACTCGGAGTCGTGCGGATTTTTCGCATATGTGAACCCCCCGCGAAGTCCAGTTCTGCTCGAGGATACGCCGCTGCTGCTGTGGTCTGTGTCCGGGCCTGGGCACGGCCAGCTCATGCATAATTCAGCAGAATTCTGAATGATTATTCTTTATGGGACTGTTTATTTCTTTTGACCATTTATTTCAAGTTGTGCGATGCGCTCTCTCTGCCTCCCCCTCCCTCTCTCTCACTCCCGTTCACTATCTCTTTTTCGTCTTCTTCTTTTTTGTTCTTTTCATTATTTTTATACAGTTTCCAGTTGCTTGCGCTCGAAATGATTCCGAGTCGACGGTGACGCAAAAATCATCATCAAATGGTCCATCCGTGTCCAGGGGCCAGTCGAGGCGGCTCTTGCCATGTGCTGCTGCCAAGTGCGTTGTCTATTGAACCAAAAACTTCGGACATTCGACCAACCACACATGACTGGCCCGCCCCCCTGCAAGCCACCACCACCAGCCCCTTCCTCATCACACTAGATAGAAACCAATCCGCATCCCTTTGTGGAAAGTGGCAACGCATCATTTGATTTTATTTTATGTGCTCAAAGTGGCCAACAGAAAAAAATAAAAAAAAGAAGTAAATAAAAAAATAAAAAATAAATTTTATTTGTTTTCCTCTGTCCGCAATTGAATAAAATGTTCCTCTAATGTAAGTCGAAAGGGCACTTTCTATATTGTTTTAGCGCAGATGGAAGAAGGTTCCGTTTCGATATTGGCATGAAAATAACTTCATTATGGGAAAGGGGAGACTGGTAAGTTTTAAGTGAGCACATTGCAGTTAAAGTTCTGTGGGAATATAAATTGAAATGATTATTTAAGGATTTTTTTCTTAACAACATGAATATTTATTAGTTTAACTCAAATTGGGGGGACCAAAACCATGTAATTTGTGCCTTGTACCTTTTCTTGCTTTGCAAGTCATTCAAAGTAGAGCTGTAAAAATCTAGATAGTGTCATGTAACGAAATTTTCTGATTTCAATAGTCTGAGCCATCGATAATATCGATTAAATGACCAAATATGTAAGAAATAAAATATAAAAATGTAATTGAACAGATGTATATAATACTTATCTATGTATGGTTTATTTACATATATTATAAATACGAACTTTAAGTGAATATTAACAATTATTTATATATAATATCAACCCAATTAGCCCTGAAAAGAAGCAGATATCAATATTTGGCAGTTACACCCTTAACTAGAGGTGCAGAAACATCGATGTTTGCTAAAGGTTTCATATGAAACATCGATTTTAAGCAATGTTAAATCGCTGTTTCTGCACCTCTACCCTTAACCCAGCGCGATAAATTGGATGCAATTTCAAATAAATTATATTTCCACGTTCAGTTTTTTGAGCAATGGTGTAATATTTAAATTTTCAGAAAATTCTCTAGAGCTGCTTATTAACTAGCGGAGTTAACGGAGACAAACAAACATGTGTATTAAATTTAATTTAAATTAGTACCGGCGTACCAATATTAACGAAAGTCGAAAAACAATCATTAGTTCTTTTCGCTCGCCCCCATCGATATTATCAATACTATCAACAATAGTTTTACAGCTCTAATTTAAAGTGAACTATCAATTAATAAAATATATAAATATCGTTGGTTCAAACGATGTTACACCATTTAACAATTACTCTCCTATTCCTACAGTTCTCATTAGAAATGGCTCAATCAGCAAAGACACTAAAGAAGTTTGGGATCCCCACTTCAGCTATTCTTCTACTTCCCTCTTCCATCTTTCGGGCCAACTTTAATTACAGTCGGGAATCAAATATAGCATAGTATAACCCTCAGATCCAATCAATGTGAATTTCAATTAAAACTAATTGAAAGCGCCAAGAACTTTGCCTGCGCTAAGCAAACAACTGAAGAACTTTGATGGGGCACCCCGTCAATATTGAAGGGGCACCATCTTGAATTGTTCCTACCTCCCTGCCTCCCTGACTGACTGCCTGACTGTGTGGCTGTCTGTTGTCCTTATCCGCGGCAGGACAGTTCGTTTGGCAACGTTTTTAATTCGTTTACGTTTATTATTTATTCCGCGGCTGAGAAGACAAAAAACCATCGACTTTCACGATTCCTTCTTCTTCTCCGGGTCCGGCAATCGTTTGCCTAAATTGCTGCCCACTGTTTGCTGTTGTTGTTGTTGCTGTTGTTGTTTCTGTTTTCGTATTTGTCTTTGGCTTTCTTTATATACCATTTGCATATACACACTATATAGTATTCTATATAGAGAGCTCGTCGCTCAAAATTTTCATTTATTTTTGTTTTTTTCCTTCGCTTCTTTGCTGAGAGATTTGCATAACGAAGCAGAGACGAGCCAGAGACAGCCAGAGGGGAGCAGAGACAGCCTGAGGGGTCCGCCTACCTCCTACCCCGCCCACTGTCCCACCAGTGGGCGTGTGTCCTGCTGTGGTAACTTTTAAGTTATCTTCAAAAATGAATTTACTTTGCCCACTCGCCTTTGTCTGCCAGTGCCGTGCCACGCCCTCTGCGCCCACACGGCGAGCTCTAATTAATTTCCCAATACTGTTGAATATCCCACAAAGCCACACAGATTCATATCTGTCCCAGCCACTTTAAGATATAGCCCCGAAATTCGTGTTAAAGCGCCACCGTGCATAGGTAATGAGAGGCCCCTCAAGATCGCTTCCCGATTCTGATTGATGTGTGTCAGTGCTAGAGAACGTGCCGTGCCCCTTCCCCCATGTGCCTCACTCACAGCTGCTGAAACCTTTCGAAAGCAGAACCCAACTACAAGCGCGTAAAATCTAAATGGCTTTCAATTTGTGGCACATTAAGCGACTGGTAATTGATATACAAACAGAGAGACAGAGACAGAAATAAAGGGGAGCTGAGGCTGGGAAAGAGGAGAGATAGAGACACCCAGTGAAACTCGTCGCGCCGGCAAGTTAATTAAAATTTCAGAAACGTAAATTGAATTACCAACACAAATTGTAAGCGACTCCAGAGTCGTCTTGCCTCGCCACCAAATGCTCCAGTTACGCGTGAGAATTTCCAGCCATTCTCCTGACTGCCTCTTGACTGTGCATAAAATTTCAATTCCGAAACCGAAACTGAACCCGAATCGGATTCCGAATCGAAGAGGGTCGCAAACAGAGACCAGACAACAGGAAAGCAGCGACACATTCCCAAGGCGGCAGCCAATAATCATAAAATTTAATAAAGGTATTTCGCTTGACCGTTAACGCTAGTCAGTCACCCTCCCCCTGAACTGGAAGTACAACCAACGGCAACAGTGGGTTAATGTATGCAAAACGCATTCAAATTTTATGTATCGCCCGCAACGATCTCCGCTAGAGTCGCCATCCACCCGGCCACATACAGCAACAACATAATTCGCTCGCCTACCTTTCATGTGAGTTCATGTTCCACACTCTAGTTGTGGTGTCTGCCACAACTGCTCGACACAACTGGTGGCACTCTTAGAGTCTTGGAGTCTTGGTGAAGCGGCTGGCTATCTTGCACGCTCTATTGGCCTTTCGTTCGGAGCGTATCTCTATCTGTACGGCACTTAACGGACGCGGCCTTCTCCGCATGTAAATGGCATAGTTTGAGACACTTTGGGTCAACTAATGAGGGCGATTTTAAGACTCTCCCCGTCTGGCATGAGAATGAGCTGCCAGCAGAGGCAGCAAAAGGTCTCTTGACTACAGTTTCTAAAGTTCTTTCACAAAAACAGAAACGGTATCTAAACGATATCTGATGTGGCTCAGGGGATCGCCGAATGGTTTCACAATATTTCAACTATTTTATTTTCACAAAGTGAGAACAGTTACTTTGTTTATTTTACATTAAAATTTGGGAAAGAATGGAGGCCTACAACTGATTGGGACATGCACTTGTATTCTTATTGTATAAATTAATATTTTATATTAGTAAATATGTTACATTACTATTATTGAAAAAGGGGAATCTGTATTGCGATCTAAAAGATCTTTTGAACCCGTGCTGAATTTTATTACCTGTTCAGTGTTCCTTATGAATTCCAAGATTTTACCTAGATTAATTGGCCTTATCGTTTTAACTTCGAGAAGGTGTACTCCTAGTGTTGCAGTGTCGAGTGAGTTTGTTATGTGCTCTGTCTTTTCACCCCTCAATTTGTGGAATCTGCATGTCACATTGCTGACGATTCTATGTTTTCTTTGAATTCTTGGATGGTCTTTTTGCATATTCAAGGCTCTGTTTCTATCATTGAATACTCTGTACTCTCTATACTCTGCCGCCACTCTTGTATATATATTTGTGGCATATCTGCTTCCTCATTTTCCGATATATTATTGTGTACCAGTATGATTGTGTACCACCTTATCGTAGTATTAGGGTATGGTTCTTCTCTAGCATGTCGAGTTTAGTTCTGACCTGTGACCTTAGAATCAGTATGCCCACAGAATTTATTTCTTAAAAACAAAATTCATCAATCTTTCAAATGATAATGGGTATAATTATTATGCATGTCAAAAATATACGTTTAATCATTAATAAAATCATTTACAATTAAATTTATATCGATTTACAGGGACGAAAGTGAGCGCGGACAATTCTTTGTCACCTGATTTGATAGCCTGATAGATAGTATTTATAATCTCTGAGATCTAGGCTATCATATAGAGAGACAGTCAAACGAATGGTCTGATATAGCCAAATCGACTTGTCCGTTAATACTGCACAAGAATCTATACATTTTTTGGGGTTTAAGAGACTATAAGTAAACAATAAACTGAAGTTCTAAAACTAAATGCAAGCAAAGCGACATATTAAACTTAAACTATTTTTGTAAGGGCTTAGATCTATGAGAAAGAAATCTCTCGCATATGTTTAAAGTGTTTGCCTGCGGCTCTATTCGACTGCACTTCACAGACAATTGCACTTTATGAACCGCAAATCGCATCAATTACGCGATGAACTCAAAGCTGAGAAAGTTTTACAACTTTGCGAACAACTCGGCGCTTAAGTTTCGGGCAATAAATCAAATTTGCTTCAAGCCATAAAAAGGCCACACATTAGCACAACAAAAAGGACACTCCGCCCCCTTCCTTAGACACATTCCTGCCTCTCTCACTCTTCTCTTAGCAAAGTGGAGTCGTAAATCTGAAAATCACTTGTCGCGCGATTCAAGTTCCCGAGCTGAGCAACTCAAGAGAGGCCGCATTAAATTTTACGCATTATTAGAAGAAGCCTCACAAAGGATAACAACGAAAAATTAGGCACATTTGCGGTTAAGCGGACAGGGATGTCAGCCAGTCAAAAAGGGAAGGGAAGCTAAGGGAAAGGTCCTTCGGGGTAGGGGAGAGTTTTCTCCCGTTCTCCGCATCATTCCACTTCATTGGCGGCTTTTGTAACATTTGTTTGTGACGTTAATTTATACAATAATCGTGACAAGGACCCAGAGACAGCACGAGGAATCTGTGGCCTCGCAATTGTGACTAAAGACTTAAATAGGCATTGCTGCTCGGCTCGACCATTGGCCGCTTGATTACTTAGCCTGCATACGCGACTGTCTGACGTCATTTTAATGGAATTTTAATGTATTTGTTTTGCAACACACACACACACAAACACATACACACATTTCTCTCACTTTGTCTCTGCGCTGCTTTTTAAAATTTATTCTAAATTATATTCATACAAATGTTAAAAAACTTCCACGCCAGAATTTACATAGCATGCAAGCTTGTGTGCAGGTGTGTGTGTGTGTATACTTTGCAGCACATGAATATTGAAAATGTGTGAGGCGCCTCCGCCAGGCGGGCAGGCTCCATTCTGCAGCTCAACTTTCATTACGAAACGCATCTCGTATGAAAAAGTTTTGCGGCTGAGTGACAAACGGGCAGCAGCCTGCCTGCCTGTCCTCCGCAGCCCCCCAGCCGCGCCCAGAGACCGGTGTTAAAAGCCAGGGGTCTGCATATATTAATATCCCAAATGCGAACAGGCACAGGTATCTAAGCTTTGCCGGGGCAGAAAAAAACTGCAAAAAACATTAAAATTTTCATGAAAAATGTCATCAACAAAAGTTTCAAAATGCAAATAATTTGGATGCTGTCGTTGTTGTTGCTGTAGTTGTTGTGGCTGCTGAGTGCTCTCAAGACAGACAAAGGCTCAGCAGAAGACACACACACACGCACTCACACAGACATTCGGTCTGTCAGGCACATGAGAAATATCATTTGATATGCTGAACAACTGCGTGAGAAATGGAAAAACGAAAGAAAAAAACGTAGCTCACTATTTGGGGCTGTGCTTTGGCATACACATCACGAACCTATCAACAGCACATCGCACATCGCATTAGAATGCATTTAGAAACGCATTTATCATCACGTCGGGATTTGTATGTGGCAAACCGCATTGCAAATCCCGCCAAATCCTCACACAGCCTCGCCTCGGCTGATCGATTATGATTGATGTGCGAGATAAAAAAGAAACAGAGAGAAAGATTTGTGAAATGTACGCATATAATTCCAATTGCGAATCGTTGCAATTAAAATTCAAATAAATATATATTATGCGCTGACTATAAAGAGAGAGGAGGGAGGGAGAGAGAGTGTGTGCTGTACGTGATTTCATTAGCAGCGAAATCAAAGCAAAAGCAGCGCAGAGCGCTGTCCACACTCGAGCTTGACTGGTGCTCCATTGCAGAAGCAGCGGGGGAACTGGCAACCTCCCTCGCTTTATCCTTATCCTTATCCTTATGGTCGCACTCAGCACTCTCAGCCTCAGCCTCTCCAATCTGCGCTCTCCATTCTCCACTTGGCTGCACTCAAGTGTCGCGACGTCGCTATTAAAACATTCGCCACGCGCACTTGGAAACATGGACACAAATTCCAAGTCAGAAACAGAAACAGCAGCAGCATCTCCACACACACACACACTCACCAACACACCCACGGGGTATATAGTCAAGCGGGTACAACTGTTATAAAAATGGCGTCTTAAGTCAGCCCCCCAGCTGAGCTGGTAAGTCATTAACTCAGCTCAAGAGCTTTTATCTCGCCACTCGAGCGCATCTTGGCTTTGCAGCCCCTCCTTACCCTACCCCTACTCGACTCTCTCTCTCTCTCTCCTTCTCTGCCTGACTGTCATTGGCAGCGCCATTTTGCCTCTGTCTTCTGTTAATTTCTAACGGGGCAATTACACGCAACTGATAAGCAAAGCAATTGCTCGAGATTAAAAAGCAAGCAGCAAGAACTTTTATAGCTCTCCCGTCGTGTCGCATCAGCTGAACGACTGACTGGAGCCGACCATAAAACTGATATAATTCCTCTTCCATTGTATTGCTCTAAAGTAATCAGATATTTATCTGAACAAGTTAGGAAACTGCAGTCGAGTGTTCTCGACATATATATACTCTGCCACATATCATATTTTATATTGCATACTGTCATGTGACGCCTATAAAAACTGCACGCTCAGTAATATTACTTCTTGAATAACTTCTTTGTTAATTATACGTTCGTAACCAAATATTCAGAAAGCATTTTAAATGTAAAATTTGATGTGCACACCAAAACTTAACTCTGCAGCATCAAAGCTACGCCTGTAATTTGGTTATTGCCAATTTACGTGGGCGACAGAGAACAAAGCCAAATTCTAAAATGAACTTTATCTACGTGCAATGATAACACATATTGTTGGCAAATTTGGCACTCATAAGTCTTATAGTCTCTAAGTTCTAGATGTTCATACAGACAAACAAATGTATATTGATTTTGATGTTAATGTCGATCAAGTGTTAATCAAATTTGTGTGGCCTTCTGTTTCTTACATACATTTTAGCAACCTTTAGGAAACGGGTATACAAAGTGCTGTAGCTGCATTGTTGCAAATAATTGAAGAATGTTGTAGAAAATCAAAAATTAAACCTCATCACTCATTTTTATAGTTAGAACTGTCAGCAAAAATCAAAAATCGTTAGACACTGTAAGGCACTCAAATAGCATATGATATAACTGCCATAAAAGAAAGAAACACTAAATAAAACTAAGAATTGATTGGCTTTCCCTCTTGCAAACTTTCCAAAATTAATTCCCAATAAACTCCATAACAATCCCTAATGAAATCTGTTGAAGTGCAATCAATATACAAGATTTCCAATTTCAAAATTCTGATTTCACTAATTTCAGCTAAGCCGAAACGATTGCTGAGTTGTCAGCAAATTTATGAGCCTTTTACGAGCACTATAAAAGCGATGTTAAACCGATGTCCGACATTAGCTTGTTCACATTGCTTAAATTGTGGAAAATGCGAGTGTGTGTGTGTTGAAATCTATTAACTAATTAAAAGTGGCAAAGGCCATAAAATCAAATGGCGCACACGCTGCACTGTGCACCGTGGGCCGATGATCAATTAATTTGCTGTGAAGGCGTCGCTGGACAAGCGTATCAATTATTTTAATGAGACTCAGAGAGAGAGAGAGAGGGAGTGGGAGAGGGAGTGTGACAGGGATGGTCACTCGCCAGTGGTCACATTATGATGCACCCCAAAGCAATTGACAGTTTATCAGTTTCGTGTCAGGGAACGGTCAGCCAGGGGTGGGAGGTTGTGCCATGTGCAATGAGGCGGGACGGACAAGGGGAAAGGGGCCCCTGTTGACCAGCTGTGTCGGCGATGCAATTTTAAACAATTTCAACAATTTGTTAGGCAATTTGCGGTTGACGCGTCGCACACGACAAAACAACAAAAACAAGAACAATAAATTAGTTCGATTTTACAGAGAATGCGAGGGTGAAACGCCCCCGCAAGAACAATAGAAATCAGTTGACATTGTGTTAACACTAATGGACACAGATTGATCAGGGGGACTCGCACATATGTGAGGGACTTCGAGTAATCAGATTTTAATTGCTCATTAAATGAGTGCGAACCCCCCCCCCCCCCCCCCCCCCCCCCCCCCCCCCCCCCCCCCCCCCCCCCCCCCCCCCCCCCCCCCCCCGGGGGGGGGGGGCGGCCCCGCCCCCCCCCCCCCCGCCCCCCCCCGGGGGGAAATTAAGTTAAAATGCAAAAATTAAACTAGAAACCTCGACTTGAGTCTGTAAACTTTGCTATCTTTCGAAAGGTAGAGGGAAGGGGGAAGGGAAAAGAGTGGCAGCCACAGGAATTAATGCAGTTCTTGCTTGATTTGCATAATCGCTGTCAACTCAACTCTTGACAAAACGAAATCCACACACAAATCCGCACAATGCAAAGGCCCGAAAACTCTCACGCGGTTAGGGTAGGGGCACTCATGCAATTGACACACATCATTTCACGCACTGACGCCTTTCAATAAACCAAATTTATCACAAGCGCACAATCTGCCTAAGCCGTCAAGCCCAAACAGTAGTCGAGAGTCAACAGTTTTCAAAAACCTTTAGCATATTGAGCTACGGGACACGGGATACGGGGAAGGAAAACACACGCGCCCAAACAGATACAAGTGTAATCAGTCAAGCGTTTTGTCGTCAGCCACACAGTGACATCACCATCACCATCATCCTCTAAGTACTGCCTGCCAAAGGACCTTGTCGAGCATCATCTGCATATCAAAAAACCCAAGCGCAGAGAAAGAGAGAGAATGGGAAAAAAATACACCATGGTGTACCCCAATTTCGTGTCGCGGACAGAAAGGGTTGCTGATTAGAGCCTGTTCGAGGTCTCTGAACCATGAATGAACGAGCTGAAATGGTTCGGTTTGCGGTTAGGGTACGCTCGTTTATCAAGCCATCACAAGGTGCGACGATGATGAACCACCCACCCACCTATGGCACCACCGCACCCGATTTTCATCTGTGCTGCAATCCGTTGCGAAATTATCCACACTAATTTCAGCCGCCAGGCTGGTTTACTGTGAATCACGACGTGTTTTGTTGATGTTTTTAATTAATTTTCGTCGGGGGATTGACAGCTCACTTTGGGCAACCGAAATGGGTCGGCAACAAAGTCTGGTCTGGGTCTGGTCTGGCACTGGCTCTGGCTGAGGGAACGGGCTTTACATCTTTTATTTTTTGATATGATAAACATGTTCAGGTGTTGATTTCTGATCCCTTATTAATTTGTCAATCTCAAGTCGTGCGCGTTGAAGATAAAAATAAAATCGGATTGGTTATCTGACGATTTTTTACAGAAATTCTTATTAGCTCAGTATGCAAATTAAAAGTGATGTATTTGTTTGATGTGGATGTATTTGTTTGTGGGAAATAAAACGTAATCTATGATTTAAATATATGTAAATAAGTAAACAGTATAAATTTATTCATTGCCTTGAGATTTAAATCTGCTAATGTATTTATTTTAGGAATAAAGATATTTAAATGAATATGCATTTAGTTTGTCTAGATATTTAGATTGTTGAAAAAACTATTATTAATATTGCTGATACATAAAACACGCTTCGGTCTTTATGTTTGAACATATATTCAATAGTTTTATATATTTAAACTAGCAACACCAGCAAGAAAAAGATAGGCAAGAAAGAGTGTGACCGAACTCCCTATTGACATAAAATATTAAATCGATTAATGATAATGATATTTTTGTACTATAGTTGAATAGTGGAATTCCAACAAAGAATATCTCTTACTGGCATAACCTTTTTATTATTTATAAATGTAAATATCTTTGTAATAACTACTTAATCATTATCTCTATATTTATAAATTAGTTCTTGGTATACGAGGTGTGTTCAAAAAGTATCGCGAATTTTGAATTTTCGCGGGTTACGTAGTTTTATTTTGTTTCAAGTGTATAGTATTTTTTGTTTGGTTGTGAGAGGCGTAAAGGTTATAAGTGTTTCGCGTTCTCGCCGATTTTGGTTTTTTTCGGTCTTGGCTCACATGGGCTCTTCCATTGGGACGATTGGGGTTTGGTTTCGATATCATAACCATATACCCATGATTCGTCACCAGTAAATCCCTTTTTAGTGAATCTGGATCATTCAACAGCTCTTGAGCGATGATCATGCGACGGTTCTTTTGGTCAAAATTTAGCAATTTTGGAACAAACTTCGCTAAAATACGTTTCATGCCTAAAACGATAGTAAACATTTCATGGCACGAGCCAATATTCCGACATCCTCAGCAACTTCTCTGATAGTGATTTGATGATTTTCCAAAACAATTTTCTTCACTGCTTGAACGTTTTTATCAGTTGTTGACGTGCTTGGGCGTCCAGAGCGAGGCTTGTCATTGGTATCTTCTCGTCCATCTTGGAAGAGTTTGTACCACTTGTAAACATTGCTTTTTACTAAGAACAGTTTCACCGTATGCCATTGTCAAAATTTCAAGTGTTTCGGAGCATTTTATTTTATTTTTTTTTTATGCAATTCGAAATTGATTTTAAAAAAATTCATGGTCTATTGTGTTTGTCGGAACGGAAATGTGCGTAACAGGCAGAAGGAGGCATCTCCGACCCCATAAACTATATATATTCTGAATCAGTAATAGTAGCCGAGTCGATTGGGCCATGTCTGTCTGTCCGTCTGTCTGTCTGTCTGTCTGTCTGTCTGTCTGTCTGTCTGCCTGGATCTCAGAAACTCAAAAGAGCTAGAGTCATCAAATTTTGTGACAACATACGTATATATTGCAGGGTCTCAAAGTTTTTTTAAAATTTGGACACGCCCCTTCCCGCCTCTGTAAATCACTAATAACTATTTAAAACCTACAATATTAACTCAACAACCAAAGTTGTATATCTTACATGACAAATACCTTGCCACGGGCGTTATGTGAAAACTTCATTAAAATCGGACTATAAATAAGTGAGATATGATACGAATTAAACTCACTTTGAACATATGTATATACTTAAGACCTAATTTACGCAAGCATACCGAAGTTCAAATCTAGCGTCATACACAGCATTTTATTAAACTTTTTATTTGCATTGTATGGGAACAGAATTGGTTCACAATGCAGCTTTGCCAGTGGGCGAAGAAGTGAGGCAATGGCCGAGTGGTTAGAGTGGCGGACGGCTGCGAGAGAGAGTGCGTGTGTTCAACTCCCGGTTGAGGCCGGTGCGAGTTTTCATTTTATTAATTATTTCTTATTTTATTTATTTATTTTTTTTTTTTATTCTAATAAACTAAAAGAAAAGTTACAGTCAAACAAATTAAAATCAAGAAGAAGCACATGTAATGAAATTTGGTACGCGCTAGAAATGCATAGCTATACCTATTGCCTACGGTATACTATGATAATCCATGGCCTTATACAGTCAGCTCCTGACTGTAGCGTTTGTATTTTTTTTTCTATTGTAGTTCAATGTATTTTCGCAAAATAAATATTCTCATACAATTTGAATAACTTTGTTATATATAAACTTATACTAAGTCTGGTTATTTATATTTCTGTTCATAATCCATAGGGAAATTCCTCAGCATATTCCTCGCATTATACGTGACTCGTTATGAAGTTCGTTAAATAACTCAGCTAGAATTGATCAGGTCTCGTTTGCACCGGTTAATTAACGAGTCAGGAGCTCAATCAACATTGCATTGATTCATAAGCTCATTACGACACCCGGCAGAGCAGAGAAGAGCATCGAAGCAGAGCAGGGTGTCCTGCTGCACCCAGGACTGTTACTCCATGCACGAGATGTTTTCATCATGTGGCAGGTTGCAAGTTACGCTTGCTACGTTTTTGCTGGCATGCTGCACATTCACAAAATTGATTTCATTCACAACATGCCACGTTTGTCTCATTAAATCATCACTCAGAAACTATCAATGTTCGATTGGTGGTGGTGGAGCTGGCAACATGTGCCTCATGCTGCAAGCACTGGTTGATATTCATGTAAAACTCAGTTGAAGCCCACAAAAATGCAAGTCGCAGCAAGTGTGCAAGCAAAGGGCGGGACCGAGTGGAGCGGGAGGGCGGGGCACAGGAAGGCAGCAAATTAATTATGAATCAGAGAACAATGTAATTACATGAAATCCGATCGATGAACATGGGGCACAGTGGCACAAAAAGGCACTAAAAACCCGCGCAGCCAGAAAATGCAATTGACATTTTTACAACGTGTTTGTTACAAAGGAACGCCAACCATGTCGCTCTTGCTGGCCAAGAACAGCAGGGAAAGTTGGCCTGAGAAAAATGACAAATATCTGTTACAATCGACTGATTGTTGCTATTGCTGTTGCTGTTGCATCTCCTGCAGTCTCTTGCAGTGTCTTCGGATCTGGTGTAACCCGTTTGCGCACGCGTGAATGCCGCTGAGCCAGCGGGAATTGTTGAATGGCGCTAAACGGTCTGTTGTGCCAGCGGATGCAGTCAAGCTCAGTCCTTACTCAAGTGCTCCCCGTACAAATAGTTGCAGATAAATATCGCAGCGGGTTGGCCCGACGGACAACGCCTACTTGGGCTTTGCGAGAAGAAGGCAAAAAAAACAGAACACGGATAAGAGAAAATGGAAAAGCGCAAAGCACAACAGCTCCGCCTTTTACGCATTAGTTGCGCGCTTTGAGAAAAAATCTAACCGAAAAATGTTCAAAAATGTAAAAGGGTTGTGCGAGCGGGAGATTCAACGTGCTTTAAAAAGGTTGCATATTAAACATTTTTCGTTATTTTTAAACTTCTTTAATTTAAAATATTTAAAGCAAGAGAATTTCGCAGTCTATATTTATATAAAATTTAAGAATATATTAAACATTTTTCGTTATTTTTAAACTTCTTTAATTTAAAATATTTAAAGCAAAAAGAATTTCGCAATTTCACAGTCTATATTTATACTTATGTATTTTTATTCTTAAAGCATATTTGAGCATGTCTGTTTTCCATTCGCGTGTTTTTTGCACATTTTTTGACATTGGCATCTGCGCATGGAAAATTTCTGCATTGGAGCTCCTCCTATTTTCGACGCGCGAATGGCAAAGCGCACACTACACACACAGAGACAAGGGAAGTCTCTCTCTCACACACACACAGGCAGACAAACATGCAGATAGTCTGCGTAGGAGCTCTCACATACGGCAGCAGCAGCAGCTTCGACTATTTTCGTAGCATACTTTTAGGTGGTGGCTGCATCTTCGGCTACATAAGCAACGGAGATGTTATATATAACTGCTAGTATATGTATCCATGTATTTTTATTTACCCAACTGTCACTGCACTGTCCCCTTTCAACCCCACCTCTCCAATCCCACCCATTTCCGCCCACCTGCTTCTCGCGTATTTCAATTTGTCTGCAGCTTGGAAATTGCTTTTTTGTGCATTTTGTCAAATGAATTTTCCACGTCGCTCACAGGACTTATTTGAAATTTGTTTGCTGCGTCTCTTTCGTTGATTTATACTCATTATGTGTGCTTTTTTTGCTGTGCACTCGCCCTCCCTCGACAAGGGGGCACTAAAATTCTTATCTCGTCGCCAACTAATTTTGTGATTGCACGAGCTGCGAGCGAGCGCTGAATTTAAATTGGATTTTTGCGCACATTAAAATGCATTTACATCGAGTTAGTTATGAATGCATATGAGAGAACAGAGACACGGCCAATAAACTCAACGGAGCCTTTAAGAAGCCTGCTCCTCCTCCTAAATATAACCAGGACGAAGTACACTAAATGTTTACGTTTCCTGCGCGTCAGCAAACATTTAGCAACGTTTTCCGAATAGAGCCATAAAAACGGGCCGCGACTGGGCTCAGCTAACGTGACGACTAGCCACAAATAGCACAACTCAAATAATCCAGACAGCAAGCAGAAAAAATAATCAACAGTCGAGAGAGTTAGACTGTAATGTACTCAGTACTAAAAAAAAAGATTGAAATTACATTATTTTACAATTCTCTTAATACATTTCACTATTTCATTTATTTTTAACTACTTAATCGATTATAATTATATAATTTCCCTTTCGAGTATTTTTTTTTTCTTTGAAAATGTGAAACTTTATGAAAAATCAATGAAAATATTTAATATTTCTTTTAATTTGAATTAAATCAGTTAATTTTTAAACAAGTTACATTGGAAATCGACAAATAAATAAGTATAGAGTTAGAGAAAGCCCCCAAAAAAGGTTAATTTCTATTATTATTTACATTATAACTGAGAATCTGAGAGTTTAAATTATTTGCAATTGAAAGTCTAACAATTCATAATGAATTCATAGAAGTAAAGATCAAAAATTTAATAAAAACCTTCCACTGTTAAAGACATATATTCAAACTTAATATGCCCACTTACAGCCAACTTGGGCAAGGTATAAAAAAAGAATGTAATGAAATACTCGTTACGTAGCTATAACATAAAACATGGCTAATTCTTGCATGACAATTTCACATTCATAACCCTTTTTTCCACACCCCCCTACGCTGTATGCTTGGCCTGCTGCCAGAGTCTTCCGACTCATAATTATGCTCTGTGAAGGCGAGCCTGACATGGGGTATATTGCCTTTGCCAATGTATAGGTGACGTTGTATGTTTTCAGGTAAATTGGGAGATGAGAAAACTGTTTAGCTAAAACTGAAACTCTTTTTGGAAGTTTAAAGGAATTGTTTGAAGGTATTGATGAAACGAATTTTATATGAAAATGTTCTACTTTACTTGTAGTTCAAAGAGAGTATAAATGAGTTGAATATTTTCAGCCATATTTTGAGTTTAAAGAGACAATTTTGATGTTAACTTTTGTATAAATATTTTCTAAACTTTATTTCACTTGAAGAAAGAAATTTTAATTAACCTTTATTGTTAATCTGTACTGTATTTATTAATAGTTTTCGTATGCATAGTTTCTACAATATTTCTAGTTCAAAAGAGAATATATTTGAGTTGCCTTTAATATGACTATTTTCTAATTAATTTCAAGTTTAAAGAGAGTATTTTTGAGTCGTCTTTATATAAATATTTCCTACGATATTTTTTTAAGGCATTACACATCGTTTTCTTTGTCAGCCGCGATTTCTGGCTGTCCATTTTGGAGTGCGCTGTTAATTGTTAACTTTTATGGTCTGGCAATTGCCGCGACAACAATCAGATAACCCAGACGGATGGACAGACAACCGTCCACTGGAAATGAAGAAATTAAAGTGCCAGAGAAGGAACAGAACCAGAGAGAGGAAGGAGAAGAATTCAGGCAAGCAGCAGTGGCAACGGAAGCGCCTATAAAAACAATTTAGCTAGCAATAAAACTGGGAAAATAGCTTCAAATTGAATTCGGCCGCTTTTATCGATAGGCAGACGGGGTATACCAGCCCGACTTAAGCATCTACTTAGGGAACTCTGGGAAAAGAGTGGGAGTCAGAAGGGAGGGGGTGGTGCGGCCAATTGCCTGCCAACACCCACAGTGAGCTGAGAACATCAAACGTTTTTTTTCTTTCTATCTCTTCGACTCTGCAACCCTTTCACGCACTTACGCAACTTGAGAAAATATTGTGAGAGTGCAGGAAGGGAAGAGAAGGAGTTGAGCAAAGCGAGTTGAGTGTTCAATTTTAAAGTAAATATTTGCCTCCAGGGTGCTTTTGATATTTATTACCTTTCGCAGAGGAGGAGCGGACCTTGGTCAGTAGTGCACATTGGGCTGAAAGCAATTTGCGACCACTCACTAATGGGCTAGCTATAAATTCAGGCTTTTGAAGTGGAAAGTGGGGGGAGTGCGATAGTGGGTGGGTGATTGAATGGGGCAACTGTCAATTGGCGACTTTGCTGCAAATGCAAACAAATTACAATTATGCCAGAGCAGACAGCTGACAAATGATACCAGACCAAGGGGCAACATTAAGCGATTAACTCGTTGAGATGGCACAGAAAGGGGAAGGCAAGGCGGAAGGAAGTATTGGCTACGCAGCTTAACATATTGTTAACGCGGAGGCCCCGTCGATGTCTTAAAGGGGATTTCGTTGTCCTTGCCTGATGATGCGTTGACTGTTGACTATTGACTACTTCCCTCCCTCCTGTCCTCCGCTCCTCCTCTCCCTCCCTCTATGTCCGTCCTCCAATGATATGCAAATGTATGCAGATCTGCGCTTTTGTCATGTCAACGCAGGCAAATCGAGAATCGGCCAACATAAAAAGCACCAAAATGTTTCTAACCAACTCAACTTGTCGCAAGGATTTCGGGTTTCACTTCGGCTTCTTCTTCTTCTTCAGCTGCCTCTGCTTTTGGATTTTGTATAAATTGTACTCCTTTTTGGATATTTGCTTAAATCTGCGCGCATGTTTTGTGTGGCTGAATAAAAAATGCTAAATAAATGCGTGAATCTCTAACTGAAAAAGGGGGCCAGCAGCTGCTACGAGTTGGAAAAAAAACGCATTTGGGGGAGTGGGGAATGCGTCTGCAAAGTTTTGCAGGTGCCATGTCTTTTGTGTGTCTGGCCGATTTCGGTTTCAATGCAGACAAGAACAGCAACAACGACAATGAGAACAGCGAGGACAACGTAGAGCGACAGTTCATCAACTTGACTTGACTTGTGATTTCCGGTTTTTTTTCTGGTTGTCTCTTCTTCTTACTTACTTTAAAAGCGGATTAAGCTGGGACTACGCCCACGGTGGCATGAGGTGGAAGAGGGTGAGCTGTGGCTCCTTTTGCATGTCTGATAGTTGAGTTGGGTATGCAAAGGTCATAAAGAAGGCAAGTGACTTAACCTAAAGTCGAAGACAGTTGAGAAACGCAAAGAGAGGCGACAGTTGGCCTTGGCGTGGGAATAATACGGAATGTAGTGTCTGATCTTTGAGTAAAACTAATAAAGAGTACTCTAATGTATGTTCTTTATTTAAGTTCTTTGATTTAGTGTTATAAAATATCGAATTGAAGACATTTGAGAATCGCAGAGAGAGGTCGAAGTTGATGTCGAGATTGCGATTGAGGAATGAAATGGAAATTTAGATGAAATGAATAAAGAGAACTTTTAGCAGTATTCTTTATTTTAGTTATTTGATTTAGTATTATTAAATTAAAGAATTACAGAAAAACAGTTTAATTTAAAATAGAATTTTGTCAAATGAAATATTGTGTCTAAAAGTTAAGGAAATAAAATAAATAGTACTCTAAATTATTTTTCTTAATTCTTTGATATAGTATTATAAAATATCGAAATTAAGACGGTCGAGAAGCGCGATAGTTAGTGTTGCTATAGTTAGTGTTGCGAGTTTAAAGTGTCCCTGAAATTAAGATGCATTTAAACAAGAGAACTCTAAATAGTATTCTGTATTTTAGGTCTTTGATCTAGTATTATAAAATAACAAGAACAGTTTACTGGAAAATTGAGTTTTATAGAATGGAATGTAGTGTCAAAAATTTGAGGATAATGTAAAAATAGAACTCTTAGTTATGTTCTTTACATACAGAGGCGACAGTTGGCCTTAGCCTGGGAATTAAATTTAATTTAACGTCTTAAATTTTAAGACAACTAAAAAAAAGAGTACCCTAATGAATGTTTTTTATTTACATTCTTTTCTTTAATGTTATAAAATATGGAAAAGAAGACAATTAACAAGAGCAGAGAGAGACGGCAAGATTTAAATTGGAGCTTTGGGATTAAAATGGAAAATTTTCTCTGAAATTTACATGAACCTAAAAAGCGGAGTTTTAGTTGGGCACTCTTAAAAGAGAACTCTAAGTAGTGTCCTTTTCTTAGTTGTTTGATCTAGTATTAGAAAAAACAGATTTAAGAACAGTTTACTGGCAAATGGAATCTTATCTCTCAAATTTGAGGGAATCCAAAAAAAGAAATAGGTAACATACTCAAAATTATGTTCGTTTTTTTTAGTTCTTTGATCTACTCTACTCTAAACTTTAGTGGAACATTAAAAAGGTCTCGTCGCCTGCAACAGCTGCTGGCGTCTGTTTGTGATTCTCACATTCGTAAGCAGACTGAGAGGCAGGCATCCCCCTTCAACTCTCACTCCCACTCAGCCGCCCAAAGGTGTGTGCCGTACCACTTCAGGCACTCCAGGCACAACAGGAACAGTTCACGGGATGAAGCTGAAAATTTGCGCAAAAACAAATTTCGAGCGTAGAAAAAATAAAGCGAAAATGTTTTAACGCCTCGTCGCGCAGTTACAACAAACAAATCGCTTCATTTAACAAATAATAGCTGCCAGCAACGACGCTGAAAGAACAAACAACAACAATGCGAGCAGTAGAAAAAACAATGGGAACAGAAGCAGCAACAACAGCAACAGCAACAAGGAGAACAACGCGCGAGTGAAAACAATTTACAGTCCCGAAAGTATTTTCAACTGAAAAAATAATCGCTTATTGAACACGTCGTCGCGGCACATGGTTGCGTTGCCACGCCCACGTGGCATGCCCAGTGAGGCGGCACGAAAGCCAAGTGGCACATGTCGTGTGAGATCGCAGTGCGGAGTGGATCACACGCGCCTGCATATTTGGCAATTAGAAATGGATGCCAGGCCAGGTGAGGGTGAGAGGGGAAAGAGCGGGCAGAGGGAAGCAGGGCTGGGCTATGCCAACAGGTGTGTGTCAGTGTGCGGCACACTAATTAGGGATAAACAGAGGCTCGGTTCCACTTGCCTCCTCCCACTTTATGGCTGCCTAATTGCGGGTGCAGGCAACGCACGAGCATTTTGCTGCAACTGCCGACAATAGCAACAACAACAACGACAACAACAACAAGTAGGGGCTAATTAACAACACGGCGGCTTACAATAGGCAGGCTGTAATTATCGAGATAATAAGCACAATACGCCAATGAGGAATGGCCACGGAGCACGCAGTGGCAGCCACCAGTCAGTCTGTCTGTCTGCCTGTCCCCCCTTGGCCAATTATCCAATTGTTGTGCGCACAAATAAAGCTATACTTATAGAGAGACATTGTATGCATAATATGCAAGGTAGAAATTCATATATAAAACTATATATTTGTTATAATTGAAAAAGATAGTTTGATTAATGCATGAATCGATGGGAAAGGAAACAAATACAAACTAAGGTTATCGGAGAATTGGGGACAAGTACTGTAAAACCAAAAAGAAAACCTACTTTCGGCACGCCGAAGGTTCTATACCCTATACGAGTGAAATATAATAGTGCAGAATTTAATAGAATTGTGTATGTTCAATATTATGCCTTAATTGGATTGACACCAATTAAGATATATCTAAAATAAAATCAGAAGTAGTCTTCATATAAAAACTTAATTTCCATTGTTGCCATTTGTTAAAATAAACTTTGATGACATTTTGTATGCATATTATAAATATTATAAATAAAAAAAAAGTACGATGTTGCAAATTTTGATGCAATATCTTAACAAATAACAAAAATCAGAAAATATAAACGATATATCGGTCCGATCCTACTTATTTTCATAAAGATAGATCTAAAACTGATGGACAAACAGGCATGGCTGGAATTGGTGATGCTGATTCTATATTCTGAATATAATAATTAATGGGGTCAAAGATGTTGCCTAAGGTGCGTTGCAAACTCTTGTCCAAAATGTATATACCCTGTGCGAGGGTATAATGAGTATTAGATAAGGTAAGGAACTATTTGGTATTATATAGGCTGTTTTTTTTTTCTATAGGAACCTTTTCAGAGAATTGGTAGTCTACATAATCTACATGATTTAAGCAAATCAGAAAGTAACTGAGTTATACGACTTTAATATAAGCTTATGTTCATTGCGAGTTCAAGAGACTTTAATAAAATGTTTAATAGTTCAAAGTCTCGCTCTTATTTTGTTCTTCCCATTTATCCCAAGCAATAAGACCCTTATAACTGCAGAAATATCATAATACCCTAAGTTCCATTTGTGGTTTATATATATTGTTTAAATTTTTCTACTCTCGACACTGTCAGGCCTGATCATATTTCATATATGTCGCCCAAGGCTTGACAATGCCCGCTTCCTGCAACTGCTGCTCTTGCTCCTGCAGCTGTCCAAAAATATTGCTGGCAGCAAATTGAACTTGAGGCAAGTACAACATGCAACTTCCTTGCCAAACAGGACTTCCTGTGCTTATCCTTGTGCCGTGGCATGCAAACTTGCCATTTTGCTTCCCATTTGAAAGCCCTTTGCAGGCTAATTAAGTCCACAACATGGGAAGAAGACGTCGACGATCACGAAAAAAAAGAGCCCCATGCTAAACGCTTTCCGGCATTGACATTTCCCAACCCAGTTGGCTGCAAATATTGCGCATACGCCACGTCCGTCGCCAGACAAACTGTCAGATTTATGTAATGTGAAGGTTTCCTTCTCAATTTTCCTTCTTTTTCACAATTTACAAAAGCAAATGCGAAAAAATGTTCCTGCAGGAAATACCTGTCCACGATATTTATTACAACTTAAAAAATCCCTATCCGTCTTAAAGCCAGCTCAACTTGGCCATATCCTGGTGTACAAGTATTCTGGTGTAACCTTCCACAGTGTTGGGCAATTAAAAATGCTGTGCGGGCTTATCGCACGCGCACCCACGCGATTTTCTTTGCTCCAAAGTTTTGAGCGTAACTTCCCGAAGGTGTTGAAAGTTGCACGAAAGTTTGAGAGTGAGGCCCCCAGGCAGGGAGGGGAGGGGCAACCGCTTTAATCCGGCTTGCTGGGCTGATAAGAAATTAATGTGGCTGAATTTATTGGTGCGCGTCGCTGCCTGCAGGCAGCAATTAACAAGCTAATCAAATAAGCCCCTGCTAATTGTTGTGACGGAGCTGGGCGGTACGAGCAAAACAGAACTTCTGCACGCAATAGAAGAGCACCATAAGCATTTCCAGCATGCTAAAGAACTGAAAGCTAAGCAGCAGAGTCAATTGAACCATCGTCACCAAGAAGTTATCCGCATTCAGTACACTGGCCGTCGTCAGCTGGCCTTGCATACACCACACATTGATGGCGACACTCCTCAGGATGTCCAGCATAAAGGGAACGATGAATGCCCAGTATAAGCTTGCTCTCACTATAACATATTCTTGAGCGAGGAAATCTCCCAACAGAATTGGAAGGGTTATGCAACCGGCATGCACCAGAGAGATGCCCCAATTCTCGATCACCAGGGACAACTTGACAAGTCTTGGCTCGTTATCACAATCCAGACGTAGCTGTATCAAAATATACCAACAGCAAGCCAGCATCACCAGATAGATGGTCCATCGATTATAGAGCATACTTTGAAACATTTTGCTTATGTTATAATTGAAAAAGAAAAGAATCTAAATTTTATTTATGAATGAATCGATGGGCAAGCGAAGTAAACACAAGTTAAAGTTACCGGTTGAACTGTAAAATGAACGTTAGATAAGGTAGAAGTACTTGGCACTAGTTTTTTGCCTGATACTCAGTTTTTTGCCTGTTAGTCAGTCATTTATCAAACGTAAGGAATCTTTTTTGGAGAATTGCCTAACTACTTGTATATATTTGCCTTTATATACATACAATTTTAGTAATATAACTTATGCAGTACGAGTTGTACAGTTTTTATACCATAGCACTGTGTCAACCAAAAATGTATGTAACTGGTAGAAAAAGGCATGACATACCACACAAACTGCATATATTCTGAATCAGTGTCAACAGCCGAGTCGACATAGCTATGTCCGTCTATCCTCCTGTGCATATGTCCTCCTGTCTGTCTATCTGTCATAAAAACCTAGATCTCAGAGATTATAAGAGCTTAGGGCTACCAAATTTGATGCCAATACGTGTCATTATTGTACGCATGTTAATTTTAGTTTAGATTTTGGCCAAGCCTCCTCCCTTATCCGTAAATTGAATTTTAAGCATAATTATAATGCATGTTGTAAACACAATAACTATGAACAGCAAAATGATTTCTGCTTTCAGTTTGGTTACGAGTTGTACGATTTTTATTCCCGCTACCCTTGAGGTAGAAGGGTGTAATAGCACTGTGTCAACCAAAAATGTATGAAACTGGTAGAAGAAGGCTGTTCATAGTTATTGTGTTTAGAAAAAATTAACAGTCATGCATTATAATTATGCACTGATTTTGAGGCACCTCCCTAGAAGTATGCAACACAAAATACGGAAATATTTTCTATACTTTCGTGCTTGTTTTATGTGATGATGTGCATTACGAGCACAGAAGACCTTTATAAAATGTTTTATACAATGTATTTGATTTGTTAATGTAATTTGCATATTACAGTTACTTTCAAGTTGTTGTACATTTTTTAATGAGTTTCGAATTGTACCTTCCGGGCTCGATCTTTTTATTTGACTTTTACCCAAAGGGATTAGGGAAAAGATGTGTAAAATGAGCGTTATTAAGTTACCAAATGGATATTTTACATTGTTTTTAATGTAATTCGCATGTTATGATGCAACGTTTAGGTTTACAATTTTAAGAGAATTGCTGGACTATTTAAGTGTCTTAATGTATACCAACTTTATGCAAAATAACTTAACCAGTTACCGACTTATTCGATTTTATATATTTTGATGTACATCGCGAGTACAGAAGACCTTTTGAAATGTTTTGTACCTTCTGGGCTACCCCTTCTTTATCTCACTTTTCCCTCAAGAGAATGAGTAAAAATAAAATTACTCAACCATTAACTGTGTTAAAAGATTGATATATGTGATGATGTTCACCGCGAGTACGGGAGAAAATTCGTTATAACTTTGAGGCTCGTTCTGCTCCATCTCACTTCTATGCTCTATGCCAAGTAATAATACCCTTGTACCTGAACATAAAAAAGATAAAAAGCATTTGTCTTTTAACATCTTCTTATTCTCAAAAGCTACTTTGATGCTGCGAACTTATGGCCAAGTTTGCCCCATCTGCAAGACTCACACCCTCACTCCACACCGACTTTCATTTCCCCCCACACAGGGCAGTTAATAAAACACACGTCGACACACCTCATGCAGCGTGACAACGACAGCAGAAACTACAAGCTCGGAGCTCGCTAAGACCCGCGCTGAGAATATGACCAGAGAACGCAAGTCCTTTAAGCACTCGCCACAGGACGCAGGACACAGCAAAGAGCGGGGCAGAACGGGGCATAAAAAGGCCTAAACAACAGCACGCACTAATGCCCGCACGACAAGTCCAACTGGCAATGGCTGAAATCTCCGCCAGCGAGTCGGGAATTTATGTGCTCCGGGGCGGTAACTTCATTATGCAGTGACCCACAATGAAATGGGCTGCCGTTGCGCGAAATTTATGTGCAAAGTTGAGAGACAGCCTAAGTATACGCTGGCTAGAAGAGAAGGGGAGAGAGGGCAGCTTGTCGAGACAAGTTCGTGTAGTAGTCCGTGTTGACAAGGTAGCTAGCTCTAGTTCCAATAGCTGATAAAAATACCAATAAGCTTAGATATTCCATTCCATTCAATTCAATTCAAACCGGCGATAAGGTCGCCTAATCAGCCGACAATTAGCGCCCGTCTGGCTCGATGTCAGTCGCAACTTGGCCTTCCGATCGTGAAGTATGGAAGCTATCAAAATTCTGCTGTTCTTGGCCTGTCTGAGTCTGGCCCGGGGGCTGGAGCAGGTGCGCTATGATAACTACAAGGTATACAAGGTGTATGTGGATGATATGGAACAGTTTGAGCTGCTCAATGCCAAGGAGCAGGCACTGAAGGTAAGGATTTAATCATCTTATTCCCTTATTAACATTCCCATCCTGCAGCTCAGCAGTTGGCGAGAGGCGCGTCATCTTGGCGAGTCATCGGATATTATGTCGCCCCCAGAGAGTCGAGAGTCCTTCGAGCAGCTGCTAAGGAGCCACAACATCAGCTACGACATTATGATCGACAACGTGCAGCAGTTGATCGATGCCCAGCGTCCCAAGCAGCGTACTAGTGGCCACGAGTGGACGCAGTACCACACGCTGGACGAGATCTACGACTGGTTGGATCTGTTGGAGTCCCGCTACCCCAACATTGTTACCCCCTTCAGCATTGGCAAATCCTACGAGGGACGTGTTATACGCGGCATCAAGATCTCCTACAAGACGGGCAACGATGCCGTCTTCATCGAGTCCAATATCCACGCACGCGAATGGATTACATCCGCTACAATTACGTACTTCATCGATGAGCTGCTCGTGCCACGCAATCCGGCCGTGCGAGATATAGCCTACAATACGGACTGGTACATAATTCCAGTGCTGAATGTAGACGGGTTTGTCTACTCACACGAAGCGGTAAGTGGCAGCCATAAACGTGGCTCGAGATTAGATATATGATGACATAGGTGAACCGACACGGTTTACAACACCTCATTGATCCCATTATCGACTTCTGAAATTCGGAATTGCCGTCTATTGCTGTCATTAAACTAATGATTCAAGTGTGTTTACCATCTACGTAGGAACGCCTTTGGCGCAAGTCACGTCTGCCCTCGGATCCCACCGGCGAGTGTATTGGCACAGATTTAAATCGGAACTTCGACTATCGCTGGATGTGTGAGTATTTTCATAGGTAATCATAGATTGCTTATTCAAAGAAAGGTCGTTAGGGAATGACAATATGGAAGTATACATAGATATTCTTGATCAGCATGAAAGAATTTTAAGTAAACAAAATTCTTAATAAAGGGAAAGTAGTTAAGGGAAGACTTTATAAAAATATACAAATTTAGATCTTAAGTATACAGATTCTTTTACAATTAAAGGGAAAGTATTTTAACAAATTTAATAGAATAAAAGAGAAGGACCATACATATGTTAGGATTTATTTTCCTAATCAACAAGAGTATTTTAGTTAAAAATAGATTGGTTGACTAAGTTCCCCCTAGTAGTAGTAGCAATAAAATTATATATAAAAGACTGAACATTTATATACTCGTATATAAAGTATTTATTCTTGATCAGAAAGAAGATGACACGATCTTGTGATATCATAGATTAGTTAATGAGATAAATAAATTAAGGAAATCTACATATATAACACCAAAAATATAAGTACATAGGATATATATTTTTGATTTAGATAAATAAGTTTCTTAGTTATATTCAATTGGTTGACAAGTGCTCAATAGTTTGAGGAAATATATATACATAAATAACAGACTATATATAGAGTTTATGTATATTCATGATAAGTATATATAGGATATATAATCTTGATAAACATAAATGAGTATCTTAGATAATAACAAATTGGAAAACAATAAAAGGCAGCGCATATATATATAAACAATATATTCTTGATCAGAAAGAAAGCAACACAGTCTGGGGATATCATAGAGGGGAAAATAGTTCAACAAAATACTACAGCAGATACAGACCATATATAGGGTATATATATCAAAAAAGAAATGAATTGTATCCAAAGTAAAATTAGGATAGTTTGACAAGGGAGACGTAGTTTATTTTAGTAGTAGTATATTTTAAGAGCATATGTTAAATAATAGAGTAATTATATATATTTGAAAAGCATGGCTGTTATACTTTAAAAAATCCTTCAGTAAATAGTCCCTGATATTACAGTCAACTTTACTTCATCTATCTTTCATATCTTTCCCTTTATAACTACAGTGATTGGCGCCTCGTCAGATCCTTGTTCCGAACTCTATGGCGGACCCTATGCAGAGTCCGATCCGGAGATCAGTCAGTTGACCAGCTACATAAACAATTCCATCCCAGAGGGCACTATCAAGATATACATCTCGCTGCACTCCTACGGCCAGTACGTGCTCTCGCCGTGGGGACACACGGCTGAGGAGTTTCCCGATGACTACCCGAAAATGATGGAGGTAGCCAAGGGCTTTGCGGATGCATTGGTGCGACGATATGGTACCGTTTTTACCTACGGTTCCAGTGCCACAACTCTCTGTAGGTCCCACGACATGACCATATTCTTTAAGGTTCTACTAAATGTACATTTTCGTCCTATGTTTCAGATGAGGTATCCGGATCGGGCAAGGAATGGGCGTATGCGGTGAAGAACATCACCATTCCATATACCATAGAGCTGCGCGATAAGGGACAACTGGGCTTCCTGCTGCCGCCCGAGGACATTATTCCAGTGGCTCGTGAGCTAACCGAGGGATTCGTGGGTATGATAAGGACAGCCCGGGAAATTGGTGTCCTGTGAGCCAGAACCAGCCAACTAACGAGCTAACCAGTGTTCGCACTCAATAAAGAAACCCCCAAAACAGAAGCAAACACACACCACACACAGATACATACGCTGGGAAACAGCCCCCATCGGGGCGCCACTGTTTGCTCCGCCCCAAAAACGCACGACGTGCGCCAAAGCTTCCAATCAGCGACGACGTTGCAGGCGACCCAAAAATAAACCGAGCCGAACCGAGCCGAGCAGATGATGAGCAGAAGATGGTGAGGCAGAGGTAGTGGCAGTGGCAGAGGCAGAGGCAGTGCCAGCGCGGTTCGCTTGTTGTGCCTGCATTTTTCTCTCACTTTCTTTTGTTTTTTTTTCCGTTATACATTTTTTTCCATCTGTTTTTGCAAGGCGCCGTTGGTCGCAAAGTCTCCGCCTTTTTTCGACACGCGCGCGCAGCATCCTCAGCTCACCATGCATGCCAGGGGGGTGTAGGGCAGAGGGGGAGTGGTAGGGTAGAAGGGGAGCTCCTACTCGTATGCGCGACAGCAAACAAAAATAAACGCAGCGAATGGCAGCGAGAGAATCTTCAGCACAACATGGCGTCCATCTCTGCCTTATGTGCTTGCCACACACACACAAACACATATACATATATGTATATATATCTCACATATACCACAGCAATCCCTCTGTCTATTATTGTTGTTATTGCTGCTGCTGCTGCTGCGCTGCCTGGCTGCACTTATTTTTTTCAATTTGTCTAATGAAATTGCGTTTTCCACTTGCGTCGTCCGACAAAGCCGAAAAAAGAAACGAAAGAAAATCTTGGAAAATTCGAGAAAATATAACGTTGACACTTTTAGTCGTGGCTCCTTGGCAGCGAGTGTGTGTGTGTGCGTTGGAGCATGTGTTAGTTGCCTTTTTTACTCACTGTTCACTCTGCATATAAATTGAAATTTACGAGCTTTGCCTTGCGTTTCTTTCTCTTCTTTTCTGTTGCTTTTCCTGCTGCTGTTGTCAGTTGCACCTTTATGACAATTTTCCTGGCTGCCAGTTTTCTATTTTATTTTATTTTTTTCCTGTATTTTCCTACATTTTTTACTTGTATGTGTTGCGCATATTGCGCTGATGAATTTTTCTCTTTGAGTTATGCAAGGCATGCGTGAAGAGAAAGGGAAGAGGGAGAGGGGGAGAGGTGGAGCAATAAAAACTTACTTAGCCAAATTGCAGCAAAGCAAATGAAGAATATGAAAATTTGCCTAATAAAAGTTTGCAAGGTAATTGGGAGAAAGAAGAGAGAAGAGAGCAGAGGATAGTAAAGGCTCTGCTGCCAGGCAAATTGCAGAGTTCTCAGGGGCCTAAGATTATAATGCGCTTTAAACTTGGTTTATCAATGAAGAGCAGAGTTCTTAAACTTATGATTGAAGTCTTCTTTAAACTTGGCTTGGTAGTTAAAGCTAAATTATTTCATTCTCTCTAGATTAAAATGTAGAGAAATAGCAGCCTAAATTTCTTACATATAAACGCAACAAGTAGGAAAGCTACAGTCGAATATGCTCTACCTGCTATCCCCTTGATCTACTTTATTTCTGTTGCATACTTTCAGGAAATCGGAAACTAGTGTGCCTATGAAACTTACTTTTTAAATAACTTATCTGTTAATTAACCATTTGCAACCAAATAAAATCAGAGGTTACTTGGTTAGTGATAGTTATTGTACACATTCATAGCCCAGTTCTGTAATAAACATAGTCAGTTACAGTGAGTACAGGCTAAAGTGTACAGCATTAATCTTGCAAATATATTTTATATGCATTTTCCTAAAGGAATTTAACAGTTACTAGAGTGAATGCTACTAACTTATTGCAAAACTAATCGAAATAATTTGCCTGATTTTATTTTAGCTATGCTGACATTCAGCATCGTGTACAGGCCTTATAGGAAACCGAATAAATTTGCTATTGAATGACGTACTACTTCTACTCCTACCCGTTTTGCACCTGGAGACAAAATTACAATAATGAAAAATACTGTCATTAAATCTGAGTGGAAATATAACTTTTCATGGAGACGAACAAACGGACAAGGCTTTATCAACTCCCCTGTTGATGTTAATCAGGAATATATGTATGTATGTACATATGTATACACTTTGTGGGGTCTGCCATGCCTCCAACTGCTTATAACATACACTTTCCTTAAGCACACAGCTAGATAATTCTTACCTATGGGAAGCCGACATAATGACTATAGACCACTAACAAATTCATTCCCCACAGACAACTTAGTCTTAATCCCAACACAGTTCCCTCCCAAGCCACGCAGCTGCTGAATTAGCTGTAAATAGCTATAGAAATCAGAGCTGACAGCTAGGCACATTATGCAGAGAAACCTCCAAGTTGCTCGACTGCTCCACTCTAATTTGATAATTCAATTCCGCAATCGAAGCCGCTGACAGCCAATCAAAAATCAAATCAATTCGAATTGGCCAAGCCCCAAAGCCAGAGCCGAAATGACTTTAATTGCTGCCAAGGCAATGAGCCTCAACGACAATTGACGCTTGAGAGAAAGAGAGAGAGAGAGAGAGAGAGAGAGAGATGAGGCGACTATGTTGCAGCGAAAGTATGACGCCGTTGCGCCGCCGTCAGTTATTCCCAGCGCGCGTCACGAAGCTGCGGCGTCTGCGCCTTTTTTGGCCAAGGCACACTGAGAACCAGAGAGAGAGAAGATCGAGCATAGTGCACCAGGCAACTGGGAACTGAGAACTGAGAACTGGGAACTGCGTGATAGTACGCCTACCCAGAGTTATGACAGGCCCCAGAGTCGCGTCCTTAAAAGGCGAAAGGTGCGTCCGTTTATGGGCTGGCGACGCTGGCGTGTTGACAATGATGTGGATGATTGGTGTTTTCTGGCGAAGTCAGCAGGCAGAACAGTTCCCAACCCGTTTCTGGTTTTCCATGAATTGCAGGAGCAGCAATTGGAGATGAAGGAGCAGGAAAAGGAGGAGTAGAAAGAGCAGAAGGGGCAGAAGAAGGAGCTGGAGCAGGCACAGGCGAATCGAGGCAAATGTGCGTCGCTGTCGCCGCGTTGCCTTATATGACGACACAGCGGAGACATTCGTCTAGACGTGCTGGAAAAAATCACAGCAGAATCATTGAAGCAGCGCCAAGTTTGGACTGGACGGGGCTCAATGACTATGTTGATGCCATGAATGAAATCCATGGCCAGCGCAGAGCGGAGCAATTAGTATGCGCAGATTGCGATCACTCGGAAGTAATGCTAATTCTCAGTCAGCCTCTCTACCTGCCCCTCCCCTCTCTCTGCCTTTCCTCTTGGCCATGGCCTTTCACTGAGGCTGAGCTACTTTTTCTAAGACCTCCACAAATGGTCTGATGCGGCGGCCCAGGAGATGTCATTAACATTGGTGGAGCAGGTGAATGAATGCAGCTGACAGGCGACAGCTGAGCAGGCGCCCCAGCTAGCCCATCCCACTCTTGGTTTGGTGACTCCATTATGCAGTCTTGTCTATACCATTAAGAGCGTTAACAGCCTGACAGAGAGAGAGAAGGAGAGAAGAAGGAGAACAGGCAGGAGAGAGAAGGGCATTAGTATACCGGGCGCAACACCTGACGCAGCCTGCTGCGAGGTCAACTTCAGACAAAGGCATGCAAATGCAGGAGAAGACACGCAGCAACCTTCATCCCACCTCCCTCCATCCACCCACGCCCACTCCCCTAGGTTGTGCCCTCCACTTGTAGCTGAAATAAGTAAGAAAACAACTTTTACGCTAAGCAGATGAACACGATTTGCATACGCAGAGGAGAGAAGAGCCCAAGCACAAGCCGGAGACAGACCAGGCCGGGCCAGGCCAGACAGGGACCCAGGAAGCGAAATCAAAAGCTTTTTAAAGGATATTTCATATAATTTCACGCTCAGCCGGCAGTGGACGTGGACGTTGCAGGTTGGTTGCTTGGCAGCGGCCAAGGAAATTGGAAAAAAGCCGAGGAAAAACATTTGAGAAAGAAAAGGGAACTGAAGCGGGGGCAGAATGGGGCACAGAGGCCAAGCAGCCGTTGCTTTACCCACGTGTCAGCGCAAGCTGCTTAAAAAAAGACGACAACAGCAGGAAGAATGAAGAAGGCAGAAGGACAAAGGAAGAAGGCAGAAGGACGCACCCAAGTCGTAACCTCTCATCCTCCTTCTCCCTGCTGAGGCGAATTTGCATGCGCCTTTTAAATCAATTATTGTTAAATATTTATTTCTCAACAGTCCATTTTAGCAGGGGTGCCTTGGCGGAGTGGGTAGCAGGGGATTGAGGGGTAGCCCGGCATATTATCCTAACATAAATTACATGATTGATTTCATTGGAGCGCAACAATTCGTCCAATTCGCGTAAGCAGAAGAGAAAACAATGCCAAAAAAGTAAACAAAATGCAAATGCTTATCTCTTTCTTTTTCTCCGTCTTCCTCCTTTCTTTATTCCTTCTTTAGCGACTCCATCTGCGGCTTTGACTTTGGCTTAGGACCTTGATTAAAAAGCTTCTGCATTAGCATATCATTTACTGGAGCGCGTATTTCTATCGATGGGGGCAGTGTCTATAAATATGTTAGATTGTGGACAGTATGGAACGTGGGATGTGCGGAATGTGGACTGGAGGGTAGGGGTACCCCTGAGTTATAACAGCAAGAAAAAGAGAATTTCTTTCTTGCGAAATTAGATATAAAGAGAAGTTAAGTGTATTCATATAAAATAAAATATCTGTAAAGTAATGCAACAGAACAATGAAATGTGTTTTAATTTATTCAAATAAAATCAATAATTAAATGAGTTACAAAATCAGCCTTGTTAACCTCTTCAAAACTTCAAAAGAACTTAAAATATTTAACAAACTTTAAAACTTAACATTCCTTTTTTTATATATATTTTCTCTAACTGATCATAAATTTAACATAAATTAAATTATAATTTTTTTAATAAAATTAAAATCCTAAATGATTTTTATTAAAAGCCAAAAATTAAATACTAATTTGCAAATGCCCCAAAATAATGTACAGCAATCATTTCAATTGGACTTTTTTGTACTTTCTGAACCCAATACACACAGAGAACAAAATATGTAAAAAAAAAAATGATTTTACAGAAATGAAATAGAGAAATTAATATAATAATATTAGTATTTTTAAGCTGACTTGAGTTCAAATACTTGGTCAGAATTCGCATTGAAGCCTATTATATAGGTGAAATGTTCTGCCAAAACAAACAACGACCTTGTCAAATTCTAAATGCATTGTTGACCCTTTAGCTAACTAAAAAATACTCATATCACACAAATAGGTCATGCAGTCATTCATATACATATAATAATATTATTTAGAATAATATAATAGAATGGAACAATATAATGGAATAATAGAATAAAATTAAATAAGATATAAATTTAAAAAATAAGATAAGATAAAAATTTATTTGATATACGTATAAAATAAAAATAGTAGTCAAAGTTCAATAACATAAATGGAAAGTTAAAAATAAAGATTTAATTGGCTAACTTTAATTTTTATTTTATTTTCAGTATCGGATACTAAAGCAAAAAGATTCTTTTTTATCCGCAAAGAAAGGTGAAACTTGGTTCAGTTAAATCTTTTTTTAATAAATTTTTTCTACTTCTATTGTTACTATTTAGTTACTAAACTTAGACTTAATTATTGACTATTCAAATCTTTCTTTTACTAAGTAGCAGCAATTTCCTACTTTAATATTTTATATATGGTATAGTATATTTTTGTTTTATTTGTTTACTTTCTTAAGGCATTTTATTTAGTTTGTGGCTCTGCTGCTCCTACTTTGCTCCCCGTTCTCCCCTCCAACTTGGTAGCAATGTGCAGCGTCGTGTGTTTTGCTCAGTGGCGCGTTGACATCGCCATCAAAATGCTTTGACGTGGTTTTTGATTGACAGGAAACTCATAAATAATTCATGTCATTAAATCATGTTACATTTTTTATTTCCAGCTTGCTGCTTCATCTTCTTCTGCCATAGCCAGCAGCAGAGCCAGCAACATCTTCAGCTTCTGCCCCAACTGGGAAACGAGTTTCCCGTGGCCAGAATCGGACAGTGCTTTGTCTGTCCCCCGTCTGTCTGTCTGTCTCCCAGGCTGGACAGCTCGTCCACCTCCCTCTCTCTCTCTCTCTCTGCCTCTCTTTGCAGAGAGGCCTAGCAATTAAATGTCAAAACTGTTTCGTCCCATTGCCCAGTCGGGCAGCATCATCATCAATGCGCCTAACTGTAACTCGATTCAGTCGACAGTGCGATTTTTTAATATCTCCGCGCTATGAAAAACTTGACGGAAATAAGTTTTCAATGAATATAATTATGCAAAACAGCGCACAGCCTGGACACAGTTTCCACTTCCCCTTCCATCCTCCAGTCAGTGGGTGGGCCTTGTCGCAGCTTTGAAGATGACAGAGCCGAAAAAATAAAGACGCGTCGAGCAAATGGTGATATGAAAGCTGCTCGAGCATATTTAAATATCTCCCTTCTGCTCCTTCTCCTTCTTCTCATTCCCTGTCCTTGCTGTCATAATATTTTCATATTATTGCTTGTTTTAATTCCTTGTTTCCAGATTTCGTATTTTTTCTTCCTTGCTACGCATTTTCTTCCTTGTCGATTGTCCTTCAGCGACGTCGTGACGTCTGTAGCAAAAGTTTTTAATTTCTATCAAAGATTTTCGGCGCAGTTTTTAATGAAATTTTCACAGCCTCCGCTGTCGGCCAAAAGGATTCTCTCCTGCCGCGCATAATTTGCATATCATTTTTAGGTTCTTTTTTTGTCATCCTCTTTTTTTATACCCTTCAACCATTGACAGTGGTCAATTGAGGGTATACTAAGGTTGTGCGAATGTACATAATATGCACAAGGCGTAGCAGAGCCCACAGTATATATATAGACCTTCTCAATCATGTTCGTCTGTTAATCTGTCTGTATGAACGCACAGATCTCTGCTATTATAGAACTTACTAACACAAAATATAGCATATATAGCACATAAGTGTACGAGTATACCATATAAACCTAGTCTAAAAATTACAATCCGATTGCACAATAAACAAGCAATTTATTCAAGTTTAACCATTTTTCCTAATTCACAATTTGCTGTTGGGAATTATAAGTGAAATAAATTATTAGGCGAACGGTATCTGACTGTCGAGTGTGCTCGACTGTAGCTACTAATTTTTTTTTTTGTCTTTCTAGCAGCCATTTTTAATTTGTGATTTTCGTAGTGTGTCGAGTGTCCTTAAGAAAGTTTTTCGGGTGCGGTTTTAATTAAAGTAATTTATGAGCTGGTACTGAGCTCAGAGCTGACTTAAAGCTTGGCCAAGTCACTTTTAATTGCTTTGCGATATTTCGCAGCATCACATGCCACGCCCCCTTTCACTCTCTGTCTCCTTCGTGTGGGCGATAATAATTACACGTCACGCTGCCACGCAATCAAAACATTATTTGTGCAAAATCACGCAGCTGAACTGAAGCGGAAGTGATGAAGGACTTCAGGACTTTAGGACTTGCCCGACGCCTCCCCGACTTATTGGCTGCACGCGTCCTTGTTGACAACGTCGCCTGCGCTGCAGAAAAGTTTAAAAAATTGTTTTAGCCCCCGTTCTCATTCCCCTCCCCCCTTGCTGCAGCAAAGCCTTTTGCCTGATCCTGCTGCCCAGCCAAGCGTCATTCTGGCCGCGTCCCTGGGGCCGTCACCTCGCGCGTGTTAAATTCAACGCAACGTCTGCGGTCACGTGGCGCGGGCACGGGCATGGGCACGCCCACTTTCATGATAGGCGCAATCGCTGGAGCTGAGATTTCAAACAAAACATCGAAGCGACTATGATTTCTGGCCAGCGTCAATCAAGGGGAAGCAAAAGACGAGGGCAGGCAGAGAGAGAGAGAGAGAAACAGCGGGTGAGTAACAACAGAAAATCGTTGGAAATTATGTAAATTGTTTTCAATGCCGGAGAATGGGTAAAAATTTGCCTAAATGCTCCATGGCACAGTGTGCGACAGGATAAGTCCGTCTGTCCTGTGCTGCCTGCAGGAGAACATCGCCAAACTGTTGCACGTAAACATGGTGACAGAAACATATGTTGCCACAATCCACAGCCGCAAAAGACCCCGTTAACCATTTCCCGTGCAATTGGAGCATGCAACCCTTCGACAGGCCTACGAAATACCCAAAGGATTCACCATAACCTAACATTTGCAGTCACTCAACGCATTGACATTGGCGAATAAACAAGTTCAGGAAATATTGAAAAAATATGCAAAGAAAGGGAACATTTGAGAGATACAGAGAGAAAAAAAAATATTAAGTACTTAAAAAATATAAAGATATTAAGAGGTGAAAGTGAAGACCCTTTTCCTTACATAAAAATCTGAGAATAATTAAATATTTTATTTATTAAATATTTTAAAAATATAAAGATATTGGGAGGTAATCGTGAATACTCTTTTCTTAACATAAAAATCCTAGAAAATTGTAATATTTTATATACCTATACATTTATTTATATCTTTGTGTAATTTTTAAAAACTTAGGATATTACAAATTAAATGTGGAAACTTTGTTCCTAATAACTTTCCTATAGGTAAAGAAAATATAAATAAATTAAAATATATTACAAGTTAACTAGGGAACCCTTTTCCTAAACTAATAATCTTAATAATAAAAGTAACTCAAACATATTACATTAAGAATACTCGTAATACATTAAATTGATATTTTCTGAGTCTCAGAGCGGAAACAATATTGTTGAGCAGAAGAAACACTTGAAGACAAGAAGATATTTTAATATAAAAATGTTAAGCTCTGTTTCTAACTCAATATTCTTTGAATAAGTAAAAGCAGCCATGAATTTATTATATTTAATATATTATATTAAAATTTTTATATATTATATTAATAATATATTAAAATTCCCTATATTGCCATCTCTGGGATTACATGTAAAAGACGCTCTAATGCGGCAACAAGATCAATAAGATATTATATGATATATGATATGTTATTGTATCGTATTTGTTGTATATTACTTCCTGCTGTCCGGCTTCAATTTCCCTCATATTTTTTTTCCCACCATACTCGGAAAGCGCCCACCCCAGGCAAGTATGTCCACCCTCTCCCCCTCCAGCCATTCGAGCACAATCGACACACGTCCGCGGCAATAAAAGCGCAAACGTTTCAATTCCGTTGCGGCTGACAAATACACGAGGAATTGCGAACGTTTCTGCCCCAAATATAAAGTATTATAATGATAAAAAGAAGAAAGAAGGAAGCGCAAAACTTTATCTCGATGATGTCGAGTGTTTTGATTTGTAACGTTTCTCACTTCATTATTATGCAATAAATTCACATGGCACAACGCGCCAAATGGCCCTGGCATCATCCAGAAGGGCGAGTTCTGCGGATACCCTCGAGGGGGTTAGTTGTCCTGATTCCTGCTGTTGTTGTTTGTGTTGTTGCTGTTGTTTACTGGGCGGAAATAGAGCGTCGCACTGGACGCTGTAGCTTCGGGAAGTAATGAGGCTGAACATGACAAAGCGTCGTATTTTTTATCTCTTCACGACACGCCCAAAACTAAACGAATCTGGGAATCTGCAAAAGGTTCTAGCATTGGCTACGCGCGGCATTGCCAACTACTTGAAAAGTAACTTTCCAAAGCTTCAACAAGCTTTGCGCGCAAAGCTTTAGCACGTTCAAGGGGCGCACAGTGAAAGTTTAATATTGAGCTTTGTCATCTTGCCAATTTCATGTAATATATTATGTATCTATGGAAAGCAGGACCGTAGTTCGACCGTGTGCGGTGCACAAAGGCCCCCGCCTGTCAGGGGCTCTTGTTATAAATATTTTGCTATGTATAGAAAGGTGAGTTCTATATGGAAATATGGTATCCAAGTTGTGCACAGAAGATAAGAAAAATGTACGAATCAAATGGTCAATACTTTAAAGTGGAAATTTATTGAATACTCTTGAAAATTTAATTTTTTTTTCATGAAAAAAACCTATGAATTTATATTTACACGCATAGTATGTATAGACGACATTTAAACGGACGGACATAGCTAAATTGATAGCTGTTGATACTGTATAATAATATATACTTTGTCGTGCTTGCAATACCTCCTTTTGCCTGTTACATATGTATGTAAATTTTCGTCGTGCAAGTCATAATACCTTTCTACTCTTTCGGAAATGTGTATAATAATTGCAAAGCACAACGGGGTGAGAGTAATTGAATAGATTATCAATCGATAATAAAATATAGATTCCTTAAACACTATTGTTAACTTTGTCATTATATTCATCTGTTATTTATTTATTTATTATTTATTTTTGTCCATATAAAATAGAGAGAAGTAATATATTTTTATGTTTTATGAACTAAATACATACTAGAACAAATTTGAAAGCAAGCTAAACACAATAGAGGCCCCGCGAACTTTGCCACAAGGGTTCCCGCGACCAACGCTACAGCCCTGGAGAAAAGAAGAAAATGTTAAACATGCCTGGCGGCGTTGGAAGCTCAACCCCCTCCACCCAAAGCTCTGCCGGGGCAGTGGCAGAAACCCACCCTTCACGCAAGAGCAAGAGCTGAGCATAAAAAGCTCTCTCTCTCATTCGCAAGTGCTTTCTCGCATGTGCTGGCATCTACGCCGCTGCTCTCTCATTCAGAGCGCACTCAGTTCGGGCTGCTCTCTCAGGCGGATGAGAAGAAAAGCACACACTACGGAGAAGAAAGTGCCCTGTGTGCTCTGCCCTGCTGTGCTCTGGGCTCTGTGTGAGTGACACAAAGAGGAGTGTCAGGCAGCATAAATTTCAGCATACAAAATTCCACACACAGAACGCGACGCGTCGCAGCCAACAAACTTTTCAAAGTCTTTTTTTTTTCGGCAAGTTTTTCATCCATCGAAAAATCCATAAAAATGAAAGAATCGTTTGTAAATATATTGAAAACTGAAAAGTGAAATTAGCGCAAAAGTTCCTTTAGTCTTTATTAGAGTCGCGCGTGTAAATAAAACCTCAACAATATAAGTAAGCGGTAAATGCAGCACGCCAAATTGTGCCGGAGATGACTCGCCAAATCTGAATCCGATTTCGAATCCGAAACGGTATCCAAAAGTGATATGACATATAGAGGCATCCAGGGTCCATATGGGTCCAGGTCCGGGACTGTGTCCGCGTCCGCGTCTCCTTCAAGTTTTAGAGGAGTGTGTGGCCAAGTGGCGCTGCGTATAAATCAAACAAGTTTCAGGCAAATAAAAAATGCCAATGGGAAAAAGAAAAATCATAAAAAATCATAAATAAAACATAAATTATGTTTTTGGCAGCAGCAACAAAAATAATAATCAGTGCACGGTGGGGGAAGGAAGGAAGAGGAGGGGGAGCTGAAAAAAAAAAGCCGCGCAACAAACGAAAATACAGATATATTTTGATTTTTTTTTTATAAATAGAAAAATCAATTTCGCACGCAGCGCGCACTCAAACACACACACAAAGGCAGGCACACATATACAGGAGCAGGCAGAGCAGCAGCAGCAGCGGCATCAAAGAGAGAGCGACGCTGCTGGAGCTTGCTCTCTCACTTATGTGTTGCGCTCTCACGCTCTCTCGCGCGCTCTCTTGGACTGTTAGGCGCCTCGCTGCCTGCCCCATTCGCCTGACCTGTGTGTGTGTGTGAGTGAGTTTAAGTGCGTGCGTGTGTGTGTGTCTATTATAAGCAAGAGACTGACGCTCTGCTACTGCGCTGCTCTGCTGTGCTGTGAGAATAATTGAATAAAATTCAAGTGTTTTTGTTGCATTATTTGTTCTGCTTATTATTGTTATTTGTTTAAATTAGCAATAACAACAACAACAGCAAAAAAGGCAACGCAGACGAGAGTGTTGAAAGCAGTAAACAAAACAAAAGCAGCGCAGCAGCAGCTGCAGAAACAGGAACACAAACAATAAGAGAGTGAAGGAGAGACAGAGAGAACGTATTGCGTGTATGGCAGCCCTGGTAGCCAAACCCTTTGCCAACCCTCGTCGTCCCTTGCAGCTCCTCTTGCTCCTGTGGCGTGCATGTTTACAAATTGACGCTGCAAATTGAATTTGTAGCAGGGAAACAAGTGTCTGGACAGTGGGTCGACCACGCGTTACCCCTCCCCCACCTCCAGCGTCGCGTTGCCAAGGCAAAAAGTTAATTTCCGCTACATTTAAAAAGTTTTTTACCGCTGCTCCTCCTCGCGTGCGTGTGTGTGTTAGTGAGTGTGAACTGGAAGCAGTACAGTGGGGCTGGGTGGGCGTTCTACGCACTACGACGGTGAAATTCTTGAACAAGTGGCCAAAGTGGAATGTTCCATTCCACCTCTGCACGTCTCCCTTACCCCGTCTCCTTCTCTCTCTCTCGTTCTGTTGTTGTTGTTGCTTTCGCTATTGTCGCATAAAAAACGATTTCGAAAGAACAACAACAAGTGGAGATCAAATAAATTAAATTTATACACATAGTTAAATTAGTGAAAATTGAATAAAACACAAGAAGCAGCACACAGAGAGACGTGTGACAAAAACGTAAATAAAGAGGAGAAGAAGGAAGAGGAGAGAAGAGAGAGGGAGACGCAGTGAGAGCAAGAGTACGCAGAACGTGTCAAGCAACAAATTAATAAAAAATTGAAAACATACACAAAAAAAAAACAACTCGACAAACGCGCAACCTCAACGTCAACCTCTCAGCGCTAACGTCAACGTCAGCAGCAGCAGCAGCAATCGCAGTCGCAGCAGCAGCAGCACAGTCTGAAAATGGGCTGTGGACAGAGCAAAATACATTTATATCCCAGAAAATCGAAGAGTAAAGCAAATGGCAAGAAAGGAGGACATGGTAAGCAGCGAAGGAGACGCACAAGTGCGTGTGTGTGCGCTGTGTGCGTGTGTGTGTGTGTCGTCTCTGTTTGCCTTGGCTACACTTGAACAGACACACGCACACACATGTCCACTTACATACACATAACAAAAGCTTACACGCATGACGACATCAATTTGCCTGCAGCTATGTGTCTGCGTGAGTGTCTGTATGTGTGTGTGTGTGTGTGTGTGTGTGTATAAGCCACCTGTTTTCACAATGAGGACATCATTGATTAATATGTCGGCAGCAGGGCGGCGCTTAGGCCTTGCAGTCTACTGGGCTTATAAACCTGCAATGTGTGCATACTATAAATACACACACACACACACACACCTGCACACGCACACCCACGCCTGGTCTACTGTGTGCAAATTTGTATAAAACAAAAAACAGAGAACTACAATAGCAACAACAACACGCCCTACATTTACAACTTTTGGCAGTGCCCCGAGAGCCTTTTTGCCTTCCTTTCTCTCTCTTTCCTTTGCTGACTGTACGTGTGTGTATGTGTGTGTGTGTAATTAACTGCTAAAAGGCAACTTGTTGTTGCAATGGGCGTATTCATTGAGTGGATGGGCGAGTGTGGCCCACCCCATTGGGGACTCTTCTTGCCTCTATTTACGTCTATATAGATGTATGAGTATGTGCCTGTGTGTGTGTGTTTGGGCTGCGTTGAAAACGGGTTAACAAAAGTGTAGCATATACAAAGGCGTCATTGTGCCACAAACGACCCAAATTCTATGTTGGCCTAAGCTTGCCGTGAGCCAGCTTTCTTTTTCTGCTCTTTCTTCATCATCTCCTTTTGATTGGCGACCATGCTAGATTAATTATAAAGTTTTTCATTCATATTTTCGGTGCGGATGCCGAATTGTCATTAATCTGCATAACTCGTCTTAATTAAATTGGCCAAAAAAGATCAACGACTGAGTAAGTTAAGCTATAGTCGAGTGGGCACGACCGCTTTATACCCACAGCACAGCAGCACTACCAGCAAACAAAACAACAATTTCGTGTTGCATACTTGCAGGCTTTGGTAATATGTGCGTGCACTAACAGTATTTCCTTAATAACTTCTTTGTTAATCATCCGATGGCAATCAAATTTGCAGAAATTATTTAGATGATTATATATAGTTAATGTGTATACAATGAATTGACGCTCCAGTTCGCAAATTAAACTATCAATTAAAGGGCGTGGGCAAGTTCTAAAGCAAACCTAATCTGTTTTCAATAATTTTCATTGACAATACCAAATTTGGTAGTAGTAGTTCTTATATTCCCTGAGACTACGATGGTCATACAGATAGGCATGACTATATCGACTTGTATACTGTTGCTGATCAAGAATATATACATTCTTTAAGGTCTGACCACGCCACTTTCACTCTGTTACATACAAACCTATGATACCCTTCTATTCAATGTACAGCGTGCATGAAAAGATGAAAGAAAAACATCTTGGCTATTGTATCCCGCACAATATTAATAATATTGGTTGCCTATCCAAAGGGAAAACTTCTTTATAAGATCTACTTACTTCGTAGCATGCCAGGCATATCAAACATGCTCTGCTTGACTTGTTGTGACACTTTGCGGCGACTTCTCAAAGTGTCCTCGCAGCATTCTCGCTGGCATTCCAACGGGGGGCCGCAGCACTAACAACATTTTATTACTTAAGTTTTCCACTTACACAGCCCTACCCCCAGCCTCCCCCTCACACACTCCCCCCTTGCTTGGTTACATATGTTATAAGTCTCTCTCCATCTTCCCCTTCCACACAGCCGACTCAGACGCCGAGACGGACGAGGACGAAGGCCACATTGAGGACGCCGAGAAGGCACAGCAACGTGAGCGCGAGAAACATGACGAGAGCGAGGAGCTAAGCAATAAGGACATACAGGACACCGACGAGGAGGTGGCCGTGTCGCTGCTGCGTGCCAAGAATCTATCACTGCTGCAGAGCCAGTAAGTAGAACAATTGCTCCATTCCCCTGTCCCCCCCCAACTCTCTTCAACTAAAACTTCGTGCACCTTGCAGAGAAATATCATCAAGCCAACAGAATTTCTTTCGCATGCTGGACAAGAAGATCGACGAGGTGAGTGAAGAGAAAGAAGGAAAGCATGCTGGAGTAAATACCCTGTAATGTAAATGATTTCCCTTTCTTGGTTGCAGGGTCCCGACTATGACTCGGCCAGCGAGACGGAAATTGCCTTGGAGGAGGCACGACTGAATGCGTTGGTGCAGCATTGGGAGTCCGCCAGCCTGACCGCATCCATCTGCTCCTCTGCCAGTCGCTCGCTGCAGACGACGCCCATACGGCAGGTGCAGGCGCCAATCAAGACGAGAGCAGGAGCGGCAGCAGCTGGAGCAGGAGGAGCAGCAGTACCAGGAGGAGGCGGAGGAGGACCCTTACTGCAACCCTCAACCGCTTGTGCCACAATCCCCACGACGGAGTATCTACCTCAACACGTCTTGGCGGGGCGACAACAACAGCAGCAGCAGCAGCAACTACAACAGCAACAGCAACATCAGGCGGCAACCCTTTACCAGCAGCAGCAACAGCAACAGCAGCAACTTCTACTCACGCAACAGTTGCTGCCGCAGCTCGATGCCAATCTTGTCAATACGTCCAATGCGAATGCAGCGGCAGCAGCACAGCTTGCCCAGCTGCAGCAGCAGCAGCAACAGCAACTGGTGCTCTACCAGCAACAGCAACAACAGCAGCAACAACAGCAACAACTGGCTGCATATGGCGGCCATCTACTAAATCTGCCCGCGGGCAGCAAACCGCAAAGCGTTAGTCCCAAGCGATTGCTCTACGGCCCCACATCGTCTCCCCCCTGTAAACGCTTCTCCTCCGGTTCAGTACATTGCCAGCAATTCGCCGCTGATGCAAACCGGCGTGACGGGCTTCCTAAATGGCGCGGGCGCAACTGCCGGACGCGCACCCCTGCAGCTCTCCTACTATGCCGCATCGCCGAGCACTGCCCCCCTACAGCAACAACAACAACAAATCGCCGGACAGGCGACGACCTCAGTTCCCATCGCCTCCGAATCTTACGATCCACAAATCGCTCCACACAGCCAAAGTCAGCAGCAGCAACAGTTGCCGATGCAGGCGTCCCAGCAGCAGCAGCAACAGCAGCCCCTGACGGGCGCCTACTACGGCGAGGTCATGCACTCTGTACAGGTGAGCTGGGCACCTGCCAGGTGGCACCATCCATAACAAAAACATAACTGCATTGTTAGCTTTATATATAGATCGATTTTCGATCAGTTTGTTTAGACTCTTTTGCGCATCTGGAAGTGCTTGGCGAATCTTTGCTTAGAGTTTGTTGCACAGAGTAAACAGTGAAAGTATTGTAGCGTAAGGCAGATAAACTGAAACTGTGAAGAGTGAAGAGAAGAACAACTATGCTATACCCTGCATATATGACAAGCAGAAGGCATGGCAGACAAAACAAGGTTTTTAGTATAGTATATATTCAATAACATATATTGATCAGAATTACTAGTCGAGTCGATTTAGCCACGATCGTCTATCTACCTCTCACATCAAAGATTTTCATAACAAAGTTATATATGTCAATAATTTAGAGTTATTATAGCTATCAAATAATTCGTAAAAACAATGTTATTCAATTCAGCACCATTATACAATATATGATAATACGGTGGATATAGTATACTTGTACAGGAATGATCAGAATAGATAAGCACCTGCAGGGATATATAACTTTTAACATGATGAATGTAGCCCATTCTAGTGTTCTAGGCCCCATAAAGAATATATAGTATATTCTTGCTCCGGATCTATAGCCAAATCTATTGAGCCAGGTCCTTATATCATTTTGTTTGTCTGGATGTCCGAATGTCCATCTAAACAGTATGAACCTGAAGATTGTAACTACTTTAAGAGCTACAGCAACCCAATGCGACATGATAGACCCTGTATAAACCACGTAAATTGTGCTTATTTTAAATATGGAATGCCGTACCGACCGCTCATGATAATCGATAATTTAATTTCATGGTTTAATTTTTAAACTACGTATTAAAGATAATTTCAAATCTATATATAGTACGCACTCCATAGTATCTAGCTATTCTAAAAATTCTAATCCGATCGCATAACTAACACATAAGTTATTGCACTCAGTTATTGTTCCACATAACGCTGGCTTCCACTCCGGATTGAATTATTGAAGAGATAATAACTATATAACAAGGTCTTCACTTTACAAGCTCTTAGATTCAGAATACATATACATTTTATTTCCTATATTTCAATTCACTTATAAAGACTTCTTCAGTCTATATAGTTTTTCACTTTACAATCTCTTTACATCTGCCTCGTAAAATCGTTCGAATGTCAGAGCTATAAACTTAGTTGTACTTTTAAATTCGCGAATATTTTGTTTACAGATTGTGAATTTGTTTTTGTTTTGCTTGCAATTTCGTTTTAATTTTCCCCCGACGATAGGCACTGTGGCACTAACAATCACTAACAATCTGTGTGTTCTATTCTATTTGTACTTGTCAACAGACCGCGCCGCCAACGGAATACAAATTTCCGCCGAGCATCAGTGTGCAGCGCTTGGCACCCCAAGTGCAACGGCAGTTGCGGGAGACGCAGGAACTCATAAAAGACTCGTGTCCGCAGCTGTATGCGGCGGGCTATGGCAGCCCAGGACCACCGATACGCAATCCCAACAGAAATCCAACTAGAACTAGACCCACCCTGGAGACGCAGTTCTCGCAGGAACTCTCGTGATATCTATATATGTAAACAGCAAGCAAAACAACCGTAGTAAACAAAAAAAAAAAAAAAACAACAAGAAACACAGAATTAGTCAACTGCGCCAAAGAAATGAGAAAGTTAAGCAAAATTTAAAAAAACAACCAAAAAAAACGAACAAAAAAGTATGAAGTTTAAATTATTAAAAAGAACAAGAAAAACACTACACAAAAAAACGAAAGAAAATCGATATAAAAATTATAAAACTGCACTCAATGTTTCAGTCCTTTCCCCCATACGACAACAACACTAACAACAAGAAGAAACATCAAGAAGAACAACTCCAAGAACAAGAAAGAAAAAGCAACTACTACTAAACTAAACGCTCTGCGGAGCAACAAATGAAATTGCATTATATTACTAATTAACTAATTTAAAGAAAGAATGAAGCAAGTCAAGTATGTAATCAACAGGCAGCCAAAGGGCAAGAAGTAAGTATCGGATTAGAATGCGCCAGACAAATAGTTTTAGAATCGATTATGATATAAATGTAACAAGAACAACTGCAAACGCTAGAGACAACCCGAAGAAACAAGAAACACAACACAAATACAACTAAAATGACTTCTACATTCTCACAATTTTGTTAGGTCATAATGTCTCATATATTCATCTCGTGTAATTTTGAAAATATATATTTCTGTAAACTGTGTGAGCTACATATATAACTTTCGAGAAGTAATTTCACGATAATCACTGATAATGAATCATTTAACATTGATGGGGGTGATGATGATGATATTGATGATGATGATGCTGTCTAGTTATATTTGTATACTTTAGTTCTATTTATTATTATGATAATTTTGGATGTATAATAGTTTTTTCTTATATAAAATATATTTAAAAATGCAAATAAAAGCAAATCAATTAAGTTTAAACGGAGTCCATTAATTATTCTGGTAAGGGAGTTTACAGCTGAAAAAAAGTTTTGGGTTTAAATAAAAAATCCGGATAGGAATTGCTTGATGCGAATTTAAATACCAAAGAACTTTTTCATGTGTACCAAATACATTTTTGGCATCCGTATAGAAAAACCTAGTAATACCAGGATTTTGCCCCGCAATTCGATAAAATTCGAGTTGGTGTAATTTTGGTGTACTATATTGCATTGTACCATGACTTGGTCTTAGTTATTGATGAACGAGATGTTATAAATATTATTAATGAATATTTGGAAGGTATATTGAAAGATGGCATGGCTGTACACAAGGGATCTCTAGCGTAGAGCCAGTAGGTGGTTCTTCCGAAGTCTTCTCTTCTTTGGCATTTGTGTCAAGCATCTCGCCAATGTGTTAGGGTTTATTCCAAGCGGTGCACATTCACGACATCTCCGATGTCGGTTTCGATGTCCTTATTTTTATACGCTCGCAGAGGGTATATTAATTTTTCCCAGGAGTTTGCAACGTACTTACAAACATATATTCATACATATTCTAAATCAGCATCAGCAAGGGAATCGATGTAGCCCTGTCCGTCTATCCGTCTGTTGCAACGCAAACTAGTCTCTCACTTTTAAAGCTAACATATCATGATGAAACTTGGTACACATGCTTCTTATTGCTCCACGCTGTATATAAATCGGAAGTAGTCGGATCAAACCAATATATCATATAACTGTCAAACAAGCTAGCGACGGAATTTTGTAATGTCAAGATATTGCATTATTTACTTTTATTGGACCACAATATCATTTATCTGCCATAGAAACAATCGGCCGAATTGAAGGTTTTTGTATAAAGACCATTTCTGATTTAAGAAATAACTTAACCTTTCAGTACCAATCAAAGTCAAACATAACATTGAGTATACACAATGCTATTCAATTCTGCACCATTAATACCTATATAACAAGTATTGGAAATATCGAAGGATATAAGAACCTGCAAGGGTATAGAACTTTAGGCATGCCGAAGGTAGCTTTCGTTCTCGTTTAAATATATACCAGGAATCATCAGATCTATTGAAGTACCTTCGCTTGAGGAACTCTACTTTCATTGAAGTTAGTCTAAGCCACGATATCATAAAATGACAGAGCATACTTTCCAATCGGGCTTAACATAAATTAATACTATAACATATATTGAGAGAAAAAAACAACTTGTTTTCAGGAGATGGAAGCCAAACCATCTTTCCCGTTTTCGAAATGACTTGAGCCAGGATCTTGTTTTTAAGATACATAATTACTTGTTTTTAAGATACATAATTACGGATGTTGAATAAACCCAACTGAATCTTGACATAATACCGTCTTCGCTGTAGTCGGAGACATATATAAAGAGACTGTAAAGCCATATTTCCAAAATTTATTGTCCAGAATTTCTAATATTTGTGTACATCAGAATGTCTCCTCCCCATTTTTCATGATAATATCCATGGTACTTTGAATATTTTTGATGATCTCTATTTAATTCCTTTATTCATATTTTAGTTGTAAATCAATTCATATGTTTACATTTAATGGAATTGTACATTGATTTCATTATATTTTGTTTTGTTTTTTTTTTTTGTTATTTTGTTTTGGTGTGAAAGTTGCGTTTTTTCCAGCTAAGCAGTTTAAATTAGACTAGTCACATAATATGGTTTAAGATTATTATTATATGTTGTTTGATTCTAAGAAATTGACCTCTTGTTTTTGATGTCAGTGTATAGTTGTAGTTGTTTTCTTGATATTCGGAGCATTGCAATTGCATTTCTTGCAAATCTTGTATATTATTATCATTATTATTCATAGAGAGTAGAGTAGATTAGAATATTCGAGAATAATTACAGAAATCAAATACGCTAGGGACGCTAGGGAAAGCTAAATGCCAACAGTGATCGGCATTTGAATGCCCTTAGGATTGGCTATAAGTATTGATATATATACTCTATATATATTCTCCATATATATAGCCCAAGAACTATGTTTGTATTTTGTGTAAAAGGTATTGATCGTTATTGCATAGAAAAGAACGAGGAAGATTTATCAAATAGATAGCGTATTTGATTCCAGGTTAAACCATATTATACTGCTAAAATGTGGGCGGAGGAGATCTACGCAAGTCTGTGAACCCATCGGGTGTTCCTAAAGTTTACTACGGTCACGCTGACATGCGTTTCTGTTGCTTGCCTCTATCTGTGTTTGTGTGATTGTTTATGACTGTGTGTCTATATGTATGTATTTGTGTGTCAGTGTAGGAAAGGAAATTACAACAGAGCAAAAAACCTTGGACCTACTAATACTGAGGTCCTAAAATTTAAGCTCATACAATTTGGCATTTCTGTTTAGTTTTGTACGGGCAATGGTGGTGGCGGCATCACATACGGCATCGCATACGGTGCACGGTATGCACTGGCTGGTATACTGGGAGCGCCTCCATTCAATGATACTGTCGCCATGCTGCTCGACATGCTGGTATACTGTCCATAGGCCTGTGACGGCAACTGTGCTGCTCCAGCTCCAGCTGCAATCTGTTGTTGAGTGTTATGTGGTTGTTGCTGTGCATGTTGTTGCTGTGCTGCCTGCGCATGTTGCTGCTGCTGCTGTTGCTGCTGCTGCTGCTGCTGAGGAAGCGGTGGTGGTGGCATATTGAAATTCAGGGCAAAGCGAGAGCGTTTCTGTTCAACTCCATAACCATAGCCAGCGGCAGCAGCGGCCGCGGCAGCTGCATTTGCGGCTGCAGCTTGAGCTGCTGCATTGGCTGCAGCCTGCGCTGCGGCCATGTGCTGTGGCTGATGCTGTTGGTGTTGGTGTTGCTGGTGCTGATGTTGCTGGTGCTGCTGCACGTTCGGAGCCTGAGTCTTTGGCTCAAAGCAAGCGGCATTGGGATTGAAGCGAGAGAACTGCACTCCGCCATTCTGCTGTTGCTGCTGCTGTTGTGCCTGCTGCTGCTGCTGATAGCCACTACCTGGTGGGCGATATCCGGTGCCCGGAACTGGGGGCGAATTGCGTTGCGGCTTCTGATCGTAACGCGGCGGACCGCCGGCATTATTATAACCAGCATTGCCGTTTCCATTGCGGTGCATATTGTTGTTGTTCTGGTTGTTGCGGTAGTTGTTGTTGCCGCCGCCCATCTGCTGATTGCGGCCCTGGTAGCCACCGCTATTGCCACGGTAGCCACCCATGCCTCCACGCTTCTGATAGCCACCGCTGGCAGCCATGTTCATCAACTTAGGATTAATGGTCTGCAGAAGGGGAATAAAGATTAGAAAAAAGGAAAAACAGTTTCAAATGCAAATGGGCACCTACCTGGTTTGCCTCGCGCAGCACTTGGATCAAATCATTGGCCTTGTTAGCGTTAGAGTGCGTGAACAAGGTGTAAGCCGTGCCCGTATTATTAGAGCGACCGGTACGTCCAATGCGGTGCACATAATCCTCCGAGTTCGAAGGATAATCATAATTGATCACAAACTTAACATCGTCGACATCTATTTTATGTTGTATCTTTGATCATTTCGATTTGAAAATTGAAGAAGTAAATACGTTAGAAATGTCTTAAGATGAAGATATATCAATTCAGTGGAGTTTAATAAAGAACTATTAACGAAAAAAACGGAAACTTATGTGTGTGTCTTGTTTTAAAAATTCATATTTGCTATACTTAATTATGCACTTTATTCATTTAATTGTTGTTTTTTCAGTTGCATTTTTATATATTTAGTATTGTTTTTGTTTTGTTTGTTTTTGTTTTTTGTTTTTTTTTTTTTGTATTTTTACTTTTTGTACTTTGAACAAAAATTTCGCCATCAATACTATTTAGCGTATATTAACAACTATACATCTTTGGCAAACAGATATATGTTTTTTCTATACTGCGGAAATGTGGACCTCGACCTTTTGCGGTCTCATTCTTCTTTAAATACACAAATCATTTTTTAATATATATATATTTTTAAGCTTAATGCATACAAGAGACGGCTTGATTAAACTTAAGAAATAGGTTATATAATCATAATAATAATAATAATAATAATAATAATAACGATGATATGATGCGATGATGGTGGTGGTGTGTGTGCTAAGGATTATGATTCTTTTTAGTGTTGTCGGTGGGAAGAATTAGGATTGATTGATTTTTTTTTCTTTGGGATTGGATGCGACTAAATAAAACTAATTTTGATACGAAGAAAGTAATCGAGAGAGAGAGAGAGAGTGGTAAGTGATAATTGGTTCAAAATTATCCTAGTACTTACCCCGTGTACGATCTATGAATATTTTAGAAAGGGCTTACGTAAATAATGTTGTTACGGCTCTGTTGTTCTGGCGGTTGTTGTTGTTGTAGTAGATATAAAGATGTAGGCCTGGAGCCGCGGAGCTTAAGTGATGAGAGTTCCGCGTTGCTAAAAACTTAAGAATTCAACCCTCAACTTGTATAGAAAGCTTAACTTTGATCTTAATCTTTTTCTTATTTCTTGTTTTGTTTTTTTTCTTTGTGTATACAACTTTTAGAACATTTAACTTTAGCTTTATCATTTTTTTTTCTTTTCTTTCATACATTTTGTTTACTTTTGCCATGTAAAAATCGAAGTCCATTTCAAAAAGTGCTGATGATATTTTTGTTCACACACAAATTTAGGTTTTATACATATAGTAGGAACGACGTAACATACAATATAAATACATAATACTTTTACGATTAATACAAATAAGCTACGAAAATAAGCATCAGTCAAAAATTTGTTGGCCGCAAAATTGATTTTCACGCAGTCTTTAAACTATTAACCAAATTCGAAAATAAAATATAAATTTGCGCACTTTTAAAGCAGGGAATAAGACCATATCGAAAGAGTATTCGAACTAGAAAAAGGATTTTTAAACTTAAAATAAAAACCGAATATCATGACGTATATGAACTACGTTCGTTATTATCACAGACTTAATATCACAGTTTGGTAAATATTTATTAAATCAAAAGATCACTTAATCACCAATTGTCTTCATAGAGCGAAACCTTATCGAATTAGAAAACGAAAGAGCGGATAAGGTAACCAAACATTTCGATATGATTCCAAGCTTTTTAAAAGTCTTAAAAGTAAAGATATATCACAGTTTTGAAGACACGTTTTGCTAGACCATTGACTCCTTGACTGATAACAAATTGCATATGGTACGTTAGGTTACTCAAATGTGATTTGACGAGGCACAACTAAAGACTATATAGAAAAGAGGGCAAGAACTAAAAATACAAGAATCCATACGTATGTTTATATATATATATATATATACATATAGAACAAACAGAAACGAACTTCATATAACCAGCAAAATGCATGGAGAACACATTCCCCTCATTATTTCGACCACACCATTTTCGAATTGATTTTTTGTATAGCAACAAAAATTAAATAAAAAAAGAAAAATAAAAAAGAAAATAATAAAATACTTTGGATTCTGCCCCGGACGAAGGCTGGAGAAGATGGGAGTAGAATTAGACATGCAATGCACAACTTAACCTGTCAAGTTTTCTCACTCAAGTCGATTAAGTCAAAGAGAGAAAGTCAGAGAAGGAGATCGGCAGAGCGAAAAAGTGAAGCGAGATAGAAAAGTGACAGAGATAGGAGAAATAGAGAGAGGCTGGCTGGTCGGTGTTGGTCGATTCATCGCTGACTGTCGCTGCCAGACGACGACGACGACGAATCAAATAATGAATTAAACCACATCGGGCATTCGGGCATGTTGTTTATCCACAGCAACACTTGCATGGTTATTGGTTATGGAGCGCATCGAATAAAAGACAACAACGGAGCAGTAGCAGCAGCAGCTGTTTGCCTGCAACTGCAACGCAAATGCTACGAAAGACTCACCCAATCCGCGGGCAGCCACATCCGTGGCCACTAGTATGGAGTGACGGCCATTACGGAAGCTGGACAGCACAAAGTCGCGCTCCTGTTGCGATTTATCGCCATGGATGGCGCATGCACGCCAGCCCTGGCGTGATATATTGCGCGTTATCTCATCCACACGCTTCTTGGTCTCAACAAAGATGATCGTCTTTGTCTCATTCTCGCTCGAGATCTGAGTGAGCAACTGTATTAGCTTGACTATCTTCTCAGACTCATCGCAGACATCGACTATCTGCAATATGTTGTGGTTGGCACTCAACGAGAGCGATCCAATGTTGACCTGAATGTAATTGTTGAGGAACTCTTCAGCCAGCTGGCGTACTTCCTTGGGCCAGGTGGCCGACCACATGAGCACCTGGCGATCTGGACGAATCTGCTGCATAATTTTGCGTATTTGAGGCTCGAAACCCATGTCTAGCATGCGATCGGCCTCGTCGAGAACCAGATAGGTGCAGCGTTTCAGCGAAGTTGTTCCACGCTCCAGAAAATCAATAAGACGTCCCGGTGTTGCTATCACGATTTCCACTCCTCGCTCCAAATCACGTGCCTGCTGACCTTTGGGAGCGCCGCCGAAAATGCACGTATTGCGCACCTGCGTATTCGAACCGAACTCACTGGCCACCTGCTGAATTTGTTGGGCCAACTCGCGGGTCGGCGCCAGCACCAAAGCAATGGGTCCATCTCCGCGCTCCAAGCGCGGCTGATTGTTAATGTGCACCACAGCTGGCAGCACATAAGCTAGGGTCTTGCCCGAGCCGGTTTGGGCCACAGCTACCAGATCGCGTCCGCTCAAAGCAATGGGCATACCCTGGGCCTGGATGGCCGTAGGCTTGGTGAAACCCTGCTTACGTATCTCATTCATAACGTAATCGGGGAAGCCACCCTCCTCAAACTCAATACTGGGCGTGGGTACCTCGTTGCCCTTGATGGTAATCTCGTTACTGCTCAAAAAGGTTTCCGTTTCGCCTTGGGTGCGGGCAAGTACTGACTCGCACGGCTTGTAGAAGTTCTTGCGGAACGGAGTGAGCGACACCTCTGACCATACAATCGTCGGCAAATGAGCCCCATGAGTCGACGTACGATTATTATTCTGACCACCAAATCCACCGCCATCGCGATCGTTACGAGTTCCTGGGTTACCGTTCATACGGATGCCATTGAAAGCGCCTACAGCACCAATGGTTCCTTGGCCACCGCGAATGTATGGAGCCGAGCGATTGCGTTGAAACATCCCGGATCCACCACCAGCTCCCATGCGATTGTTGGGCATACCACCAGCTGGTGCACCTCCCATATAACCATTTACCTGTCCGTTATACCTGGAACGAGCGTAATGCGCCATGAATTATAATTTTGAGCATCAAAAGCAGTTCTAAAGTTTAGTTTCTACTTTCAGATGTAATTTTCACTTGCTACTATCTTTCTTTTTCTCTCTCACTCACTCTGCCATTTTGAATTATCGATTTTTAGCAAGAGTACACGAAAATTTTCTTGCCATCCAGTCCCTCAATTCTACGGCACATGCCGTTTATTTCTCAAAAAATTTATTAAATAGAACTTGCCCCCATTTGATATTATCACTACTTACATATTCATTATTCTCGTAATGTAGATTTAACAATAAGTTGCCAAATAAATATGTTTTTCACTTCTTTTTTGCAATTTTCACTTCACCTAAAAATTTTCCAGGTTTTGTTACTCCTACGTCAGGTATACAGAGTTATCGAAATCGATAATGCAAAGTCCGATGACTTTTGGCATTCACACATTTAACATTTTGCGCAACTGTTATTAACATTAGATTCGATATTTATGAATAAAATTGTATTCTATGAACCAAATATTATTTTAAATAAAGATCATCCAATTTAACAGCAGAGAAAAAGATATTATTTGTTATTAAATATAAATATTTTTAACAGAACAGCTGTAAGTTCACACTTTTCGCTTATTGGACTGCTGCAAACACACTTATAGTTGCCTCTCGCTCTAATATGTTAGAATTGAACGTAGCTGTTAGAAATCTGAGTACACAGAGAGCACCAACATACAGAGAGATTTAGTGACCTTACAAGTAAGATGCTGATGCTGTTTACGCACTGTTGGACTAAAATTTCTACGACAGCGGTCTTTAAAATAAAACGGGTAAATCATTTGAAAACTTTTGCACTGCGAAAAGAAAATAAGACAAAACACCGCAGAGTTCGTTTTCTTAAGACACAACCCCCTCTGTGCACCGGATGAGTCTGATCAAAAAGGATTTACGTCAACTGCATTACCTACAACGTTGCGACTACTTACGAGCTCGCGCTGTTTACGTTGAATACAAATTTACAGTGGTTCTGTGGACTGCGTCGTGGACTCTAAGGCTGGTGGTATTGGGTTCGATTCCCGCGAGATGCGAAATTAATTTTTATTTTTTATTTGGAATTCAGTTTAACTAGTATTGTAGTCGGCATGCTCGACTACAGCTTAAGTAAATCCTGTTTAGCACCCGACAAATTAAAGGAGGATTAACAGATGATTATTAAAAATATTAGCGTTAAAAATTTTATTAATGTATATAAAAGTATTCTGCAATTAGCAAATAATTTTTTATATTGAAGATAAACATTACTTTTTGTTTATGCCTAACACCGATTTCAACATTAATTTATGGCTTTTTCAATATTTTTTTGTATCTTTATAGCCTGGACGCAATTCTATATCCGTTTGGGACAAGCACCAAATCTATAGACCACTTGATGATCGTACAATTGACCCGGACTAATGATAATCGATGGAAATTTAGGATTATTCATCGAATCTGGATACTTTTGAGTCCCAAAACTGAACGCACTGTGTTTGACATAGGTACAACCTCCCTTGCCGTTCATTTCAACGGAATCATCCTCGCCAGGAAATTCATTGGCTGTGGAGAGCCTCAAGCCCGGTTGATTGGTATGCACCTCCATGAAACGGCCAGAGCATGGATGTACTGCTCGTGCGACAAGCTTGACTTGATTGGTTTCCACTTCGGTACAGTAGGTATTATCAAATCCACTGACTGGACAACGAGCAAGCATGTTAATGCGTTTGCCCACATTGGTCAGAGTCGAGAAGTCATAAGGAGTATTGCGCACGGGCATAAGGTTGCCAGTGGGTATCAAGTTCATGTCAGAGTCTACCAGCTTGCTAGATTTTATCATTATCATGTGTTGCATTAAGGTATCTTTTCCCGATCCATGACCGGCGAGATTAAAGTAGATTTGATTCGATATATCAATGATAGTTGTGGCCTTGGCTCGTGCCTCGATCCGCATGCCAAAGCAGTTCGCCTCGTTGAGGGAGAAATTGATATTGACCGTCACTTCACCCGGATAGCCCTCGTGGCCGTCGGGCGACACATGCTGCATGGTAACACCGTCTTTATGAATACCCACAACGTCCCAGATGACGCTATCGAATCCAATGTAACCGCCGTGCACATGATGCTTATCCTTGCAGTTGCGCGAAAGTCTGTATTCCTTGCCGCAAATGGTGAATCTACCACAGCTAATCCGATTCGCAACACGACCAATTGCCGATCCAAAATAGTTTGGCGAATTACGATAATAGCCGGCGACATCATCAAAGCCCAGGCACACATCATCCAGTTTGCCATTGTGGTCAGGCACCCTGACAGCCTGTATAGAGGCACCCAACGTTATAATGGAAACACACATGCCCTTCTCGGTGGTCAAGGTGAACCGACGGACGTGGTCGGTCTTCTGTGTTAACGGATTGACGGCAATGCCGAACATATCTTCGATGACGCGTACCATCCTAAAAGCTTAGTTTTATTGCTTATTCCTAAAAGATTTCTGAACCAAAATTTTCACTAAACATATGTCTAATACAAATTTTAATTAAATACCCTACACAGAATATATATTGACTATTAAACTAACTAACTAACAAAAAATCCATGGCCGCCTTTACAACACCATTCGAATGAAGGTGTCAGAGCGAAAAGGAATAAGCAGTAAAAATTGTTACAGTCAGTCGGAACCCCTCAGAGAGTGCTCATTGAAAAAAAATAAGTAAACTTTTATAGAAGTATTTTTTGTAATTTTTTGATACTTAGTCCTTAACAGTCTCCACACTTTTGGGTTTTTGGGTTTTTAAAATTCCTAAGTTACAGAATTATGTTTTAATACATAATAAATAAAATCGAAATAGAATCTTGAAGCGATCTTTATACAATTTCTACCATTTAAATACATTTATTTTTAAAATGAATCAAGACCATTGCACCATACAATTGCACGGCTCACAAGAGGAAATACCGAAGTGTTCTGTTGTAAGTCAACTTAATTCTTATAACCAAAATTTTCCAATCGATCCATATATATTTTCAGTCACTAGCGGAGTGGCAACATTTGAAGGAAGACTCCTTTAGAGCTATTGCAGAACTAAAACCAATCAAGCTAGCGGTGTACAAGAAGGAGTTAAATTTATATAACGAAAAATGTAGACTTAAGGATGAAGTCATTTCGACTCTTCATGCATGTTTGGACACATATAAGTTGTCAAACATTAAAGACAATGATTTAATAATGCTCCTTAAAGCGAAAGTAACCGAATATAGAGCCAAGTATGATGCACTGAGAAAAACTTTTGACAATCAGTTGGCAGACCAAAAAACAATTATAGTTGAACAGAATGATAGAATAGAAAAACTAGTTTCCGAGATGCAGAATAAAGATGCCCTTATTGCCGAGATGACTGAGCAACATTACCGTGATATGGAAAAGTCGAAAATGGAGATTTCATCAAAGTACGAAGAGCAGATAACTGATTTGCAAATAAGTATAAGCGAAAGGAATATGAAGATAGGCAACAATGAGAGCGCAATGAAAGAATATCAGGATTCTATTGAACAGCTAGAGGGCACACTTGATACTGAAAGGAAAGCGAAAGAGAAGGAAACCCAAAGCAGAGTCAAGCTGGAGGCTAGTTTACGGATCAGAGAAGAGCAATTGAAAAAGCAAACCGATCGTTTGTCCCAGTATTTTATAAAAGAACTACACGAGACACTCAATGCGGGCAATGAGGGAGAGCTGAAAATGGCCTATTTGCCGCATATTGGTTCCATGAAGATACGGGCACATCATTGCTTTGCTGGCCCCGAATGGATTGTAATACAGCGTCGTACTGGGAACGTGGTGAATTTCAAGCAAGGCTGGTACTCATACGTTCACGGTTTTGGTAACCTGAATGGTGATTTCTGGTATGGACTGGCCAATATACATGACATAACCAAGTCACAGCCACATGAGCTCTACATTCATCTCGTTTTCCCCAACAACGTGGTGCGCTACGCTTATTATGATAACTTTGCCATAAGTGGGCAGTACTGCGATTACAAGCTAAAAACTCTGGGAAAGTTTTCTGGTAATGCCGGTGATGGTCTACGAACACATAAGCATGAGGTATTCAAAAGTGTTCGATACAGTTCGCAATCCGTAACTCAATACAATCGTTGGTGGCAGCACGCTAATCCAAACTGGTAAGTCGAAGTTGGAATTTAAATTTAAATTTGATTGATATTTATGTGCTTTTCTTTATAGTAATCTTAATGGCGATTTTGAGAATAAAACGGAATTTGGTGTGTGGTGGTGTAAACAAAAGGGTCAATATTTATTTTTGGAGGCGGTGCAAATGTTAATACGCCCAAAAGAGATCCAAAAAACTAAATAGGTTTATATGTTTAATAACTAAATTGTCAAAGTCAACAACATAATAAAAAGATTTTTGCATGTTTACAACTACATACACATATATTTGATTAATTGTAACGTAACAACATAGCAGTGCAGCACGTCTACTATATGGGCCCAACCATCATCTCGGGACGGACCCAATTATCGAAGTCCCTCTCTGAGATGCCTGCCTTCATAGCCTCCTGCTTGAGTGTGGTGCCGTTTTTATGCGCCTGCCTGGCAATAGTAGCCGCCCGATCGTGTCCAATGTGTGGAGTAAGTGCCGCGGCAAGCATCAGAGATTCTTTCAATACCTCCCCTATCCTATCCCGATTTGCAATAATGCCCACAACACAGTTATTTGTGAAATTTTTGCATCCTTCAGCTGCAGGAAATCAAATGTGAGTTAATAGTTGCTGCTGAAATTTAAATGTTAATTTAACAGATGCAGCTAAAATTTAAATGTTAGCTTAACAGTTCCAGCTGAACTTCAGATGTTACTTTAACAGCTCAAATTCAAATGTTACTTTAACAGTTGCGGCTCAAATTCAAATGTAAGTTTAACAGTTGCAATTGAAATTCAGTTTGAAATTTAGTTTAACTAAAATTTAAATGTTAGTTTAACAGTTGCAGCAAAAATTCAAATGTTAGTTTAACAGTTCCAGCTGAACTTCAGATGTTACTTTAACAGCTCAAATTCGAATGTTAGTTTAACAGTTGCAGCTGAAATTCATATGAGAGTTTAACTGTTGCATCTGAAATTCAAATGTTACTTTACAGTTGCAACTAAAATGCATATGTTAGTTTAACAGTCTTATCGAAATCGTTGCCAACTATCGATAATCAAAGTGCAAGGGTTTCAGGGCTACACAACTTACTTAACAGCCGAATCGAACGCAAAACATTTGAACCAATCATCGGCTTAAAGGCGTTCAGCTCAAAGTGTCCATTCGAACCGCCAATAGTGACGGCCACATGATTGCCCATCACCTGGGCACAGATCATAGTGAGCGACTCGCACTGTGTGGGATTCACCTTGCCCGGCATAATGGAGCTGCCCGGCTCGTTCTCCGGCAATGTCAGCTCACCGAGACCGCAACGGGGACCAGAGGACAGGAAGCGTATATCGTTCGCAATCTTCATAAGGCTAACGGCAAGGGTGTTCAAGGCACCATGTACCTCCACCAGAGCATCTCGAGCAGCTAAGGCCTCGAAGAAGTTGGGTGCCGACACAAACGGCATCGATGTGAGCTGAGCAATGCGACTGACGGCCTTCTGTGAAAAGCCTTTGGGACAGTTAAGGCCCGTGCCCACTGCAGAGCCCCCCAGGGCCAACTGAAAGACATGGGGCAAGACGGCATCGATGCGCTCCAGTCCGAAGACCAGCTGTTGCTTATATCCACTAAACTCCTGCCCCAATGTGATCGGCACAGCGTCCTGTGTGTGAGTGCGTCCAATTTTAATGATTTGCTTCCATTCATGAGATTTATCATGCAGAGCATTGCGCAACTTGGCAACCGCTGGCTTCAGACTCTTCACCAACTCGGTGGCCACAGCAATGTGAATGGCCGTTGGAAATGAATCATTGCTACTCTGCGACATGTTCACATGATCGTTGGGATGAATGGGATCCTTTGAGCCCAATACGCCGCCAAGAATTTCAATGGCCCTGTTGCAGATCACCTCATTGCAATTCATATTGGTCGCTGTGCCGGAACCTGTTTGCCATATGGGCAATGGGAAGTGACCATCATCGTAGAGCTTGCCCGATATGATTTCATCACACGCGGACGACATGGCCGAACTCAGCTTGGCCTCCAGTCCAAATTCTGTATTCACCTCGGCGGCGGCCTTTTTCAATATACCAATGGCCTGTATTATTGATCTCTGTGGGATCAATTCAAGCTATTCAATGAACTTGGTCCAGCTGAAGTTCACTTACTGGCATCCGCTCCTCGAGTTCGTCAAATTGAAAATTTATCAGACAACGTCCTGTCTCAGCGCCAAAGTAAACATCGCCAGGAACCTCGACTGTGCCAAGCGTGTCTCTCTCAGCACGTAAAGGTTCACGTGACTTACGGTTGGGCATGTTAATCAAGATTCCTATTCAAAAACTTGCAATGGATATGTATGAATGTATGTTTATATATTTATTTATATATATATATGTATGTTTATATATGTAAGTGTGTATATATGTATAGAACAGTTAGGCTAACTTTGTCACATGAAATTATGGAATACAGTCTGTCAGTTTGAATACATTAGCATACAGTCGGGACAGTAAAAAATAAGGTAGCTTTGTTGATCATAAAGAGCAGAAAGGGAAATGTAATTGATACCCCTCGCTAAGGTACAAATCGTTTGCTCTTTACTTTATTGCATTCTATTTGAATTATAATACTATACTTTCATGTTCTTAATCATCGTCAGCATCTGCTCTCATCCATTTGTCGAACAGCTCGGCAGCTACACCGGCATGGATAGCCTCATTCCTCAATGTGGTATGTTTGGAGCGTGCCGCTTTAGCAATTTCAGCTGTTTTATCATAGCCAATGTGGGGAACAAGTATCATTGTCATTGCCAGAGAATTCTGCAAGTCGTGTTTCATTTTGTCGCGATTTACTTCCATGCCCTTCAAGCAATGTTTGCAGAAATTGTTGAGGCCGTCGGCCAAGAGGGTAATCGATCTAACCACATTCGCCGCAATCATTGGCATGAAGTCATTCAGCTGAAAGTGTCCATTGGCACAACCGATAGTGACTGCCGCCTGGTTGCCCATCACCTGGGCACAGATCATGGATAGCGACTCGCACTGCGTGGGATTCACTTTGCCCGGCATTATTGAGCTGCCAGGCTCGTTGGCTGGCAATATCAGTTCACCAATGCCACAACGTGGACCTGAGCCCAGGAATCGTATGTCGTTGGCCATTTTCATGCAGCTCACAGCGAGAGTGTTGAGATCCCCGTGCAATTCAGCCAGCACATCACGCGAGGCAATGGCCTCGAATAGATTGGGTGCACTTACGAATGGAATACCCGTAATCTCCGAAATATGCTCGACACACTCTTGGCCAAAATCTTTGGGACTAAAGAAGTCCTGTGCCCACTGAGTTGCCACCCACAGAGAGATTATACAAACGCTTTAGTGCACTCTCCAGCCTGGATCGGCAATTAATCATCATTTGCTTGTAGCCACTAAACTCTTGGCCCAGTGTCATGGGCGCCGCCTCCATTAGTTGTGTGCGTCCGACCTTTTTAATGTGCTTCCATTCGGCCTGCTTTTTAATCAGATCTTGAATTACCAATTGCAGGGCGGGAAAGAGTCTTCTCTTTAGTAGCGTCGCAGCTGCAATGTTAATCGCTGTGGAGAAGCTATCGTTGGAGCTCTGTGACAAGTTGACATGATTGCTGGGATGCACCGGCTCCTTGGTGCCTATTTGGCCGCCCAGAATTTGTATGGCACGATTGCTGATCACCTCATTGACATTCACGTTGGTCTGTCGCCCCGAGCCGGCCTGCCAGATGGACAATGGGAAGTTATGCTCCTCGTACAGTTTGCCAGAGATGACTTCTTTCGAAGCATTGATAATCGCAGTAGATATTTCTTCGTTGATGCCGTGCGATCGATTCACCTGTGCACTGGCCATCTTCACGACACCGAACGCTTGTATAATGGCCTCCTATTGTGGCAAAGTTGCGACGAAAGGTTGAAAGTTCAATACGGTAACTAGCCATACTCACCGGCATACGCTCATTGAAGCCACCAATGTTGCTGTTGTTGAGGTAGCGAGCTGTCTGCGGACCAAACAGCATATTGAGCGGCACATTCACATTCCCCGTGAGATCGTTCTCCAGGCGATAGTCCTCCCAGTCGGTCAGACGCGCTAGCTTATACATCAAAGAGAAGACCTCGTTCTGATCGAAGGACATTTTGAACTTGTGTGGAACAGGTAGAGAGAGAGTGCGAGTGAGAGAGATGTGTGTGTACACACAGACTAGCCTGCTTTAGTTTATAGTTTAGTTTATTATATTATTTATTTGAGTTTACAGAGAAACAGCCAGCTTGATGTTCTATTTGGTGGAGCAGCATTTCCAGGACTCTTCAATGGTAAACCTATAGATGGTTTCGTGGTAATATTTCTCGCCAGGATTGAGGAAAATCGTTGGGAATTCGGGATGGTTCATCGAGTTGGGAAACTTCTCGGCCTCAACACAGAATGAACCATACTTTTGATAATGTGTGCAATCCTTGCCGATTATGGGCTCATCCCCATTCTTCTCATCTGGCATATTGTTTGCCGTATAGAATTGCACTCCTGGCTGATTGGTAAACACCTCGAGGACACGCCCAGTGGGCCTATGCACTAGCTTAGCCACCTGATTGATGCCAGTCTCCTTGCCGTCGTTGACCACAAAACAATTGTCATAGCCCTTGATATTACGATTCTCGAACTGCATCAGGCGATCGCCAATCAGGACGGGAATGCGCATATCAAAGACGGTATCGGTGACATCGATCAGCTTTCCCGTCGGTATCTGTTCATCGTCCGTCTCGACAATCTTTGTCGATTGTATCTCCACGGTGTGCTCGGCCAGCGCCTTGGGACCAGCGCCATGTCCGGCCAGATTGAAGTAGGCGTGATTGGATAGATTGATGCAAGTTTGTTTATCCGTAACTGCCTCGTAGCGAATGCCAAAACGATTATTGTTGTCCAACCAATAGGTTATCGTGGTCGTCAGTGTACCCGGATAGCCCTCGGAACCGTGGGGCGAGACATGCCTAAAGACAATGCCAATATCGGACTTGCTGATCACTTCCCAAATGACACTGTCGAAGCCAACGTTGCCGCCATGCAGCTGATACTTGTCCTGAAAGTTCTTGGTCAACTCGTACTTGGTATCGCCCACAGTGTATTCACCGTTGGCCACACGATTCGCCACACGTCCCAGTGTGCCGCCAATGTAGGCCCCCTTCGTCTTTATATAGCTGGCAATGTCGTCGAAGCCGAGGCACACATCGTCTATCTTGTGATAGGCGTCGGGCAGACGCACACTCTGAATGATGGCGCCCAATTGGATGACCGAGACGGACATCTGATTTGAATTGGTCATCGTGAAACGTCGCACCATTTCGGGACATTTGGTATAGGGATTTTTGGCCAGGCCAAAGATTTCCTCCTCAACAATCACCGACATCCTCAGGCTGCCCTCTGCTTCTCTTACTTACAATTTACAAGCGCTACAGTTCGAAACTGAGTGAAACTAATATAATAAATAATATAACAATTACTGCTTGGCAGGCTGACATACCTTCTGAAAGTCGTTAAGGTCGCGAATTTGTTGTCACAAAGTCACCGAAGGGCAATTGACGCCTCTGCTCGCACGGCGTCTACCTAACTGATGAGCTCTGTAAAACCGCCGGCCAGTCATATTAAAATAAAAAAAGTTCCCAGCTGATAACGCAATGAATATAGACACATTATATACCTATATATAGAGAGATTAGGTAAGCCACTTGGCCCCCATAAACTCAGTAACATCTGTAATTGCAATTTCTCCCCTACGAGATAAGCTTGGCGCTTCCAGAGAAAGTGTTTCGGGTGGAACAGGGTCTTAGAGAGGATATCAGTGTCTGGTGGAAGTCCCCCCATTTCACCGGGTATGGAGTTATACTCTTCATATATATTTGCTGGTTAAAAATTTACTCTAATTTTTAAATACTTATAAACAGAGGCGGCTACGGTGGGGGCGCACCTGTATAGCCGATGATATTTACAAACATTAACAGGGTATATAGAACGGAGGTGGGGCTCAGTATTTGTTTATGTTAAACAAGCGTACGCCATGGAACTGCGGCAATTTGGGCAGGGTAACCACGACCAACGATATAAAGTTGGCTATAAAGTGATCCGTGTTGTTGCGCGTGTACAGACAAGTCAATAGAAATCTGCAATGTCAAAGGAATAAAGGAATGACTTATAGATACTTATTTATGTAAATAAATCAGTATTTGCTACTCACAGTACGATGGGCACCGCAGTTAAAAACTTGCGCGTTGGTGTAAATTGAACACCGTCATCGATTTGCTCCCAGTGCGTCCATCGTCGATTGGCGTCATTCTCTATGCTCAGCCAGGGCGCACCTTTGATGATATGTAGGAAATACAGGTGTGCCTGCACGCAAGAGTTCAATGATCAATTAATTGACTTGATTTTTTTTTTGTTTTGCCATTACTCACTGCGTTGTGCAGCAAATTGGTTACAGTCCACGCCAGTGGAATCGTTACAAAGGGCACCGAAAGCAGCAGCAAATGTACAAGGAGCAGACCCAGAAAGTAAGCAAGCCAAAAGCCACGGGCACTTAGCCAGGAGCTATTGGGATTTGTTTCGCCATGTCCACCGGCAATAGATGTCATTTTAATTGTTTACAATTCTCAATGGGTATATCTATATTTACTCACAAACGTTCACGAAATGAGTGAACCAACACAATCAGCTAACCGGATCAAGTTCATCGTTCATTTAACTCACAACAATGTTAAGTCTTAAAAACGCATATCGATAACGATGTTTGTGCTCTGTTATTATGGAAGGTATCGATAGAGTTGTCTGGATCTTGCAAAAATTAATATCTCTTGCAACACTTAAATTTAAAAAGAAAACTCGTTTCAGAAATAATAATAAATATAATATTATAGTGTTTCGGCGACCTTTGTTTTTTATCATCTTGGTAGCTGGCTCGAGGTCAAAATTAAATAAAATAAAAACATTTGTTTATATTTTCTTGTTCTTTTCCGATATATTTCGGTTACTCTTCGGTAACCGTCTTCAACGATTAATTTTTCACGTCTGCTCTTGCGGGCGCGGAGTTCCTAACTGTTAGGATAGTTGTATAATATTTTATTTAAAAAAAACAATCTCTTTAATTTGTTTTGGCATATATTAATTCAATATATTCCAACACAAAAACAAAAAAAATCACATTAAATCAAATTATTAGACGATATTCTTTAATGAGTTTATACATCGGAACCGCTCCTCTGCAGGTCTTCTGATGAATTTTCCGCGGAAGTAGAAGGAGTATAAATGAAATCAAGGTCATCATTGATCCCCACAAAATATGTTGGTAGCATCCCTCGGCCCTTGACAAAGGTCATTCCACGGTAGTCACACTGGATACCCGCACTAATAAGCACTTGGGCAGTCTCCTCGGTCACTTGTATCTTACCCGTGATACCCGTAGAATCCATGCGTGATGCCATATTAACGGCATTCCCCCAAATATCATAGTGTACCTGGGAAGCACCCACCACTCCGGCCATGACACGGCCGCTCGATATGCCAATGCAAATTCCGGCATTGAACATGGCGCGATCTGTGCTCCTTAGTCCCTTATACCAATCGTTACACACAGTTAGACAACGGATAAGGTCCAATGCAAAACTTGTTATTACACAGGCCGAATTTCTAAATCCTTTGGACTTGTGCGTACGCAAAACTGTAAGAGTGCAGATACAGATACAACGAATCTACAAATTTCATTTAACTATCATTCACCTTGTTGGATAACAGATTCGCGTTTACTATCTTCACGAGTCAATTGATCTGCATATTTAAAATCCAAGCCACAAGCTGCCATATAGGTGCAGCTCACAATTTTGATCTTCTCGACAAGATAATCCTCCCTGTAATAGAGAAGCTAAAAGGGAAGCCGAAACTGAATTAAATTACAACTGACTAATTATCATTGCTCATCTTACAACTTTGTCGAATTCCGTTATGATCTCGTTGAGAACTCGCAAATGGGACAACTCTAGTTCAAAGTCTTCGAGGGAAGCGAACATTATCGATACATTTTCAAACTCTTCGTAATAGAGCTCATGTTTGGCCTCATTGCTGATAAAAACGTCAACTGTACGGGATATGGAAGAGATAATAGGGTGCTCAATATAAACAAAGAACCAATGAACCATACCGACATGGGCCGGCAGAATGTTGTGCAGTAGAATTGTTATAGACTGATCGGCCAATTGGCTGTCGTGTTCCTTTTTCTTTAGCTCGTGTCTCCATCTGTATGCAAAAATGAATGACGGATCGAATGAATATCTTTGTAACAAAGTTTTGAACTTACTGGAAGTTCATTTTGTTGTTGAACTCGGTCTGTCGCTCCATAAGGTAAAAACTGAGCGCAGTAATGCAAAGCAGAGTAATATGCGCATATCCTGACAATAAATGCGGGTTTGTGGTGTTACTATGATGAATAATAAACCCATACTGATAGGACACTATCACCGAAAAGGCGATAACCTCCGTAGTGATAATAAATCCTTTTAGCATAAATGGGATACGAGTAAAGACTGAACTTATGCCAATTATGAGACAGACCATATTGGTCAGCGCCCACGGATGAAAACAAATGAGTAATTCTGGTTCGTAGTAGAAAATTTTAGCTTCAATATAAATGATCGCATACTCATCTATTTTACAGGAATCCTGTGGATTTAATTATCATATACAATATGGGCTACAGTACCCCTCATCGACTCTCTCTTTACTCACCAGCATGATAGACACAAGAGCTATGTACGATAATATAATATACAAGTAGATGCCGACACGAAGTATCAGGTTTCTCTGAATTACCTCAACGATGTGGAACATCCAACAACTGAACTTAGAGTACCCTCTTGAGTAATTACCATATACCCAATACAATATCGTCTTGTACCACGTTATAAAGAGTATCAAGGTAAGAATGATCATTATCTCGTATGGCACCCAGATAAACAACGAGTTGGTATTAAACTGAAGCTCTGTCCAAATTAAACCTACCCCAATGCACCATGAGAGAAGTATACTGTACTTAAGTAGATAGTCTGGTTGACGAATATAATCATATTCACGGCGAGGATTTGAGAAATGCAAGAAAAATATGCCAAGATGCATGAAGTGAAGTTTTCCATCCTTTTTCCAACTGAATAGATCCCAGATAATTTGTTTTAGGCTATGGAAAAAATCAAGATCAAGTTAAGTAATAAACTTTGATCCGCTTTACCTTGGGATCCCGACAGGCATTTTTTGGAACTCTTTGTGTAATTCCTCTTCCATGCTTATTTCACTATCGAGTTTGTTCATACTAACAGATGCCGATGCGAGCATAACTTCGTACCGTTCCGTCATAGGAATAAGATTCGTGGTTATGCCATACTTCAACAGATAGGAATCTGTACTGGCCTTTTCAGTGCCGGGTAGCACATCATACGAGTGGCCGACCATCAGCGCAAGGCATCTGTCGCTTACATGGACGTGTCCTGCCATACCTGTGGCCTCCAGCCGATTGGCAATCCTCACATCGCTTCCTGAAGAAACAAAAGTTCACCAACAATGGGAATAGAAAAGCATTTTACTTACCCCAAATATCATACTGCAGCTTCGAGTTGCCAATAACCCCAGCGATTATATTACCCGAATGAGCTCCAACACGAATATTAATATCAATGTTTTGTTCCTCCCTATAAATAGAGAATGATCAAATTGAAAATGGTTCAACATTGGATCGACTCGTCCTACCTTATTTCACGAAGATATTGTATCATACATAGACCAAAAGCGACACAGTTGAGGGCGTGATCAGGATTGAGGCTAGTCAGTCCGGCGACACAATAGTAGCAGTCACCCAGGAACTTAATGCGCTGCACATCGTAACGTTTAGAGTCAACATCGAACCGGCCATACATCTCGTGCAACAGGGTAACCAGTTCTACGACCGTTAGCTTTGTGGTCAGATAGGTATAGTTGACAATGTCCGCATAGAGAATGGTGACGTCAGTATGAATTTGAATAGCCATGAGCTTATCACGTAAGCCCCAAAGTTGCACAGCTTGATGCTTTTCGGATGCTTTGACTCGATTCCGTATGTCGTCTTGGATTGGCTTTGATATTTGTGGCGGCAGAATGCTGTGCAGAAAACGCTTCTCCTTGGCCCGGGCATTGCGCAGCGAAATCTCCTCCATCACATACTGATAGCGATCCAGGATCGAGGAGCTAACCAGTAAAACGCGTAAAAGACGAAAGAACACACCCGCCATGTTCAGACAGAGATAGTTCAGGATCTCCGTGGATATTCGATAGAGGTGCATCGAATCCACGTATTGAATTGATTGGTGGATGAGCTGCAAGTATGTGAAGTAGTGAAGCTCATATATGATCGATACAGAAATTCCCAGGATGAGCGGTGACCATATGCCCGGTATCGGGAAAAACATATAGATAGCTAATATGAGGTAGATGTCGTAGAACGTTGTGGTATTCCAATCATTAACGAATTTGTGCACATAGCATAGTCCTAGATCTGAGGATATATATGATATTATATCACATAGGGGTCTAGTAAATCTTTACAAACCGGTGAAAGTTATGGTAATCGATGCAGCCACTGAGGTGGCAATCGGTACCCATTTACTCTTTGTTGTTGTGAAGTTAAACCCCATTATTCCGTTTAGGATTGCGCAACCGACAAGATATGCCGTCACGTCGAAATATATTAGATCTCTTGGCTGAAACAGATTAAAGATTAAGAATCTCACCAGCCTTCGTTGAACCTTTACTCACCTTGCACAACAGCAGAAGCAGGACGCAATGAAGGATAGTTATGAACCAGTGCATAATTAAGAAAATATTAACGTACTTATGGGATATACGCTTAAAGTACATAATATAATCCTTCATTACCCCTAACTCCACTAACTTATCCTGAGGGAAAAATAATTAAACTCTTTTTGTATAATTCCATTGCACAATACCATTAGATAAGCTCTTTCCCAAATTCGTTCTTCGTCGAAGTTTAAATGGCAAGATGACATGATGATGCCGGAAAAGTATTGTAACGTTTGTAATCTCAAACTGTTATTATTTTATTTTGAACTATGGTAAGTGTTGCTTGATTTACTTTCAAGCCTACTTGGTTACAACTTATTCTCGATTGAACTATTTTTTATTATTTCTGTATTTTAAATTGAATTGAATTAATTGAATTTAATTTTTATCGATTCTACTATATTAATTATTTATGTATTTTAAATTAAAAATGGAATTTGATTGAATAAATTCGATAAGCCCGATAAATCGAGTTAACGCAAAAATGAGTAAAACCAACGCAAATTGAGAGCGAATTGAGCGCACATTGCGCAACATAACGTTAGTGTGGAAACCATAACATAACGTAATGCAAACTGCGTTTAGCAACACTGAAGTATGTTGTTTTTTCGAGTATTTCACGGTGAAATTAAGCAGCGTTCAATAAAAGTTGAAAAAAATATAGAAATCATCGCGGGCGAGTGGCTAACATATCTCTCGAAAAACGCTACACTAAAGTTCATAACAAGCTAACTTGCACAGCTCGAGGAACAACAAGGCAAAACAATAAACAGCTGTACTTGCAAGAACGCACAACTATTTGAAGAGGCGTCCAGGCACAGGTAAATTAAAGAAACACCAAATCAGCAGCAGAGGCAGAGGCTGAGGCAGAGGCAGCTGCCATTGCTGGCATGCTTGGCAACAATATGGCATTTCGGTTAATCCATTTTGGCCGTGCTCCGCTGCTGCTGCTTCTGCTGCTGCTGTACTTGGTCATTGCCAAATTTCGGGCTGCCTTTGCTGCCCGCTGCCTCTGCTGACGCTGCCGTCGTCTTTAAACCTGTCCCAACTGCATCGTGTTTGGGGCCCTCCACCCCCAGCCCGCGCTAACTGCAGCAGCATCAATAACAGCAGCAGCAGCCAGCAGGATTTCGCCTTACTTGTTTGAGTCAGTCCAGTCAGCGGCAGCGCGAGCAGCAGCAGCGTCTCAGTCTTTGTTCAGTTTTGCGTTCCATTTACATACATATCGCATTAATACATACATATTTACGTACACATGTGAACATGTATATATATCCAGTTTATGCCTTGGTCAATTTCCGTTGCATTTTCAGTGTGAAACTCATGCGGTGCAGATCGAGGCGACATTCACGACGCAGTCCACATTGAATCGCGGCTCATCCCAGCAACAGCAACAGCAGGAATCCTCCCCTCCCACCCAGCAGTAGGCCAGAATATGGAATCGGCGTTGGACGTGCTATCCCTTGCGGCAACCATGGTGCAGAACAATGCGAGTGGTGAGTAGAGCCCACAGTGGGCACACTTGGCTTCTCCACTTGGTAATTTCATTAATCGGCGCGATCTCTGCGTGCCTATCTCCCTGCCTGACCACGGGCCACGCCGGGCCATGTTCACCCATTAAGCAATTCCGCTTAAACGGTTACGATGACGATATGTTATAGTTTCTTGGACGAGATTCGCTGCTTGTTCTGCTTCTTCTTTGTCTCCGTTTCCGAGTACTTTCCGTGTGTGTCTGTCTCGCAACTCTTTTATGGCTTTCACCTTTGAGCCGACGACGATCTCGCGACGTCCCCAAACTTGCAGGCATTTAAACAGTTTGTGCCGCTATACCCTGTAACTGTCTCACCAGAGGGTAGCATGTGTGCGAATTTAAGATCTTTTTTATAATATAGAGAGATATAGATGTGTGCTATCCGATATAACTGTGGCGTTGTAAATTTACATTTGTGGTTTATACTTTGTAGAAACAAAAGGCAGCCAGTATATCGTGTAAGTGGTTTATAGTACATCCACTGCGATATAGAGAAGACAATTGAGGGATGAGCTCTGTTTTACATTGTACTACTATGTAGGATAGAGATAATAATATGGATAGAATGAGAAATACTTAGGGTTAGGGAGTACTATAAGAGATAGATATATAACTAAATATATCATATATGTTTAGGATAGGGATATAAAGAACTAAATAGAAAACTATATTGTGATAGGGATAGAAAGAACTGTAAGATATAGATATACAAAGAAGATATAGATATATAAAGAACTGAATATATGTTAGCGATAGGGATATAAAGAACGATATAGGACATTAAAGATATAAAGTAGATAGAGATAAACATACATATGTATATCTCTATGGCCTATAGGAATATTATCAGCTCAAAAGGTATATACAGAGAACGGACAAGGGATATAGATAAGTATGAAAATTGGCCTTTATATAATTAAATAAATATGCATAGAAAACTTTAGTAATATTGGCCTATATACGATGTAATATAGAAATATGCATAAACATATTTATGGAATTTCACAAGTAATAAAAATGAAGCTAAATGAGGCGTTTATCTTATTTTATTATGATAATAGTTCCAAGTATATTAGAATACTACGATACCAATGCCTTATTGTGTAAGGTGCTTATGTCTGCAATTAGAGGGTATTAACTAGCTGCCCATCAGTGTCAGTCAGTTACTTGTGTGTCTCTCTCCGTGTACGCATATATCCCACTGGAGTAGATAGTTCTCATTAAGTGGCCACCACCACCGACTCGTCTCGAACCGATTGCTACTCCCAAGTTAAATGTTGTTGCCTGTTGTCGCATGATTCATACCCTACGGCATCTGCATCTGTTGCAACTCCAGCCCGATGATTCTCAGTGCAGCTCACAAGGCATCTCCCTCCCTCTCTTCCTCCCTCTCTCCCACCACATGCTTGCGTATCACGAGCTCGCGCACTCAAAATAAAACATTTTCGTTTTGTTGTTTTTTTTTCTTGTTGTTTTTTAACAACAAAACATTCCAATAAAATGAGTTTTGCGGCGCATTCCGATTCCGATTTTCATAAATGTGTCAAATGCCGCATTTTTCGACGACGACGGCGACGACGCAAGCTGTGTTCCCCCAGCGGGCTCCCCTTATCAGCGCGCGTTGCCGCCGTTTGGCAGAGAAGTTGACGTCGCTGTCGATGTCGGCGTTGACGTTGCGACGAGCACGAATTGTGTGGTCAATGTGTTATGTACCGTAATGTTCATTTGAATGTGTGTATTGCATATTTTAGTGCTGGCAAACGTAATACATATCTATGTACATTAATACGTATTCATGCATGTATGTGTGTGTGTTTGCCGTTTGCAATTTGAATTTGAGCTGCCCCCACACGTCGCACGCTGCGCCACAAAACAAAAACAAAACGTGTGACTGCCAAAGAAACGCGAATTCTAACGGATCGTCGCAAATATTTTCAAAAATACACTTAAATTTGTATAAATACATACAAGCATCTGTGTGTGTGTGTGTGTTTCATCTTGTTAATTGCTCGACTTGTAAGTTATCGATAGCGCCAGGGCTTACGATATAAGTTCAAAGCTTACGATACATGTTTATCATAAGTGTGTTTGGGTGCATTCGCATTGCCTCTTGTTGATTAGCCGATTTATAAGTTATCGATACGTTCAACGATGTGCATATTTAGACGTGTGTGTGTGTTTTGAGTGCAGCTTGTTAATGTGCTAAGTTATCGATAGCGTAACTCGTGCACTTCTCGATCGCTGTTGCCGTCCCAATCGGCGTCGCTGATAAAAACGCATTGTGTGCTGCCCCCCACATGCTTGTGTACGTACATGTGTATGTGTATGTAAATTAATAGTGTGGAATGTGCTGTGATAAACCATTTGGGCAGCAGCGCAGCCGCCCCCTCCTACACTTTGCGTTGGTTATTTATGTTTGTTTACTTTTGCTGCCCATTCGAGATGTCTTTATCAACATTGGCACATAGCGGTGCGTACACACACACACACGTACATAAAACAAACACATAATCGCGCAAATACACACACACACACACACGCACACGTATTATTTATGTACATTTGTGTTGTATTTGACAAATTCCTTAGCGAAATATGCCTTCAGCTGTCAACAAAGTGCGGAATTTATTTATTAATAGGTGCACACATACACATATGTATGTACGTACACTCGTATATGCGGGTGTCGGGGAACATTTAAAATAATACAAATTATGAAATATTTTAAAAAGCAATAAGCAAAAACGTGTGCGATTCGTGCGCGATTTAAAACTCGCCAAACTAAATGTCACATGTCAAGCGAAATTCTCTCTCTCTGCCTCTTTGTCTGTCTTTCTCTCCATCTCTCTGTCTCTGTGTTGCTTTTCTTTGTTTGTTGTGCTGCTATCCTTTACCTTTGGCCCTTTGGCTTTTTGGTTTCTTCCTTTTTTTGATTTTTCTTCTTCACTCGTCATCGCATTTGATTGATCAGCCAAAGTAGAGGGAGCATGGGGATGAGGAGGAGGGGGGAATGCAAAATGTTAATGTTAATGTCGTTAACCTGGCCGTGATTAATGAATTTGTCATAAATCGAAATCGATTTGTTCTTCATAAATCACATGCGGCCTATGCAAGAAAAGCGGGTCGATTCCGTTAATGAAGCTGACCAAGAGAGAGAGAGAGAGAGAAGAAGCAGTTGCTGGCCAGCTGATGAGTGTGCTTGTGTGCTTGTGTGTGTGTGTGTGTGTGTGTGCACATAATTAATAAACAAATAGTAAGTTTGTTGCAACGAAAAGTGTAAGAGGGAGAAAAGTGAGAGACAAACAGAAACAGATTTTCGTAACTTGGAGCTGCACATACAGGCACAGCTGGAGACGACGCGCTCGGCTCATCAGGGAATTTACATGGCCTTTCAATTCCCCCCAGTTTGCCAGTTGCCAGATAGTTTGTTGTGGCCAACACTCTCTTCCTTTTACTAGCCAAACGGTGCGCGTAATTGCCGTGAATCTCGATCGAATGAAAGAAAGAAACCCGTTTGCCACCTCCTCCGTCGTCTCTGCCCCCTGTCTCTGTATGTCTCTGCTTTGCCCATTCCCGTGGCCAGAATATACCTGCCTTGTGCCAAGGCTCCAACTCTGATTGTGGCTTAAGCTTCTGCCTTTCTTTTTTAATACACTCTTTAGAGGGTATTCTTATTTTAAGCTGCAGTTTGGCAAGCTCAGAGGGAGATGTCCAAAATTTATATAGATCATTCTAATTCTGTTCAATGGAAAAAATTTCATTATAATCTGATTATAAGAATAAGTACAATTTGAAATGGAGTGACAAAATTTACACTGATATGTAGCAACTTACAATTACTTACAATCAGTTCCAAGAAGCAAAGTGATAAATTCATGGTGCCGTTAAATGGTTTATTCCTTTTCTCAATCCGCCAAATCCCAGTCAAGTTTTGTAAATGACTATATTATATAGTAATTTACCCCAATCCGTATATTTCTTTGCCACATAGAACTATTTTTGCTTGTTGTCATCTACAGACTATGGTAACCTTAACTCCATCGTCAATATTTTTGATCGAGTCTAGATCGAGTCCCCTGCTAATTCAGAATAAATATTAAGTTTATGGGTTCACAGCTGTGTCCTAAGGTGCGTTGCAAACGCCTCGCCAAAATTAATATACCCTCTGCAAGAGTATAAATATGGAAAACTCAATTTGTTTTAAAAACTTGAAGTATGGTCAAGTTGGCTCTAAGCCTAATGGTACTTAAAAAGTACCTATTATTTTGTGTATGTCTTTCCCTTTTTTTAAGCAGCAGTTTGTCAAGCAAAGAGCAAGATATCTATTTAATGTATAGTATATATTCTTGAACAATAGAGTTTCAGACTACTAAAACATACAAACACTTAAAAAGTTCTTAATTAAGCTCTGCATATCTTATTTATAAAGTAATCCATATATGTATTTTTCTTATCATCAAAACTGGCGAGGGTATAAAACCTACAACCAGCCTGAAGGTAATCATTCTTTCCTGTAGTTATTGTTCTTGTTGTTATTGTTGCTTCTGCTGATTCATTCGCAAACTAGTCGCGACTTTTGGCGCGTTTTGCATGCGGTTTTTTTCCCCACCACAACCTGATGAAACATTGCAAGATTGTGGCAAATATTTAAATGCGCATGGGCGACTAAGTGTGTGTGTGTGTGTGGGTTTGTGTGTGTCTCCTGTCTTAATTTTAGCCAAATTTGTATTGAGTTTTTCTCACGCTTGATTTAACACCGGATGATATTTTATAATGACAACAATATTTATGTTATTGTTATTGTTATTTACCTATATTGCCCAGTGTCGGTGTCTGTCTCTGTATGTTCTTCATGCTGCTGATCAGCTTGTTGCTGCTGCTTCTCTTGTTGCTGCTGTTGTTGTTGTTATTGTGGTTCCTGTTGTTGCTTTTGGCCAATAGTCGAAACTGGTTTTGAAACCGCGCGCACGCTCGCGTTTTATTTAAATTTTGAACTGGTTTCTGCTGATTTGTGTGTTGTGCCTTTCTGCGTATATTGTCCATGTAAGTGTGTGTGTGCGTGCGTCTGTACCCGCTGTATATACCCACTTAATATCCATCTAGTATCTTATTGAATTTCACAAATATATAAATTGTCTCCACTGTCTGTCCCCCCCATCTGTCTGTTTGTTTCTCTATCACACTGTCTGTCTGTCTGTCTGTCTGTCTCTTTATCGACTGTCTCTCTGTCTGTTCCACTATCTGTCTGTCTGTCGCCCTGTCTCCGTCTGTTCTGACCGCTATCTCTGCCTCATCGCATCCGTCTCTATGGAGACTGACTTTATTGACTTGCCATTAACACTTCCGTGCCCGAAACTATGATAACTTGACCCATTTGCTATTCTACTTCGTCTTCTTCTTCGTCTTGAGGGCGCTCAAATTTCTGCACTGATTTCTAAACCAATTTGCAATTAGCAAAGCATTTTCCGGGCAAATCGTTGCATGGCGTAAGAACTTCATTGCATTGCTCTCTGCTTAGGTCGGCTAAACGCCAATGGGACGGACAGATAGACGAACAGATAGACAGAGGAACAGACAGTCTCGGATACAGCATTGAACTCGATTAGGGCGAGAGAGATGAATATAATTGACCAATATAAAAAAAGTCATGAGAAAACAAGAATGGAAATGTGCAAAAGTGGAAATATCATTTCTATATGACGGTATTTGCCCTATTACTTCAGTTCCTGTACTGATTAGACTATAATTACTTCATTTCCCTTGATTATCATCAATCTATTAATATTGTAAGCGACTTCTTGGGTTCCGTTAATAGAGTACTTGCAATATCAGAAGGATTTTCCGTATTGTATGGTTAGGTTTTTAGTGCTAAGATATATTTAATATCTGCAAATACTACATTATATTGTAATTGAATCTTTAGAAAACTCTTGAAGTTCGACAATGTAGACAACCGTATCTATTTATCCTAGATCTAAGCTGTTAGAACCTATTGTGTTGTTCATTGTGGCTTCTTTTTCTTTGGAATACAAGTATAGATTAATCAAGACTGTAATAGTTTATTTGGAATTCAAGAATAGATCACTGGGAAGTTCTTATGTTCCCGACGCTACTCACTGTCTATCGACAACATCTTTCGTTATTATCTGCCAATATTTGAATCTTGTGTATTTATAATGTATATCTCCCATATGAAGTGCAAATATATGCAACATCTACGATGCTTTGGCTTGTTGTAATTTGCCATTGTTGTTACCATTGTTACTGTTGTTGTTGCCTGTTGGCTGATTGCCATTCGATTGACCTCGTTGCGCATGCGTGCGCATGTTTCACGCTACACTAAAAATTTTCGCACATAAAAAAAAGCAACTGAATAAAGCTGAAGGGGGGAGGGAGGCAGGTGGCGACAAAGGAAGGGGGTATTCAGAGGGGCGGCAGCAGAAAAACTCGTGCCGTTGATGAGTAAGCAGCAAATTCGACGAGTCTCAAAGACGATTCGCCGACTTGACTCGGAGACGAGACGAGACGATTCGTCGACTGTGTCAGCCGAGTCGATTGCTCACGCCAGTCAGTCAGTCCGTCCGTCCGTTGGTCTGTCTGTCTGTCCGTTCCGCCTGTCTATATAGTTGCAATTTTTGTTTAATTTTGATTTTTGACGAGCTGCGCAACTTACGAACACATTGCCCATTTCTTGCTTGGGAATTAGCAAATATCTGCAAAAGTTTAAGCCAGAGATCACAGATCTATGTACAGACACGGCTCACATAGATCGATGCAATGATGCATAAGGTGTTTGTAGAAGAAGCTTATGAGAACTCTATGTGAAACAGGCAGATTGAAATATTGTATATTAGACTGATTCTTTCTCTAGAATCTATTGGACCAGTGCAGGCAATTTGATTAAGCGTAAAGCTGTTTTGAAATGGGAAACTAAGCTAACTTTATTTAATGAAAAGCAGCGAACACAAATATCAAAATGCGAAAAAAAAAACTAGAAGTATAAAACATAAATGGGAAATGTTTGAAATTCGAAATTCAATAAGATTAATTAGAAATATTTTCGCATGATGCATGACAAGAAATTGAGTTTAAAATGCCTTAAACAGTTTAATGGCTTTGGCAATTATCAATAAAGCAAAGTAAATCTCATAGTAAAATTTTCCCTATTCCGAAAAAATGCTATTTTAATTTCAAAATATTTAGAATTCCCGAATGGTTAAAGCACTTGGCCTTCTAAAGTAGCCGGAAGAAATCGGTATGAAAGTATTGATATTTGACTGATTTATTCTTTAAAATCTCTAGAATATTGTAAACCAATATCGTGGAAACTAAAAATATACTATTATATTATAATTTCTATTATTTAGTTTAGATATTTTTTTAAAAAGTGAACACAGATTTGCAGACTAAAAGACGATTATTATACCCTTGCAGTGGGTATATTATTTTTGCCCAAGAGTTTTCAATGCACCTTAGAAAAGATCTCCGACCCCCTGGATTATATATATTCTGATTCAGCATCAACAGAGGAATCGAACTAGCCCTGTCCGTCTGTCCGTGTGTCCGTCATCGCAATACAATGCATTTTAAAGTTACCCTGATGAAACTTGCTTCTTATTGCTGCACGCTATAAATTAGTCGGATCGAGATAAATAAGACCGATATATCGTTTAGGTTTCATACAAACTATCGGCCGATTTTTATAATTCGCAAAGATATAGCAACCAAATTTACTACATCGGATTACTACATTTACTACATCCTATAATATATATATATATATATTGCATTAAAAATTCCATCATATTCGGAACTATAACATATAGCTGCAGTAGGAACAATCGGCCGAAATTAATGTATTTAAATGAAGACCAGTTTTTTTTTTTACTTTGGAAATTAGAAATCAATCAATCAATGTTCAATTTGTTATGGATTTTTAGTAACTCCTTGTTAAAGTAAAGTAAGTAATTCTGGTTGAATTATATAGAGAATTCAAATAAAATAGGCTAAGCAATATCAATATATCGCTTCGATCCGTCTTGTTTCGACTTAATTACGATGGATCGATCGATAGAGATCAGCTGCGCTTGAACTAGGCTCATATGCGGCAACAGCAGCAGCAGCAGTTGCAGTTATTGTTGCTGCTGCTGCTGTTGTTGCTGCTGCTGCTGTTGTTGTGACTGTAGCTGATGTTGCTGTTGCTGTTGTTGCAGGCGGGACACAACCGTAGTAGTTGTACTACAAATCGGGCGTAAAATTTCATGGGCTTTTGCTATTGAATTAAAAACGAGTTTGTTTCATGTTGTTGTTGTTTGCTGCTGCTGTTGCTGCAGCTACTTCTGGTTGCAGTAATGGCCGTTGTTGCTGCTTTACGTAGCCATCGCGCCAAGCCCCAAAGCAGACAACAACAACAACAACGTGCCATAGCAATAACAACAACAACAATAATAGGCAACACAGCAACAGTCACTTTTTAGTTGTGTCGCTGCTGCTGCTGCTGTTGTTGTTGTTGTTGTTGCTGTTGCTGTTGTTGTCTTTATTGTGGTTATACTGTCGACCTATTGTTTGTTTCATTTTGTTGTCATTTTCGCAAGCAAGTTTGCAGTCCCAACAAACACACATCTATGTATGCATATGTGTGTGTGTGTTGATTTGCATGTGTGTGTGTGTGTATTTGTATATGTAGGTAAGAGCACCCAGTTGCAACTCTCAGCGCAGTTAAGAGGTCTGTGTAGCCCAAAATGTATGGATTTTTTATGAACATTTACATGCTTCTACTTTTATAGTTTACATAAATATCTTACTTATATTAAACGATACTTTAAACAGAGTAAACCAAACTTATAAGAGTCGTTTACAAATTGTATAGCAAAGTCTGCGTTTTGCGCGCGTTTTTAAACACGCCAAAATCACTGGCAGCAGAAACTAAGGTTATGTTGTGTCTGTTAAGGTGTCTGCTGTTGTTGTTCTTGTTACTGCTTGCATTTAGATATCCTCTTGTGCCCTTAACCTTATAGATCCCTCACTCTTAACCCTTTTCGAACTATTGTAAACTCGTCAATCAAATTGAAAATGCAAACAAAATCAGCGCATAGAAATGAGAAAAAGAAAATGATAAATATGATGCTCAAGAAGAAGAAGAAGAAGCAGCAGCAAAAGAAGGTGAAAGATTCTTACTCTTTGAAAATGTATTCCATGAGCCAATTCTAACGAATCAGAGCTGAAATTGATTGAGAAAGAGATTGTAATGATTACTCAGAAAGAACTTTCAAAGAGAATAGGTTTTCCTACTGGGTACGCATGGAGAATTACTCGACTTGTGTCTGTCTGTGTGCTTCTGTCTGTCTGTCTGTGTGTATGTGAGTGCTGTGTATGACCGGGCCTAAAATCGCCCACACGACGATGTGCATGGGCAGCGTCGCCATCGCCGTCGCCGTCGTCCAACCTCCGACTGTGACTTGTGGCCCAACCCAGTCAAACCCAACGCCAACGCCAAAGCTAAGCCGGAATCAGCCGAAAAGTGCATCAGACCCTCGACAAGGAGGAGAGTCAACAACAGCAACAACAACAAAACGAATGTGGGTAATTCTCAATTGATGCCATTTTCCGTTGCCCTTTTTGGTCAATTGCAACAAAGCTGCGCGTGCTGGGCAAAAGGAAGTGAGAGGTGACTCTGAACGACATCCTGTCGATGAAGAGTACAAAGGGGGGGCAGTGGGGCTGTGCGCGTTCACTTCGTGGTGGCACTCTTGTTGTTATTGTTGTTGTTGTTGCTGTTTGTCAATTACAAAATCACCAAAGCTAACCGAAAGCCAAAGAAAGCAGCCAGCAAAACAACAACAACAATAAACAGCCAAAACGGAAATTGGTAAGAAAAGAAACAATGAAATAACAACAAAGGGAACAACAACAACAGCTCAGAGGCACAAGCAATACGAGTGCCAACTGTCGCAAGTGCAAATGACTCTTAAGGCCAAAAGTCTACACGGGACGAGAGAGAAAGAAAGAGGGAGAGAGACTGTATTTGTGTGTTTTATTGAGAGTGTGCAGTTCATGGCGCTGCTAGCAAAAAGTGCGAGTGAACAGCATGAAGTATAGTTAGCAAGTGAACGAGGGAGTGAGTGAGTGAGCAGAATCAATAAGGAGCCAAGCTAAAGAGAGCTTTGCCAACTTACTCATTGCATCATGGTGTGTGTGTGTGTCTTACTGAGAGAGTGCAGTGCAGAGACGAGAGCGCGCACGTAGTCAAAGCCGAAGTTTGCTAAAAGAAGAAACAACAACAACAACATGTGTCAAAGAGAGAGGCTCCGAGAGAGCAGGCGTAGTCAAAGCCGAAGTTTGCAAAAAAGAAGGAACAACAACAACAACACCATGTGCCGTAGGCAACTTTTAGCAAGTGAGCGGGAATTGAGAGAGCACTGAGACGACGGCAACATCGTCAGCGACACCGACAACAACAAAACGAAACGAAGCTTGAAAGCACGCGCAGTCGTCGTCGTCGCTCTCCTCAAGTTGTAGTCACGCCGTCGCTGTCGTTGGGCGATCAGTCGAAGTTCGTTCGTCGAGCCGCAAAGAACTGAACGCCGCGCGATTGAAGCTGCGAGTACAGCTCTGAACAGAGAAAGAGCAGCACGAGGAAGAAGAAGAAGCAAAAGCAAAGTAGAAGTAGAAGAACTGAACTGCGATTGTTGTTTTTGTGGTTGTTGTTGTCGCCGCTGTACTTAACCGTATCGCGTATCGTTGGCCAGAGCTGAAAGCGAAACTGCCGCTCAAGTTCAGGCAGCGAATCGACATCGCTGTCGCCGTTGACGTTCGCGTCGCAGTCTTCTGCTCTGCCTCTCTCTGTCTCTCTCTCTCGCACTGTGTCGATTTCTATGCAAATGATTACTCAGAAAAGAAACATATAAAAAGCGTGCTATTTTTATTTCGCTAAATGTCGATGTCGACTTGAAGCGCCGCCGTCGTCGTCGCCGCTGTCGTCGGCAGAGACTGTGACGGGAGCTTGGGATCAGAAACGGGAACGGGCTGTGTAACCCGAGACAAAGTCGCCGAGTCGCGCTCCACGACAAACACAGATTGTATCTGAATCTATACGCGACTCTCTGTGTATCTGTATCTCTGTGTGTGTGTTGTGTATCTGAGGCAAAAAGTAATCATAAACTAAAGCAACAATAAAGCAAGCGAAAAGCGTAAAAAGGAAAAAGTGAAGTGAACAGCAGCACTAAAAGTCACAATAAAAACAAAAACAACAAAAAAGAAGAGAAAAAGAGAGAAGAAAGAAAGAAAGAAAAAGTCGCGGGTGATAAAGTCGCCTTCAATGAGCTTCTGATTGTGACGGGGCACTGTGACTGTGAATGTGACTCTGACTGTGACTGTGGAACTGCGATCAGCAGCAGAGCAAGTGAAAGCCAAAGTGATCTAACTATACAACAATGGAGGCCATGGATTTTATGTCATGGAACTCCTTCGAGAACAATTATACGATATATATCAAGGCGATCGAGCGCATGAAGCAGCAGCAACAGCAACAGTCCACACTCTCTGCCGGCTCCGTTTCCATTTCCGGCTCCTCCGGCAGCGCTTCATCATCGTCGGCTGCATCCTCAACGGCCAGTTCACCCACCGCTGTGGCCAAGGAAGTTGCACTAGCGGCAACAGCCCCACCTGGACGCGCTTCTGCTGGCCGCTTTATGGACCCGTTTGCAGACGCCTTCGTGGCAACGCAGCAACAGCTACAGCAGAGATTCGCTGCTGCTGCTTATCAACAGCAAGCTGGACAGGCTGAGTTTCCTGTGCAGTCGCTGCTATTCTATCAGCAACAACAGCAGCAGCAGCACCTCCAACAACAGCAGCAGCAGCAGTTGCCGCCTGGCATAGCTCATCAGCAGCAGCAGCAGCAACTGAGAGTGGGAGTAGGAGCGGCGGGAGGGGCAGGCAGTTCCAATACCAACATGGCCAACAGTTTGATATGGCAGCCTTGGCGGGATTTCCAACAGGCAGCGGCCATGCATCGCCAGCTCTACACGGAACAACAACAGCAGCAGCTGCAAATGATCTTGCACAAAGGTTCGTGACCGAAGGGGGAAACTCAATGAAAATCACATGAAAATCACATGAAAACCCGAGCTTGACCTTCAGCAAGATTTGCCAAAATCTTAATATGTCACATACAGTTTCTGGGGAAAGAAAATATGAAGACTGAGAGAGAGAGACGAGAAGAGGCAGAGGGAATGATAGTTTTATTTCGAGTTTGTTGTTGGGGGCAGCATTGAACAGATTGTGCAACTTCTGTGCCATATTAAGCATACAAAGTGCATTTGTAGATATAATAAAAACAATTCAAATGATACATATGTATATGAGAATAGATTAGTAGATATTGTACATAACAAACGATATATTCGATCACATACGTAGATATTATACAATACAAATGATAAATGATATGTTAGATCAAGCAAAGAATACATAAAAACCTGTGATATACTCTTTAATTTGTATACTAATTCAAATTTGGGTTATTCTTTGTGTCTTGAAACTTTTAGAATTGTTTCTCTATATATCATTTAATGTATTGTTTAAAGATAATCGAAATTGGAACATACTACAGATGATATTAGCTTACTACTTTGCCTGAAGTTGATAGGATTGTTTCCTTATGATATTAAATAGATTATAGATTAGTATACATATCATATAATATGTATTTAAGATAACAGATCTTACAAAGAGTATATATAAATCTGTAGTATCTGGTAATTCCTACTGCCAAATCAGTCTTTAAGTATCAAAACTTTCAGAATTGTTTACCAATATAACTAAAATATAAGGTTAAAAGACGGAATGTGTAATCTAGAACCTTCTACCTATGCATTTAACTTCTGTTTTTCTAGGAATGGATAAGATTGTATCCTTCTAACATTGAAAAGATTATACAAACTTGAGTACAGCTACCTTGGATCTACCATAGTGTACTTAACCCGATAAAGCCTTAACTGTACACGAAGACTAATAAGAAATAACACGATCAGTGAGAATGATGGGATGGGTTCCATATTCCATATTGCGCTCAAGTCACGACATCACTCGCAGTCGTCGTGCACGTGAAGTGTGCTGCGACATGTGGACTCTGTTGATAAAAGTCCATTGACTGCTCCCCCCTTCCACTTTGATATCTGACTGACAAGTCAGACAGGGAGTCACCTACGACTACGTGCCTTATTCAGTTTAAACTGTATACGCAGTTCTAAGATGTGTCGGCACGAATTCACTGATATCTTTATATATCTTCTATATATTTATATCTTTATTATGTTAGGATTATGTTAATGGTATTTATAGTCATTGAGTGATTGATTAATTGATTGATTGATGATTGATAATATCTGCAAAACTTCCAGTTTGTTTGAATGACAATTATTTATATGTTTGGTCCATTTTGTATCGTCATTCGGAGTATTGAATCTAGATTGAATGTTTATAATATCTTCAAAGTTTCTAGATCGATGGATGTTAATATGTTTTGTATAAGAAATATTTGATTTATTATTAGTAAAAGGAAGACTATCTAGATTCATTATTATTAATATTAGTAAAAGGGAGTCTCCCACAGTAGAAAAAGGTGCACTACTGCAATCAGTCTTTTATACTTGAAAGTTCCTTTCTAACCTGAGAAAAGCTGTTCTGCTTCCCGAATGTAGCAGAGCAGAACTTTCGTCGAGTAGTAAACGATCTCCGTAGGAACTGCTACATCCATGTGCATATGTTTCCTCATCCATACCAAGGCTGCAGAGTCCAACAAAATGTGCTTGTCTACTTTGCATGAGTCTGCACTCTGTATACGCAGGTAGACATATCTTATAATTCACTGTATGTTGGCCACTGAGCTAGCCAAGATGAAGATCATTATCCCTGCTGGCGAACAGTTCATTGCCTTCGATACCAGAGTAACCACTTAACCAGTAAAAACTCACTTTATTCTATTCTTATATCCAGTTTAACATAAATGTAAATGTTAAATATTATTGCGTTTTTATTCATCGTTATTCTAGAAAAAGTGTTTTGGGTTTTTATTCTCAACTAGTTTCTCCATAACCTTCAAAAGACACGTGAAACACGTTGCTACGCCTGATTTATGAATGGGAAAACAGCTTAAACTGTGTCCTGAACGTGTCTTTCTTGAGTTTAGAACTGTTTTTCGGATTACAGATCGTCGATCATCGCCTCGCTGCGTGCAAATCGATGACGTAGTTTAAAAAGGTAACTAATGTCTGTCGACCCATATCCGACATTTGCTTGGATTTTGCTGGCTGGCGTCAAGTCGCTAATGAAATTGGCTATAGTTTTTACTACGCTATGACGCCCAACACAAGCGGAGCGAAGACGTCAACGTCGTCATTGTTGACGTCGGCGTCGTCGTCGTCGGCGTCGCAGTCGTCGCCAGCTTTGCCATGCACTCTTTGCGCTTAATTGCTCACATTGCACAAATCACACAAATGCTTTCAATTACATGGCACAGGCGCCGGCTGGGACAGAGATGACGACGACGACGCAGTTGGAGACGGCGACCAAGTGAAACGAGCGCGCCTGGACAAATACTGAGAGAGAGGCCAACTCAGTGCCCAAGTGCGATCCAAGTGTGGCTCAGGCAGCTCTGCATTATGTTGTTGTTGTTTCACTTTTGTTCTTTTGCCACTGTTGTTGTTGTTGCGGTAGTTTTTTTTAATTTGTTGACATATTAAAACCAGATTTGCAATCAAGTCGGGCACACGAGCATGACTCACGACGAGCCGGCGCGAAAATAATAATAAAAAAACAAGAAAAATATATAGAAAATAATAATAAGAAACGCCTGCGACGACGACGACGAGGTTGGAAATAATAAATAGACGTGCAACAGCAACAACAACAATAACAAAACTTGTTTGCAAAGGCAACACAACTGAGTGTGTGTGCCAGTGTGTGTGTGTGTGTTGTGGATGTTGATGTTGTTTGTTGTGCAAGTTGACTAAGTCGACTTGATCAACTGATCGACTGATCGCTCGATCGACTTACTCTGATCGTGTTCTGCATGCGATCTGTTTTAAATACTCTTTACAGTGGAAGGGTATATGCATTTTTGAATGGAAGTAGAGTGTTACCAAGCCATACATTGATATGCGAGATATATGTATGTTATGCATGCTTGATCACCTGATATATGATTGATGTCTTGCTTCCCATAAGGTTGCTTTAGAAGAGGGCTAAGTTTGTGGCTATAGAGTAGTCAGAACGTTCCAAATCGTTTTATACATTGAATAATCTGCAATCTTTTACCATCTTACTACTATTATATTTATAACAAGTTGTCAAAATATCATTCAAATCGGGATATAGCAAATATAGGCTTAAAGGATCGATGAAAAAATACCAATGTCAGTCTACTAGTTTATTATGAATACATTAAAATGAATTAACTATATCATAATCAGTAGTATCAAAACAATAGTGGTGATCATGCATATCTGCTATTCATACATCTTTCTTGTAATTATTATTATTATTATTTCAATATCTTCTTTACCTCGATGTTACATCGATGAGCATCAATATTTTTTATGAAAAACTTCAGGAAACATCGATATATCTTCAGCTCTAGTTTATATTCTTGCAGAGGATTATGTAACACATCTTAGGAGATGTCTCTAACCCTATAAATTATATATATTCCAATTCTGTATCAATTCGATTAGCCATGTCTGACTGTCCATTCGTTTGTCTCTTGCAAGTGGGCTTAAAAAATGTCATCAACTATTTCAACGGCTAAAACATATAACTTTAATATGAAGTAGAGCCGGAAAACACAGATAGATAAACATCGATGTTTCATATAAAATACCTAAAACATCTGCGGAATTAAGTAATGAATGATATTTTATTTATATATTTCACTTAATTCTACAGTTGTACATTTAATCTGAGTAATTGTAATACGCTTCTTGCGGCGCATCGCTTTCTTAGTGGTGTGTGTTATAGTTCGATTGCAGCTGTTATCGATTGGCGCAACTTGTTTGCGATGTATCGTGACTGCCACACATCGATGATGTTCCAGCTCTAATAGTAATAATCGGCTAAAATCAGGATTTTTGTATGAGGAACAGTATTGGTTTTAGAAATAAACTTAACTTATCATTGGCAATCAAAGTTAGACAGTAATAGACGTATACTTTTTTGCTTTTCTTTTAAAAATCTGATAGCTATATAGTATAACTTTCATAAGAACTGTTAAAAATAAAGATTATTGTAAAAAAACCTGTATATATCCAGCGATAGGAGCTATTAAAGCTGTCAATGAATACATCCAACATTATTAAATTCCATACAATTACAACATGTAAAAATAGTATATAAATAATATATGAAAGATATGAAAAGATAAGAACCTGCTAGAGTATAAAAGGTAGCCTCTCCTTTTTTATTTTCCTAATATGACTCCTTAATCCATATATGCTATAGCTTTTATAGGGTATATAAGTCTCTCGACATGCTGAAGTTAAGCTTTTCTTCTTTCTTATTCTAAATGCGATCAGTTGTTATGTGTTTGGATGATTAAGCAGAAGTTTGCTGTAAAGAGCCGGAGCTGAGCTCGCACTGGGGGAGCGCTTCCTATTCTAAGGCAGCACTTGTAGCACTCGTAACACTCGTAGCACTCGTAGCACTTCCCCCATTTCCCACTTGGGGGCCCTGCCGAAATTGGCCTAAGTTGCAGAATTGATTAAGGTTGGCGCGAGAATTGGGGGAAGACTTGAAGAGTTGAAGAACTGACAACGACAATCGACAAAATCGACGAAAAACAGGCACAGGCAAGCAAACAAACACACAGAGCATAATAAATAAATAAATAACGAAGCTTAAAGCAGGAGAAGATCAGCGAGAAAGAAAGCAACAGTACAGGCAGAGACGGAAGCAGAGGCAGAGGAGAAGAGGCAGCAGAAGAGATGTTCCCCCAACTCTCTCGAGAGGCGGCCGGAAATGTGCAATAAAATTTGAATGTTTCTTTATTATTATCATCATCCCCATCATCATCCGCTGCAGCAGCAGCAGCAGCAGCAAGTCCCACTTCTGTAGTGCTTGTTGTTGTTGTTGTTGTTGTTGTAGCATGTTTCATGTTTTGCTTTCGGTTGCAACTGTCTCGACATCCACAACCAGTTTGTGCTCCTCTCGTGACGCAGGCGCAGGCACACAGGCAAAAAATAATAATAATAATAAATTGCAGCCCGCGGTGACGTTGCCAAAAACAGGACAACGACAACTGGTTTCACTACAGAGAGAAGGAGAGAGGGAGTGACAGAGGGGGAGGTAGAGGGAGACACAACTACAGCTGCAAAGCACAGTCGGTGGCAAAGCTACAACCGCCTGCGCCTTCAGCTCCACCAACGCCATCGGCTTTGCCTTTGCCCATCGCCAGGCATTGCCTCCTCCTTCATTCATTCGTTCATTCATTCATTCATGCGTCGTTGCTGCTGCTGCTCGAAATGTGCAGAAGTCGCCTGACTGGTTTGCGTTTTTGGCCTGGCTCAGGATTTATTTTAAACTCTTGTTTCCTGGCAATACAAAGAAACAAAAACAGAACAAGCAACAGGCAACAGGCGGCTGCTGCTGTTGCCCACTGTACGTCAATGAGAGTAGGGCGCATTTAATTACTCAAGGCAGCAGAGAAAGAGGAGGAGATGGAGGGAGGAGGCAGAGGCAGTGGCAGAGCGAGGAGAGGGAATGAAGGAGAATGAAGGCAGAGATAGAGTCGCTGCGAGAGGGAGAGAGGCAAAGGCAGAAAGGGTGGCAGATAGTGGGAGAGACAGACAGAAGAGGAGACAGAGAGAGAGTCAAGGAAGGCAGAGGGTGATAGCAAGGCAGACAGGGGAACAAGACAGAGAAGAAGAGGCAGAGAGGAAGGGAAAGGTATAAGACAGGACAAAGCAGATACAGAGAGACAGAGAGAGGGAGAGGCAGAGACACAGTCAGAGAAAGAGGGATACACAGTGACGATGGAGGCAGTGGCAATGGTAAAGGGCTAAAGCAAGGCAGATAAGCTAAAGTAGGCAGAGAAGGGCAGGCGAAGAGAGCAGGAGAAGCCGAAAGAGAGAGAGTTAACTCTTTGCGCCAGTTGCTAATCTCGCTCACTCGTGTTGCCCACGCAGCGCTCCGTTGTCTTCGTCTGCTTAGCCGCGTCTTCCCACGCCATACTGAGCCAGCCCCATATCCATTCAGATGCCGGGCACGTTTGTCCAGATTTGCGCTTAACGTTTTGCTCAGTGTAAACGCTACACATACACACACACACACATACGCACGCTCAGTCAGTGACGAATTCACATGATCGTAGAAAAACAAGTTTTCCTAACCAATTTTAATTGTGGCTTTGCATTGAGCCTGCGCTGCTGGGATTGGGCTTTTATTGTTGTGCATGTGTGTGTGTGCATGTGTGTGTATGTGTGTGTGTTGTTGCCCACCTTCTGACCAGGTCTGGGTCTGGGTTTCTGTCGCTGTCGCCGTCAATCGAAAAAGTTCCGTTTGCTCTTTTTGTTTTTTTGGGCGGAAATTCATTGAAAAACGAAAGACTTAGGCAGCAAACTCGAAACGTGACCGGCTGCGACTGCGGCTGCTCCCACTGCCCCCACAGCCGCACCCTCAACTCGTCTTTGTATGTGTGTGTGTGTGTGTGTGTTTGTGATTCATCTCCGCCCACTCGCCTTTGCCGATGCTCTTAATCAAAATCCAATTTCAAGATAAATCTAGAAAGAAACCACTGCGTGTACAAGTCTGCTGGGGGATTAGAGCGAGATGGCGATAGCCACTCAACTGGGCCACAATCAAATCAAATATAAAAAACAAGCAACAACAAACTTGTTTTCGCTTCGCTTTAATTCAAAACTCTCTCGCATCATTGCAGAAACGCGCCTGACGTCAAAAGAGCTGCCAACCACGAAGTGGCGTCGCGAGCGACGTCAACGCGCTGCCGCCGTGGAGTATCAAGTTCATGATGCCGGCAGCAGCAGTAGCAGCAGCGAACGGGAGAGGGAGCGGGAAAGGGAACGTGAGCGGGAGCGGGATATGCCCGACATGGACAGCCCCATTGACATGTCTGTGACATCGAGTACAGTGAAGCATCAGCATCGTGCATCGCCACCGCCGCCGTATCGTGAGCCGCTGGCGGCAACGAGTCACAGCAGCGGCAGCGGCAGCTATGCAGCAAGCAGGCCCAGCGTCATAGCAGTAGCGCCGCCCAAGCGGGAGCAGCCAGAGCAACATCTACACGCCCACTCGCATCACGCACACTCCACTCGCGAGCAGGATAATCGCAGCACGGGTGAGTAACAGCGCTGAATCCTTTCCAGCTACTTCTTTACTAATCATTCCCCCTCTTCTTCCCCCCTGCAGAGTCTGTTTCGATTTGTGACATCGATGAGCATTTTCGACGCTCCCTGGGACCAGACTATGCGGCGCTGCTCAAGTCGCCGACGCCCAGTTCTCCCACACCGTCGCCACAGCCGGCGCCACCACAGCACAGCAGCAGCAGCAGCCACAGTCGGTGGCAGTGTCCCAGATCTCGCCACCTGGCTATCGACAGCAGCAGGCAACTACAGCAGCAGCAGCATCAGCAACATCGACAACAGCAGCAACAAATTACCAGCAACATCACTCGCCGCTGTCGCTGCCATTGCCGCTGCCGCTGGCAAAGCACAATCTTTCCATGGTGCACTCACCCACGTTGCATTCGGCACCGCAGTCTCCGCAGCAGCAGCAGCAGGAACAGCTGTTACCACCCCAGGAGGAGCCACTGTCGCTGTCGCCCGCACCAGCAGCGCCAGCAGCAGCAGCAACAGTGCAACGTGCAGCATCGCCTGCATCGCCACCAGTAGCAGCAGCAGGCCAAATATTGGATACCCTTCACATGCCCATGACAAAGAGAGAGCGCGCACTGGACACGCCGCATCATACTCCTCCCAGATACAATACACCACCGCCAGCCTATGGCAGCATGTTGTCCAGCTCCACCTCGACATCGACCACACCCACGCCGCCCACCATGCCAGCAATAATACGCGTGAAAGCCGAGCCGGGCCTGACCGCTGCCTCGTCGACGCATACACCGCCTGCTTCACCCACCTCCTCGACAAACATTTCGATATTTACCAAGACTGAGGCCTCTGTCGATGACCACTTTGCCAAGGCGTTGGGCGAGACATGGAAAAAGTTGCAAGGCCACAAGGAGTAGGAAGGAAGAAAGAAAGGAAGTGAAGCTGTAGTGGGAGCCGGGACAGGAGCTGCAGCTCTAGACCCGGAGGCTGATACTGATCACTGATCTTGATTAATAGAAGCGGAGCTGTTTTTATTTCAAACTACACAATTTATGTTTAAAGATCTCATTACGATGTGGAAAACAAATCTTCAAATGCGAGTGTATTACAAGAGTTTCTTACAATGATTTTATTATTGCATACGGATGATAATATGATAATATGATATGATATATGATGATGGAAATATGGAAAAAGAGTATACGTACAAGTTACAAAATTGGTATTCTTAATGCATTAGTTGCATAGATAGACTAATCCTTAAAATATATTTATAAATATATTCCTAAATATATATATAAATATATGTATATAAATATATATATACATATATATATATAATATATAAATATATGTATTCATTTCATAATTTTAAATTATGAATTATAATCTAAGCTTATGTTTACCCAAATGAATCCTATAAAAGTTAAATGTAACGAGTGACAAATACACTGGACTCTCTTTTAACATGCACTCTACTATTATTTAAGTGAAAATTTTACAATAAAAAATTTATAAAAATATTCTGTTGTTTCATTGTTAATTCAAATTTGGTTGGTTTGCGCGCGCAATGACTTACATGATGCATGCGACTGCAGACGATCTGGTTATATTTGCATTCACATAACCGACTGAACTATCGAGTGCAACTATCGGTTGTCAGTGTTACCCTATTTTCTTGAAACTGATTCGCATGCAGTTAAACCGTTTATTATTCATTATTATTTACATTTTAAATTTTAGATATATATCGGAGTATATTTAATAATGGCAAAGGACATTTTTTTAAATTTTTAATTCAAAAATGCTCGCATTATTTCCTCTTCATACTGTTTGCCTATCGATAATCGATAACAAAATTATTGCTGCCAGTGTGTACGCGTATTCGGCGAGAACGTACCATTGCAAAACTAACTTTCTGCATAAAACATAAAAAAACATTAAACAAATGAAAAACATTAAATTTTTTTAAATTTTTAATGAGTTTTAAGAAGCGTACGGGTGCATGCATTGCGTTTCAAGTTAACACGTTGTATTTGTGTGTGTACAAGGCCCAAAAGACCATAGTTAAAAGAGGGGCGAAGGCGAAGAGAAAATGTCACGCAAAGCAGCAGCAGCAGAAGCAGAAAAAGAGTGAAGAAATTACATTTGGGGGAAGGAAAGGCGCATGAAAACTCAACAATAACAATATTACAAGACTGTCTAAACGAAAAAGGCGCAATTCCACACACAATGCTGGCTACGAAAACAGAATAATATTGTGAATTGCAAACGAAATACGACGAAAATAACGAGTTGTTGTGGTTGTGCTTGTTGTGCTGTGCTGTGTGTAGTTGTTGTAACTGAGGCAGGGGCAGCAGACACCTGCGACTGCAACGGAGGAGCGATGAAAACAACTGAACTTGTCCCGGGGAGGCATCTAAATACTGTTCTCGTACAGTTTTTGTTCTTTGGCTTGAATGTCGTCGTCCTGGGTTATTAAATTTGTCACTCAGTTGCAACTGGAACTGGAACTGGGCTTGGGATTGGGATTGCGTCTTGCACTCCTCCCTCCACTCCTGGCACAATGCAAAGTTTGGATTCGTCATGCCAAGAAGCAGACGTAAGTATTAAAAGTTATCTCACAGTCTCTCTATCAACACTCATATCAACTTCATATTTTAATTCTTCACACAACCCAGTTCATCATAAATGACACGCTTAAAAAACTCAAGGGCGACAACCCTTTAAGTGCGAATGCCCCTGGGCTGGCACATGCCGTCGGCTCGGCCGTTCAACAGCAATTCGTTTACCAGCCACAGAGCTCACCCCAGGCGCAAGAACAGCAACAGCAGCATCAGCACGGATCATCTCTGGGCCAGCAATCGTACCACCAGCTGCATACAGTTCTACAGGCCGCATGCTCACCCACGCTTGCCATCAGCAACAGCAACAATCAGCATCCGCAGCAGATGTCTCCTGCTCCGGTTACGGTTAGCTTTCCTACGAGCAACAAATCGTTTTTGGAAACAAGCCTGCTGCAAGCGATACCTCAAATACCAGCGCAACCGCCGATATGCATATTCGACGATGAAGAGTCGCCCACAGATCTGCCAGCGGGCGGCGGCGGCAACATTGTTATACTCACAGAACAGACGCACGCTCCGGGCGGTGTGGTAACAGGTAGCGGTTTACCCTGTAGTGGGATTACGATAGCGCCGTCGCCCTCATCCTGCTCCTCCTCAACAACGACATTGTCGAACTTCAATTCGATAACGTCGCCCTCTCCGGTTGTTCCTGATCTACTGCTGTCCACGCCACCGGGTGTCAATTCCAGCTTAAACAATAATAATAATAATAATAATAGTAATACACCACAACCTCCAACACAACGTCACACATATTTCAGCAGCTGCAGCAGCAATCTCATAGCAACAATAACAACAACAACAATAATACCAAGAAGGCTGACAGGCGAGCGCCTTCACAAGGCAGTGGGAATCATCCGCAGCAACAACAACATCACTATCACCACAATCAGTCACAGGCCCACAACCACCACCATGTGCTGTCGTCCTCATCGCCAACATCGTCGCCCAGCAAACGGCAGAAAAGTAGCAACAAGGAGTGCAGTAGTTCCTCTAGTCGCAATGCAGCTCTAACATCGTCGCTTGCCTCCTCTCGTGGATCCAGCAACAACGTTAACAATGCCAGCAGCACTCCAGCCAACACTCCCTCGTCCTCAGCTGCCGCCACCAGTGGCGTCAACAAGCGGGAAGCGCCAGCGAAATTCTTTAATATCCACGATAAAATCAAGGAGCTGTATCTGCAATTGCTCAGCCAGGATTTGAATCACTTTGCGGAAACGGGGGTAAGTAGAAGACGCTTCCAATCCATCATCTCCAACTCATGTTATGCCTTTCGATTTTGTTCTGCAGCTCAAGCAACGCAGTCGATCGTTCATTCTGGAGCGTCTGGTAGAATGCGAGCGACTCAACACAATTGTAGTCAATCTGTATCCTGGCAACAAGGGCTACTCCCTGGCACTGCACTACGATGATCAGGTAGTGCTGAACCCGCTTACAAATGAATGGATCGTCACTCAACCCACCACCCACCATCAGCAGCACCTGCAAAATGAGAGCACAGCCACAGACAACAAGACAAGTCGCAAGACTGCAGATGGCGACTTCAAGACTAAGTCAAGACTTGTGGATAGCGATGGAGCAGATGCTGCCTCCACGGCGCCAGTGTCTAGCAATAACTATGGCCTGGTCGAGGTGCTACGTTGGCCATATGAGAACGATTTGCTGTTGCAGTGCATCGATCGTGAACTGCTGCCCGAGTTCCTCATGGACTTGCTTATAGCTGATACTATTAGCTTAAGCTCACCCCAGGATGGCAGCGAGGGGTCACGCGTTTATGCCAAGCCGAGTGTATTCTACGCCGGTTGCGTCATTGCGGAAATACGCGATTTCCGTCAAACGTTTGCCACCTCAACGAATATCTGTGATATGAAGCACATCCTGCTGCGACCCAGCAATGCAACACTCTTTGCGGACGTGCAACAGCTGGGCTCCTCGCTCGGCTGGGCGGCCACAACGCCCGAGGATCGTCTGGTGCTGGAGAGTCAACTTGTATTGGCCACGGCAGAGCCGCTGTGTTTGGAGCCCGATCCGAGCATTGGCCGGCAGGCAATCAATGCGCAGCATGAGCGACAGCGTTTCAATTCGCACGAAATGCGACGCCAGATGAAGAAGTTCACACAGGTGGCAATCAATCGTAAACGCAAACTGGATCAGTTCACGCATCACAAAGGTCTCGAGCTCTGTGACTACCTGACACGCCTCCGCCAGCGACCGCGCACCGCCAGCAGCAGCACAGCGAATGCGACGCCAGCCACAGCGCCGAGCAACAATCCATTGGTGGGGGCGATGCTCTCCTCGTTCACTTCAAAGGTACCACGACGGCCGCATGAAGTCATACGACCCATACGGCCGCCTTGCTTGGAGTATCCGCCGAACTTGAAGGTGCCCGATCATGTGATTAGTGTGGAGAAGTTTGCCAAGACTTTCGAGCCGCTGAACGAGTTCAGTGAGGCGTGCAAGGATGGTTGCCAACCCAATTGCAGGCACAACTTCCAGCCCCAGTTGATAGAGGAGTATGTGCTGGAGACGGAGCGGGAGGCGAGCGAGGGCAGGCGGGCGCTTTATCACATCAAACTCTCCATTTACCAGCGTCCCTCTGATGCGGAATATCTTGGTGAACTCTATGTGGATCGCGATTATCGCGAGGGCGAGCGGAATGGGGAGTCGTGTCGCTTTGCACTGGGCACGCGGGTCCATGCGAATCGATATATACAACAATTCCGTGAGATCTTCACTGAGGAGGGACGTAAAGCTGTCAAGATAACGCATCTGATTCCCGGACATGTGCCAATTGTAACCCACACGGGGCTGACAAACGAGCAGCGATTGCTGTTGCATCAGCAGCAGCAGCAACAACAGCAGCAGCAGCAACAACAACAACAGCAGCAACAACAGCAGCAGCAACAACAACAGCAGCAGCAGCAACCACAGCAGCAGCAACGACAAGTTCAGTTTATACAACAGCAGCAACAACAACAACAACTGCCGGCAACAGTGCATCATGTTGCCTCGTTACCTCGTCAACAACTTGTTGCCAAAGCGGTTAACGCACATCAACAGAACTTTCGCCAGCAACAACAACAACAACAACCAATTACCGCCACACAATTCACCGTTGACGGTGCGCAGTTGCAACTGCAGCAGCAGCAACAACAACAGACGCAACTTGTTGCTGGTTTACAACAGCAGCAGCAGCAGCACATACAATTGCTTACAACGACGGGTGGCAATGGCACTGGCACGCACCAGGTGAGCTTAAGCAATGGCTCGCTGGTGTTGGTACAACAGCAGCAGCAGGCACAACAGCAGGCGCAGCAGCAGCAACAACAGCAGCAGCAACAGCAAACGCAACAGCAACAGTTGGCCACAGCGTTGCAGCACTCAGGAATAACAATACAACCAGCGAACATGCAACATCAGCCGCAGCAGCAGCAGCAACAGAAACCCACGCAAGCCACCCAGTTGAACACGGCCATAGGCGCCAATTCCGCATTGCGTGCCCAGCTCAACTCCAATGTGCCAATTCTCGTAAGTATCCTGAAGGGCAATTTATCCAAGAATCCTTCTAATTGTCCCCTCTCGCTCTCTCCTCCTCAGCAATCCCAGCTAAAGGCTGCTCCGATTGTGAGTACACAACATCAACTACAACTGCAGAAGCAGCAGCAACAGCAACAGCAACAACAACAGCAGCAGCAACAACAACAACAACAACAGCAGCGCATCAAGTAACTGCCACCAATAACAATACGATCAACAACAATAACAACAACAACAACAATAGCAATACAGCTATACATCCAAATCCTGCGATCAATGCCATTGTAACTAGCATTATGAACTCGGCAAATCAGTATCAACAACAACAACAGCAGCAGCAGCAAAGCAGCAACAGCAGGCGCAACAGCAGCAGCAACAACAGCAGCAGCAGCAACATCAGCAGCAGCAGCATAGTATGTTACTTGAATTATTCCCCCCAACAATCACTAATCAATCTTCTTCTTCTGCAGCGCCCACGCCCAACAGCAACTCGTCGACAACAACAACAATCAACAGTGGCAACGTTAACGCGGCAACAACATCCCTCAAAAATTCCAGCAATGCATCAATATTGAACTTGTTGAACAGTGCTCCAGCTGCCATGACCAGCACACCCGTTGCCAGTGGCACCTTCACTACCTCCTCCACAACGGGGCAGCAACAGACGTTGACACTGGTGCAGCATCAGCAACAGCCACAGCAGGTGCCGGGTACGAGTGATGCAACAACAGCAACGTATGTGCAAACCACACGTGGCACACCCGCCCTCGTCACTGCTCCGCGCAAGCCTCCGTCGAGTGAAGTGCTGCAGAATCTGTTGAATACCAATCGCAAGATCAACATTGTTGGCGCCACTGGAACTGCATTCCGCACGGGCACGACGGGTAACATAATCGCTGTCAATCTGAATCAAGGCGGTCAGGGTGGTCAAGGACAGCAACAGCAACAGCAGCAGCAGGCAGGTGATGGAGGCAGTCAGACAGTGCGTGTATCCATGTCAGCTTTGGCATCACAGCTTGCATCTCCTCCAGCTGTGATGACCAATCCCACAACGAGTTATGGCGCATACACTGTCAGCACAGGTGGCGTCTGTGGCAGCCTCAAAATACTCAACACAGGCCAACAGCAGCAGCAACAGCAGCAACGGATATTGAGCACACTGCGCAGGGATAGCACCACAGCGCCGCCTAATGCCATTGTTGTGGGCATGGCCGCCCCTTCACCGGGCAGCGATTCGAATGCTTCGAATGCCAGTGGATTTGCAGTGCCAACCAATCTTGCGTCTGCGACAGGTGGTGGCAGTGGAGCCCTCAATGCGCTGCTCACCAATGCAGCGACGCCATCGCCCTCCGGTTCAGATCATTCGCAGTCATCGCAAACACATCAGAATCAGGTGCTGCTGGACAGACTCAGCAATGTATCATCCAATGTGGCATCTGTGTCCGCTGTGGCCATGCCGCATATGTCGCCGCAGCAAGCATCACAACAGCAGCAGCAGCAACAACAACAGCAGCAATATATTACAAAGACATTGGTGCACTCGCCCGCCACTTCGTCAATACATTCGCCCATGTCTAGTCCGCATCCGCAGCCATCGGCATCGCCGCAGCAGCAGCAGCAACAAACGACCACGTTGAATCTGCAGGGCATCAATCTGTCGCAGCTGCAGGGCATGGCTAACTTCGCTGGCCTGCAGAATGTGCAAGTGCAAATACCCGGATTCAATCAGCCCATACAGCTGCAGTTCTCTGGGAACAGTCTGCAGGCGCCTGTGCAAGTGCAGCAGCAGCAACAACAACAGCAGCAGCAAGTGACGGGCGGCACAGCGAGTGGAGTATTGACACAGACACCCACGCAGCAGCGCAGTGTGCTCGTGTCCGTGCCCGTCTCCTCGCAGCAACAGCAGCTCTCGCACACCATCACACTGCAGACGCAATCAACGCAACAACAACAGCAGCAGCAGCAGCAACAACAGATGCAACATGCACCGCCAACAGGCACCATAGTCAGCTTGCCCTCGTCGGTGTCGGGCACACAGACAGTTGTCATAACAAATAACGCTGGCGGAGGTGGATCTGGTGGTGGTGGCAATGCCAGTGGCACGGGCGCCACAACAGCCATGCTCACGTTGCCCATTGGTAAGTAAATCCTCAAAGTAGCAACAGCCTTAAGTACCCTTCCTCCTGCTTCTCTTAGCAGGGGGAAGTGTTAAGCAACGTATTTGTATAATTAGTATGTTTTTTTTATAAGTATTATCTACTATTTTGACTGTTTTTATAAGTATTATCTACTATTATTTATTGAACATGCTTAATTTTGTTCTTTTCTGTTTCTATTTCTGTTTCGTTTCTCTCGTTATACACAAACCCGTTAACAAATCGTTTCGATACTCATGCAAACTAAACACTGTTCTTTATGTGTGTCTTGTGTTCTAACCATTCTAACCATTCTGCTACAACTCAGTTTAATCAATCAGTCAGTCACATAGTTAGATTCGTCGATTCATTGTAACCTAAAACAACAACCAAAAAAAAAAACTCCCCGCACACCCGTTCTGCTCTCTGCTTACAGCTCAAATAGTCGGTGCCGGAGTACAGAAACTAAATCCTCAAACAATACGTACCTCAAGCGGTGGTGGTGTAGGTGTTGTCACCAGTGCATCTGCCGCATCCCTCCAGCCGCGTGCACGAAACGTTCAGGTTGTGGGCACCAAGCAATTGGCCAACAGTCGACAGCTGCTCACCACACAACGTCAGATCGGTGGCTCCACACTGAAGATTGCAACAACGCCGGTTAATGGTGAGTAATGGATAATGGATTTCAATTGAGTATATCATCTAAATTAAGTCACTCTTCCCTATCGTAGCCAATGCCATCGCGGGCAATGCGAATCTTACTGCCGGACCCATTGTGATGTCAGCGCAAAAGCTGCAGCTGAAGACGGTTAAGGCACCAACGCAGCAACCCCAACAGCAGCAGCAGCAGCAGCAGCAGCAGCAACAACATCGAATACTCAACCAGAGCACCGTATCAGCTGGCTCACAAACATCGTTGCCTAGTCCAAGTCAGGTGCACCATCAGTTGCAGCACATACAAATCAGTGGACGTAGTGGAACCACCAGCACGGGAGTGATCAGTCAGCGGGCACTAACGGCACTGGCGGCGGCCAAGCAGCAGCAACAACAAGCGGCAGTCAATCGACGGCGTTCCACCACCGATGCCACAAAGTAAACCCGGAAAGGGGAACATGGGGACAGGAAGCATCTCCACTACCACCAACCTCACCATAGCTCCCTAGGGTAGAGTAGCTGCATAGCAACATTGGGCACAGTACTTGGCTACTGAAGATTGCAATTAAGACAGGCGCACCACTATTAATAAATTGTTTTGTTAATTAAGGAGAGGAGACAAGTAATAAGGCTACGCGTTGTGTATTTGCATGATATTATAGTTTACATTAGGTTACAACTTCTATAGAGAGAACACTACACACTATTAGCATACAACACTGTATATCCCATATATATATATACATACATATACTATCTACATGTATTTCGATGTGTACAATTCTAAGTGTAAATTGTGTGGCTAATGGACTGAGATGGGACGGACTGGTCGAGCCGTATGAGATCAACAGCAGCAGTAGCAGCTTTGTGTCCAGAGAAAGATAGATAGAGGGAGAGAAGGATTCTCTGCTAAATTACAAAAACGAATTAGGTGTAAAGCTCTTATTAATTAATAACTAATTTATCTAATTGTACATATTAATTGTTTCATATTTACGTGCGCCGTAATCAGGTTGGCTCTCCAACTCCATTTTGTTACACCTTAAGATTAAATACGTAAGCGTGCGTGCTAACTTTAAGCTTAAGCGATAAGGCAGAAAAGGCGCCATCTAAGAAAGCAAACGAAAACAACAATTAAGAAAGAAAAGAAAAACAGAAAAAAAGGAGAAAAAAAAAAACAAAAGAAAAACAGTAAACGAAACGAAGCAAAGCATAGAGAAAAACAAAGCAAAGCAATAATAAGAAGATGAAAACGAAGAAAAAGAAAAAAAAACAATGTCAAATTGATTGTAAAAGAGAAAGAGAATACAAATGGCTAAATATATAACGACTTGGATTAGTTACAAAGGTATGAACAGGTGTAATGGTTCATATATAATTATTATAAATATACATATATATATGCATATTGTACTATTATTATTAACTATTAATGCTATTATTATTAATTATTATTGCTTATTATTTAAATGCCTAACTTAATTTTATATAAAGAACCTAAATAAAACCACATTATAGTTTGTATTGCAAACCAATAACAACAACAAAACGACAACAACAACAACTAAAAAAACAAATTAGTACTCGTACTTCCATTTGCAATTTACATCGCGAAAGTCAACAATGAACAAACATTTAAACAATTTATTTGTAATAGCGAAATGAAAAGAAAAAAACAAAAAGGAAAAACAAGCTAGAAATCGTTAGCGTTCAGAAATATTGGTAGCTCTTTTCCAGCTGAATAATCGCGTATGACAAAATTTGTTTTTGTTCGTTAAGTCCGTTTTTATAGCCTGAAATTATTTATTTAAGAAACTATTTTAATTATGTTACAACTTTTGCTGTAATTGTAATCGTTTAATGGGCATCGTTTGCTTTTGCTGTACAACAAGAATGCCTATATAATACAAAATACCCTAAACTAACCTAAAGATAAACATCAAAAACAAAAATAACAGAGACCCCCAAGAACTATACACACGCATACACTCAAACATAATTTACTCAATGTTAATATTAAAAAATAATAAATGTGATTTAAGAAAGAAAAATATAAATGTTACGATAAACCAGGTAGTCAAAAAGCAGGAAACCCAGACGAGTCCGAGAACAACTGGAGTTACTCCAGGATGAAAGAATGAAATTGAAAAAAAAACAGAAGAGAAGAGATAATTGAAATATAATTACAAGAAATATGTGTAATGCGGAGCAATCTGAATGCAGCATTAGCTATTCAATACCTATTAATGTATGATAAATGTAACTTCAATTCAATAACTGCTTATCTAAATACCTGACGTAGAAACTCTTTTCATAAAACAACAACAGCAACAAAAACTGATTACGTTTTAAGATATAAAACGATAATTACTTTCGATAGAACTGACAAATTATAGCGGCGAGAAAAGTCACTCGAGATGGGGAACTCGTAAGCAAATGTGTCTAAAAAAAAGACTTCTAATAAATCAAATATAAAACAGTCTTGTGTGAATGTACAAAATTAAAGTGTGATTTGTATTTAACTGGATCTGATGGGGGTAACAGATACAGCTACAGGTCAATCAACAGTTACAGTACAAATTATTAGAAAGTATGACAATTTATTACAGAGGAGAGTTATACATATATCTATATAGCACGAGTACTAGTCAGTATCACGATAGAGCAACAAATTAGGATAGAACCGCAGACCCTCGACGGACTCATCACGACAAACTTTTCCCAACCGCTCGGTAACTAGCAAACGCTCCTTGGCCAGCAGCAGGGATATTCCCAGTTGATTTGCCAGCTCCTCTACGGCCAGAGATTCTGCGATTTGAACTTTCTCCAATGTATCAGTGGCTATAAGATCATCATCGTGCGATTCCAGCTGCAGCACCATAGCCCCACTTGGGAAACGGCGCAGCTTTATGGGCCCATTTAGCTGTTCGCAGGCGTGTAGCAAATCCTCGGGTGACAGCAGCTCAAGGCCGCGTGCGCGGTTCACGCGGCAATACACATCGGCCAAGGACATCATGCCACCGTGCTCCTGAAAGAGGTAAATGAATGTATATCATTTATTATAAAGGTGATGTAAATCATATACTTACCTCAATAGGATCCAGCAGCATTTCGCAAATCTGTTGAGCCAGGCTATTGAAGTAGGCAGTGTTGCTGGTGAAGTTATCCCGCGTCACAGGATCCTCGATACCCAAGCTTAGAAGATAGGACTTGAAGCGCACCGTTTCATCATCTGATATTTCTCCTTTTTGTTCGCGTATTTTGCTACTTATATTCTTGGACAGGCCCACCATATCCTTAGCCATGGCCATGAGAACACTCAGATCCTGAAAGGCAAGTGCAATATTGTCGTCGGTTGCCTTAGCCTTCGCCTCGAGGTGGCGTTCGATGCCACCAATACCCGTACGCTTTTGAATCCTCGCCAACTTATCGTTCACATTGTTCACGGGACTCAGCGCTGGGCTGCGAATTATTGTCTCACTGGTTAGAGAGATTTCCCAGACTCGTGCGTTCAGCGTCTCTCGCAGAGCCGAATGAAACTCTACAGTCAGTCCGTTCTTGCCGGAGAGTTTTATGTGTGTGGCTCGACTGGTGTCGAGTGGCCCTGGTGGCTTATCTACGTGCGGCGGGTGTAGATGCATAATAATACGAGTCTTACGGCCGAAAAAAGTTCGAGGACGTCTCTTCTTCCCCGAGTGATATCACATATCTCAGCGGCAGGCAGAGAGTTATAGCTGCGCGAGCTATCTCGCCCGGGCGACCCCAAAATAGTCTGTGGGTGGTGAGGACCACCTCTCCATCCTCGAATTCTGTCTGAAAATCACCCATTTGCATAAATTACCCAAGCAAGTTTTAGTCATCGTCTGCCCCAGTGGGAGGAGTTACCTTTTGGTCACCATCGTAGATTTTAACGTTGCGATCTCGGCTCACAAAGGCTTCGCTCTCGGCAAGGCGTGCCTCCTCGTAGGCAAAACGATTCATTTGTGCTAAAAAGCCTATGGAATCCTACTCTATATTTGTTTTGATTTTCGGTATAAAATAAGTGCAGTGAATTGACGATTGTGATGTTGCGATATATCGATAGCACGATGATTCGCTCACGCGGCAGGCGCCATATTTGTTGGGCGTCATATAAATTGGGGTGTGCACACTTTGACGTAAAAAATATTTATTTTATAATTATTATAAAAATATTATAAAAACAAACATTGCAATGTTCTTGCATAATTTTTATATGCAACCTGCATACTTAAAAACACAGTTTAATTATTTTGTGCAACATTCGCTTATTTATCTGTCAACATCAATCGATATACGTGCCAGACACTCGCACTCACCTATCGATAGTATCGTGCATTTTATCAACGGAATGTGTCTTCAATAGAAGAAAGTTTTCATTTGTTGCTCTCCCATCTGTTTTTGTGCTGGTTTTTCGTTGTAAAATTATTAATAAATGCACATTAGCTTATACACTGGCAAATATGACGTGCTATAACTGAGGTGTTATTATGTAACAAAGCATAAGTGCGCGGATTAATTTAGTGCCCATCGATCACCGGACACGGGGATTACTTTAAAAGCTTCTTATAGAGCACATTTAAGTTCATACAAATTTATGCATTATGACAGCCACAGCGACAGAGGCGAGCAAAATGCTCGAAGCAGCGCTGCAACAAATGGATGGCATAATTTCCAACTCAGCCACGGCAACGGTGGCGTCGACAGAAGTAGGAGGAGGGGGCGGAGTCGGTAGCCAGGTACTGCCGCCAGGCAATAATGCAACAGCCGCTTCGCTGACAAGCTTCTGTGAGCGTAATTTGATTTCCGCTACAAATGTTCTGTCAACTGCCAAGACATTAGCGGTGGCTCTGCAACAGGTGAGTCAGCGTTCTAACGATGATAATTTGTATACAATTCATTGTCTAATTGCTTCAGGTTGGTTTGGCTGCGCCAGCTCCGGATCCGGTTACTGCTGCCATTATAAGTGACTGGCTGGAGACGCACATCCCACGCCAGGATTCCGATGAACGCATGCGTCGCCTGCAGCGTGACAAGGAGGGATTGGCGCTGCAATATCAAATGCTCGCGGAACGTGTATCTGAGCAAGCGGATAGAATCATTGAGCTGGAGGGTTTGCTAACGGACAAGTCACAGCAGCTGTGCATCAAAGAGGAGCAGCTGCAGCGTCAGATAATATCGCGATCTGCCTTGGAAACGCAGAAACTTGAACTGATGAGTGCCTTGAGTGAACTGAAGCTGCACCGTACTGCGTTGGAGTGCGAGAACGAGCTGCAGGCGAGTGGAATTGAGTCCAATGTGCCATATGGCAGCATGGGTAACATACACCAGAAGAGCTATGCCAATAATGGATCACTAGCTCCAAAGACGCCACCATCGGCTTTGCGGCATCAGATCAAACCCCAATTCCATAGCTTGCCCCGCTCACATGGCGCTGCCAGCAAGCAGGCACAGCGACTCCAAACGAACAACAACAACAACAACAATCGCCTGGATGTGAATGCCAACAGCAGTGGCAAGCAACGTAATGTGGCATTTGCATCGAATGAACAAATCCTGATTGACGACAGCGTGCTGAGCGATGGTGCTGTACCCATTGATGACTCCCTCTCCATGTACTCCAGCTTCAGATCCCAATCACAATCGACTCCCTCACCCAAGCTGCGTGACCGTTCCGCCCGTGGCTTGCGTAATATTCTGGGCAAGCTGAGACGCAGCAATAGTAGCAACTACGAGCTAACTGCCTTGGAGCAAGCAGAGCCGGAAGAGTTTCGTCGCGGTGGTTCGCGTGCAACTGCCGGGGGACGCATTGAGTGGAGCGCACAGACGCCACTGTTCACTGATGCCGCCAAGAATTACAGCAACTGGACCGCACAGGAGGTGTGCAACTGGCTAGTGCATCTGGGTCTGGGCGCCTATCAGGACAATTGCAGGTGAGTGAATGAAGGAGAGACTCCAAAGAGCTTAAACTATTGATAACCTTCTTCTGTTTACTAGAAAATGGCTAAAGGCAGATCCTTCTGTGTGCTTCTTTACCGCTTCGCCGGTGGACATTGAACGGGAGCTTCACTTGAAATTTCCCTTGCATCGCAAGAAGATACTGCTGGCTATTGATGACGTAACTGGCAAGGAGTTCGACGAACTGACACTGAAGGCTGCCAACTTGGATGTCGGTTGGGTGCTGCGTTGGCTGGATGATATTGGGCTGCCCCAGTATAAGGATTACTTTCTGCAGGCCAAAATCGATGGACGAATGCTGCATCGTTTGACCTTGGAGGATCTGTCGCAGCTGCATGTGAGCTCCTGCTTGCATATAGCTTCGCTACGCTGTGGCATTCTCTGCAAGCGACGCATGTTCTGGGATGCCGAAGGTCTTATACGTCGCTCGACCAAGGTTACGGACGAGGCAACCTCTCCAGATAAGGACAGTGTTGAACTATGGACTGCGCATCGTGTCATGGAGTGGCTAAAGACCATTGACCTCTCGGAGTATGCACCCAATCTACGTGGTGCAGGCGTCCATGGCGCACTGATGATCTACGAGCCGCGTTTCAATGCGGATCTGTTAGCCGACTTGTTGTCAATACCGCCAAGCAAATCGCTGCTCCGTCGCCACTTGGCAATGCATTTCAAGGAACTAGTCGGCCGTACGATCATCATATGTAAACGTGATGCCGAGGCCGCCCCTGGTTATCAACCGCTAACGATTACCGCCAAACTGAAGCCCCCCAAGCGTTCGCAGTTCACTCTGAAGCGTCGCAAGAGCGCCAAGGGACAACCCGAAGTGGATTGGTCCACGCTGGTCTGTCCCATGAATGCTGTAGTGCCAGAGTTTCAACCCTCTGAAGGGACTGCCAAGGATCATGATGGTTCACTGAGCTCCAATTGAAGCGCAATTCAAATCTATTGTTAATCTAGTTTTAAGTTACGGTCAGCAACTGACTCTGAAACGGATTAACTGCCCGGAGATAGACAAACCAAACCAAACCAAACTAGCAGACCTACTAACTGACAATAATCATGGAATTTAACTGACGCAATTGAAAAGCAATTAACGAGAGAACAAGAAATGGGGAACTAATCAATACATATATACATATATGATAAACATACCTACTACTTATACATACCTTTTACCTTTGGGGATAATATCATTTTTGACTGGAGCCTTAACGTCTTCCGCAGAGAGAACTGAAGTATTTAGAAGAGCATACATACATATATCATACCTATATTATATGGTGCATATAACTGACCTTGAAGAGCCTAACGCGCAACATTTGAAGTTTATTTTTACTAACACTCAAGAGATACGTTTGTGTATTACCCGGATATATCTAAAGTATATAACGCCTTATACATTTTTCTACAAAAAAAACACCTTGCAGTCTTTGATCTTTGATTTATGGGCGGGGTATCAAAGTATATATTTATTTGTATCTCTAGTATTTTATTTTTTATTAGATTTGCTTTAGTTAAACTGTTAACAATAACAACATTACATAACTAAGATTGCTGAGCGACTAGAGGCGCATCCCGCCTGGACGGAATCAACATTGATAATTGCGTTTTCCTTATCTGTATCTGTAACTGTAAATGTGTGTATCTTATCTATCAATCTTTGGCAGTGCTTGCTACATATAACTAAGTAAAGAAGGGGCTTCTGTTGTGGATGCTTCAGTTGGTGCCCAGATCGATTTGTCCGGCCAGCATAGTCTCAATGACGCTGTCGCTGCCATCACGCGCACTCTGATGGTGATGATGATGATGATGATGCTTGGCCAGGTCACTCTCGGGGATGTGATCCTTCCAGTTGCGGAACAGATAGCGCGTGAACTTCTTCAACTGCCTGAACTTACAGTATGTGGCGCCCTCCGCGGACTGCAGTTGCTGTGTCTGTATGAGGAATCCCTTCTCCTTGAACGTCTTTTCCAGCTTCTCTCGTTGTCTTGCACGGCGCGAGGATCGTCGTTTGCTCGTCGTCGTCGTTGTTGTTGTTGTAGCAGGTTGAGGCAGGTGCTCCAAGGCGGCAGTGGGTTCAAGCTTCTTGTGGCAATCTTCGGGATGTGGCGTGCTCAGTCGCATGGGGCTGGCGGAGTTGAAGTAACTCGAGGGACTTTGTGGCGCCACTGGCACCAGGCTGTTGGACATGAGCAGTGACGAGGTGGGCGACTCCGAGGGGATGTGCAACAATTCCAGGCTGAGATCTGTGGACGGAGGTGGTATGTCTATGTACAGCTTGTTGTCGCTGCTCGTCGGCAACTGTTGCTGCTTTGCTGTGGCAGCTGTTGCTGCAGCAGTTGTTGCTGCTCCCTTGAGATGAACTCGTAGCCACGCATAGTTCTGTCCCCGGTGCCATTGTAGTAGCGATAGTTGCCCTCCGCATCCACCGACAGCATCTTCTTCTCCTGCAGCGTTGGCTTGGCTCCGCCCGTGAACTTGAACTTGCAGATGCTGACCTCCGTCGAGGGGCTGGAGGAGTGATCCGTCGGCATGGGTGGTATGAATATGGCAGAGCGCTTGCGCTTCTGTGTGACTCCTGCTGGGCCGGTTTCCAGGATGGGAACTGTGGGAGCAGTGGGGCTGCTTGCAAAGAATCCACTTGGTATGGGAATCTTCAGCGCAAGCTGATTGTCTTTTTCAATGGTCTCCACGGGCACACCCAGTCGACAGGCTTCCATCAGCTGCTGATAGTACAGTCCCATGGGCTGCAGCAGCAACTTGGCAGCCACGCGGGGCTTCTCCTCGCCGTCGAGAGGGATTGGCTCCGAGAGCGGCGTCGTGCGATGCGAGCAGCTGCCACATTCCGTAGTTGGTGTCGTGTTGGTGGTGGTGGTGGTGGTGGTGGCACCGTGGAGGGTTTATCACTTTCGCTGCTGGAGATGGAGTAGCGATCGCTGGACTGATCGCGCAGGCAGAGATTCAGCGGCTCCTCGGGCAGATTTGGCAGCACCACGTGCGGTGGCGTTGCTGTCGTCTGTGGTGCAATTGGCGACTTCGTTTCATGCGCTGCACTAGGTGGGATTATGGTGCCGTAGTTCTTGTAGATCAGGTGACAAATGTCAGCCTTCTTGGGCTTACGTCCGCGTCGTGGTTTGTAGTTATCCAAGGTAATCTCGCCCATGTACGGCAGATCGGCATACTTGAGGGCAGCTCGCTTAGTGGAGGCCACCTCGGCCACGACGGGCTCCGCGACTGGCACTGGCACCGAGACAGGTCGAGTTGGTTTCACCTCCTTGCCGGACTCCTGTGCCTGCTGCTGTCGCTCTGCACTGCGCTGTATCTCGGCAATCTTCCTCAGCCAGCTGCGCACATTCTCGTGGTTCTGTGGCGCGGGTGCAGCCTTCGCTGGCGCAGGTGCAGCTGCAGCTGGAACAGCCCTTGCTGCTGCCACGTGGCGTCCCTGTGTCGCCTCATAGTGTGCTGCGTATTCGGCGGGCAGTGCCTGATGATGGAAGCGCAGCTTGATGGCGCCACTTGCATTGGAGCGTCTCTTCGACTTGCTCTGACGGGCTGAGGATGAGCTGCTGCCGATTGTGGGCACACTCAGCTCACTGGCCAGCTGCCGCTGTTGCTGCTGCTGCTTGCGTCCATTCATGAGGTTCGCCTTGAGCTGCTGCTTGGTCAGCGTGCTGCATGCCCCATTCTGTTGCACGCTGCTGCTCTGCTGTTCCTCTGTCTTGCGCGCCAGCAAACACTTGAAGGCATAATCCTGATCCTCGTCGGGTGCATCATTGCTGGCACCATGCGAGATCAAAGGATCATCGGAGCCCTGCAGCAGTAGCCTCGATGATGCAACGTTGCTCTGCCAGCTGCGTTCCGCTTCGAGTGTGTCCCGCTCGAGCTTTATGCAGGGCAGGCCATGTGCGAGCTCCAGCTGTGGTTGTGGCTGGCGTGCCACTCTATTGTTGTTGTTGTGGTTGATGTTGTAGGCGTTGATTGCCTCTTCCCTGATTAGATGATCCTGCATGCCACACTCTGCAAGGCGGAGAGCAGAGAGAAAGAGGTCAACAAAAGGGCAACACGGTGGAGGGGGGGGAGGTGTGAGTCGGACACACACGCCGGCAGATTGAAACGTCGCCGTCGGCAGATCGTATCCGTATCCGTCTCTCATTGCCGACGGCAGTGGCAGCACGGGAATTCTATTTAAATGCTTTGCGAACTGGCAAGTGGCGCTGTATCTCACACACACACACACCTAGTACACTCTAGCACACACACACACACACACACACAGAGAGTACGACGCATACGTATAGCGCGCAGAGCAGCGCGACGCATCTCGCTCTGAAACTGAAATTGCCTTTTTGTGCATGAAATTTGATGCCCCCAGAGGGCGAAAAGATGCCCAAAAAAGGCTTAAACAGCGAGGCAGGCGAATATATATTTGTGAATTCAATGCAGCAGGATTAGCAATGAATTGACTGATAGATCCAGCATATATCTCTACATATATAGTATATATAGCATATGCACTGGAGTTGCTTCTTTTGATTACCTTTTACCTTTTGTGTTTATTTTGATGATGAAGATAAGGCGTGAGGCGTTGGTCGTCTGTGAGTCAGCTACTGTTTTAGTCTCTTTCTATATAGTCTATACGATTGCCGTGCTGTGTCAAAGTTGTCGCGGCGCTACGTTTACGCGCCTATCAAACAGCCGCAGAAGGCAGCAGCAGCAGCAGCAAGAGGAGCAACGGCGGCGCGCGTGTACATCGTGTTGACATCCAAAACTCAACTAGTTGTGGCGAAAGTCACGAAAGGCAGACACACATTTTCAAAATATGCTCCTTAGATGGATCGCAGCCGGAGACGCAGACGCAGACGACGACGGCGGAGAGCGCGACGGCACGACGCCCGCCCCACACACAATAGCACGCCGTGGACGTGGACATCGACGTGGATGTGGCTGTGGCTGTGGCTGTGGTCGGCGATCTTTGGGAGCGCGCATTGAGCGCTGAGCAGCACAACCAAATGAAAATCAAATTAAAAATTCTTTTGCCGCTCTTCGTTTTCTTTTGCTCGGTGCGTTGCCGTATTTAACGCCAAACACGAAGATATTTTTCGTGTGTTCAATTTTAGAAAAATTCAACTTGTTGCCGCTGCTGCTGCCACTGTTGGTTGCGTTGCTGTTGTGGCCATAAAGCAATAAGGCAAACAGACACACTCTCCCTTCCTCTCCAACAGCACCTTAGTACTCAATCCCGCCCAGGTTCAACCTTCCACCCTCTCGATACGGCAGCAAACCAAGCGAATGCCGAACGATCTTTCATTCATGAAGAATTCGCTGTGCTCTCTCTCTTCGCCCTCTCCCTCTCTGTCTCTCAAGAGAGAGTCAAACTTATATACAATAGAATATCTATAAAATCTTTAAAATATTTCTAAGTATTTCTGTTGAATTCCTTTGCTTTGCTAGGGCATCTCAAAGTCGATCATTATCATCGTCGGCAGCTGCAGCGTGTTCCTCAAGGTGTGTGCCGAGTTTCCCCGAGTTCTTCTGATGCTACGCATAGCTGATCACGCTGTTCTCTTTTATTAATAGCACCATCGGTGTCCGAGACTCTGGTTAGGGCAACTCAGATTTGCCTTGCGCCTGGTTAGGTGTGAGAGTGTCACTGTGTGTGTGTGTGTGTGTGAGGTGTAGGTGTGTGCGTGCACCTTTGGGGCTTATTAGTTTCGGAAAAGGAAAATTGCCCTTAAAATAGCTCAACGTGTTTTGTTTATTTCGGGAAGCACAAATACATGTGCAAATAAGCACATTTGTTATGTGTGTGTGTGTGTGTGTGCTTGAATATAGGTCATAGTGGTTTTATTTAAAACAAAAATAAATTGAGTTACATACCTAATAAAAGACAAATACGCCGACAATGTCAGTATATCTTATATCCACAGCGATCTGTTTTCAAATTCATGTTGATTATATTTGGTGTATGGTTAATCTTGAAATCTAATAAACAATCTTATGTTGAATTTGATAAGGCGACGTTTAAATCAGTTTGGTGATACATGAAGTTTAAGAAGTGAGTTAGAATAAATGTGAGAAGAAGAAATGAGATAGTAGAAAGAAATTGAGAAACTGAAGATGTTGTGAAGGGACTTGAGATGTAAAAGGAATACTGGGTATACTATTATAGGAAATCAGACTTTATTAATGTCAAATGTGGCGATAGTAGAGAGAGATAGAGAGGGTGTTGATATGGACTTCTTTGCAAAAAGATAATGTAAAAATGTATAATTATTATAGAGTAATAGAAGAAGTTTATCGCCTTTTTAAAAGCATACATTAATAATGTTCAAGAGATTAGTGGGAAGGGGATATTTGTCAAAGAAACGGAAATTGTTGTGCAGAGACTTAAGAATGTATTGTAAAAGAAATACTAGGCATAGTGATAGTTGAGACTTCCTTCCAAATAAATAATAATAATAGTGTAAAACTATGCTAGAATAATACATTAAAGTAGAATTTATTTTGTGGTGTATTGCGTTTTTTGAACAACTTGATTATTTCTTGAATAGTTCGAATAGAGTTATTCGAATGCTGACTTGCATACATACATATGTACATATATAACATTTAAGAGGTTGGTGGTGAGGAGACGTTGTAAGGAAGATAATAAGAGAATGTTTATGTAATACATTGTAGTAAGGCATGGTATTTATTATAGGAAAGTAGTCTAGGGAAGCTGCCTCACGCCTTTGATTAATAAACATGTTTACATCTTGAAACTGTTAAAGAGATGAGTAGAAAGGAGAGAGTAGAAAGAGGTAGAGGAGCCTAAGATGTTGTTAGGGACTTGACATCTAAATGGAAAACTAGGCAGAGTATTATAACAATGAAAAGAAAAGATAAGGTCAATCAGTCTAAGTAAAATCTTAGTATTCATAAAATACCCACTGGACTGATAATGGAGCTATAAGCTCTCGCAAGGATACAATATATATAATAAGGCGCAGTACAGATCATTCTTTTCAATAAAGCTTATATACAAAAAGCATTGTTCTTTTTCTTTTCCTAATACTTGGTAGCTTTTGAATTCCTTTAATGCCGTGATTAAAGAGTAGAGAGTAGAGATGGGAGGAACTGAAGATGTTGTAAGGCACTTCCCTTTACAAGGAATACTGTGCATGATACTAGATGAAAGCAAACTACATATATGTAGTACTCTCTCACGCCTTCATGCACAACTTGTTTACACTTCTTGAAGCCAAGCCCCAAAAAACAAAACCCAGTTTAAATGACAAATGGGCTATACTCATTCTGGCGCGACTGTGGCTGCATTAAGGTGAGATAAGCAGAGAAGTCACTGACAGTGGGTGGGCGAGTTTGCGAGACATGCAAAACATACACTGGCAACTGCTGGATAGTTGGCACTGCATGCGAGACGAGGCAGACACGGACACAGACAGATCCGAGATGGGTAGAGGGGCAGAGATCGGGCTTACATCACCATGGGTAATCGGGGCTTTGAGTCGTAGGCTGCTGCTGCTGGCGTTGGCCAGAAGCTTATGGAATGAATATTGCACATCTATTTGCCACAGTTTCTGAACATATTTAAAAATGACATTCAATATTTATTTTTTTTTTTCATTCAATACCTGCTTACGGCTACGTACATATTTGTATTTATGGCCATAACTGCCACTTTGGCCGCCTACGCGCTGGCTGGTTCAAAGAACACTAAGCCACAGCACCGAGCACTGTCAGGGGTAATCTGGGGAACAACAGCAGCAGCAGCAGCAGCGACGACACTCATAAGTCCGATTCGATCGAAGCTATTTCCGTTTAGAGCATCAATGAAATTCGATGTGCATTTTTGGAAAATTTGACAAGCGTCTCTAAGTCTAATTAACAGTTTTAAAATTCTTTTCACGCAATAGTATATTCAATTCAAAACTCGCATCACTAACGTCTCTCACGAGTTCGCGGCAACGTTTCTTCTTCGTGTATTCGCGGCAGCGGCATTGCGACTGCGACTGCGGCGGCTGCGCTTGCAAAACATTCGCGAATTCGCATGCGCAGAGCAGCTGATTTCTAGAGTTGCCAGCAACACCAAAAAAAAAAGAAAATTCGAATAAGTAAATTATTTTTATTTTAGAATTTATTCCCTATTAATCACTAAGCTCAACTATAAACAACACTTACTATATCAAACACTTCTTAAATTAATCAACTCCCCCTCAACAAATAATCAATTACAAAATATAAAATTTAAAAATTTGAGATATTAATATATATCAAATTTCTTTCACAAAAAGTTTTTACAAATTATATCAAAATAAATACCACCAAAAAAAAATATTATAATTATAACGCAATTCAATAATAAATGTAATCTAACCCAAAATTAAAATTATTATTGAATGGTAAGTAATAAAATGCTTTTCATTTAGTTTACAATTATAATATTTAAAAGTTAAAGATTTAAAAAAAAACAGTGAGAAAAGCAAAGAAATATTTGGGGAGAACCCAAAAATACACAATCAAATAACGAACTAAATTAAGCTGTTGTTGTTGTAATTTTCGCAGTTTCAGAAGGATTGTGTTGTTGGGCTACGTTGCTAAAAACTGTTTTTCGTCAACCCGCCCACTTCCCCTCCCGCTCTCTTGGTCTTTATTCAAAGGGGCGTAGGGCGGTGGGTAGGTCTTCAAAAAGGTCTTCAAAAGGTGAAAAACCCCGCAGAAATTTACAGTATTTTCCATGATCCTGTACAATTTGGAAACTTGAAATCTTTAGCAATGCGAAAAGAAGAAAAAACCGAACTTACTTACGAATTGAAGATGAAAAACTACCGTTATTCTAAATATATAAATAGTTTAACTACATGTGTTTCGCTAAAAGAAATAAGTTTCCTTAGACACGATCCCATTTGTGTCCCGGATAACTCCGATCAAAGAATATTCCCCTCTACTGCATTACCGACAACGTTGCTACTGACTGCAAGATCGCGATTTCTTTACTCGCGGTTTTCGGAAAAAGTCAGTTTTTATTCCGTCAAAATGGGTTTTTCACATTAAAAATTGACTGCACTGAAGATGACGCATTGGCGCCTCAGAATTTATTGGAGGAACTAAAGTTTGTGATTTTACTTTGGCGCTTTTCTTTTTCATCCACGCAACATAAGTTAGGCAAAGGTCGATTATCACGAGTGTAAAATTAATAAAGGACTGTTTTTTATATTATTTATTTATATTTTTCACATTCAATATTATTATATTTTTACATCACGCTGTGAATAGTTAGTTTCTATAAATATGTTTATGCGTGTTTGTGTTTGTTGTGCGGAATTCGGATAGTTCCATTATGCAGGGGTCTACGTTCCCTAAAAAGTTGTATTATTCGGAATTCTCTAACTTGATCGTTCATCATTAATGTTCTTTATACGCTGTACACACATTGGTTATTTTATTTATGTACTGTTTGTAAATACAATTGTAGACATTAAAATGCAAAAACAGGTTAAATATACGCGCATAGTGGGCTGGTGTCATATAGTATCTTGTACAATACAAATCTGGGTAAATCGGAGGTATTTCAGCATTACATTGATTTTCTCGCGTGTCATTTTGTTCTTTTTTTTATATTTTGAACGATCATTTTTAACAACAATATTGAGCTATCCATAAATCGGTATTCACAAACATTTAAAATATTTATCGTGGAGTAATATATGCGGAAAAGTATTTACTATATAATTACATACATACATACATATAGGTTACTTCCAAGAAGAATTTAGAAAATCGGTAAGTTTATATATATTTATAGATATATATCATAATTTGGGTTGTACATCTATCAAAACGTGTATATATTTTAGTGTATAGTAGACGGTTTTAGTACCTTAACCTAAATATTTATATAATATAAAGAATAACATTTATTTTCAATAGCAGTTTTAGTTGGACATGGCCACAAATATAGTATAAGTATATTAGTTAATACTAGTGCATAAGTATTCTGTTGTATTATTGATATTTTACATATGTATACACATATAGTACACTTTACAGCAGGCATCGACAGGGTTACAAAGCTGCCTAATATTGGATACGACATCGAAAATAGAATGATATTGTTGAAGAAGTCGGCTGACACTTCATATGCATATAGTTATTGTATCCTAGCTCATATCTGAGATATTTATATAGAGTTATAGCTCTCATGAATCGTAAATAATCTGAATAATTATCGTTGTATTCTATTCACAATGCTGGCTCCGGTTTGTAGACACATATATGTATATGTTTTTGAAAGGAACTTTTCAATTGATAACTATAGACGGATAGATTTCAACAACTTCTGAAGCACAATAGAATTCAAGAAAATATTTCAACTTTACAGTTATAAACAACTAGAATTCACTTGGTTCTCTGTGAACTTCGTTATTTGTTTGCAATTTAGCCTATAAGATGTGGCAACTCTGGCACACACAACCATATACATATTGTATCGTATGTATATGTGCAGTTATGACGCATTGAAAAGGACAACAGCGGCAATTTGTCAACTGTCGCGAGGACAAAGACCCCTCCGCACCTCTCCGCACCTAACCGACTTGGTCTAAGCAAATTCTCTGGGACGGCGAGGGTCGGCTTTGCCTTGTTCTGCACTGCTCTGCTCTTGTGCTGCATGATTGACGAGCATTCACCTTAGGAAATGCCGTTGAAACGTTTTATATTCATAATTATTTAAGAAATGCACACTTGAATTCTCCCCGTCAAAGACGACTGAAATGTCAACAACTCCGGTTGACAGTTACGTGTGTTCCATTCCTCTCCCTCCCTGGGTTGAGAAACCCCTAAGCGGCTGTTTAAATGGACAACAACATACCGCGTTATTTGAAGTGCTATTGTCTACCTGTCTGACTGCTGGAATTTGTAGGGTATTTCTTGTCGTTCGTTTATTCTTCTGCTAAAGTGTCATAGGAACTTTTTGATTGAGCTTGTGCATTTCTCATTAGGAGATTATAAGGATATAGGCAAAAATACAATTGAATGTGTGTTCGGCATAGACTAAGGTCTGCTACCAAGAAACCCAACCCTTTAAAAAGACCCCACAAGCTTTACGATTTCACTCTGGTTCCTCGTAGTAAGTACTTGCTCGTAAAACAGCTCCTTAAATATACTACGCATGGTCACCCTAGTCACTTAGCGTATATAGTGCCACATGGCTGTGGGCTTGCGTGCATTGTTGATCATGTCGTGCCAATGCTGGCAGCCCGTGCCGCTCTCCTGAGGCCCAAGGCCGCAGCAACCGATTTCCGTGGCCTCACTGCCCGCACCCACCACATAGATCTGTGGAGTAAGGAATTATTATGATAATATATCTTCAATATAGAACACTGGTAAATCCCTCTCACCTCAATTGCTGCATTTTGCAGATAGTTTGACTGCAGATTGAACGTGAAGGCCTCGTTCCAGATGGGATTGGTGGGATCGTCGGACTTCGTAATGCTTGTCTTTTTCTTCTTGATGCGTTTGCCGTTTTGTATAAGGTAAATCTACAGATGGAGAGGGATTAGAGCCAGAATGCCTGTATAAGTGTCATATGAACTCACCTTGACATAGGGTTCCTGCACAGTATCCAAGTTTCTGGCCTTCATGATGACAATTGTGAGACGCTCAGCCTGTGGCAGATAGTTGAGGGAGCAAAGCAGCTCCGGCCGATCCTCCTTGGGTTTCTTTGTGCGCAGCAAGTCACCCCAGATCTAGAGGGGAAAACTAGATCAGTAAGAGCTACTATTCAAAGGGGTATAACTAGGTTTACCTCTACAGACTTGGATAGATCCAAACCATCCACAGAGATGCGCACCTCGCCAATGATGTCGTTGTGCGAGTAGCGATCGTAGTCGAGCACCTGCAGAACCAACTCCTTGCCCTGCAACTGATCACGTGAAACCGGAAACTTGAAGTGCTGATCGAAGTAAGGATTCGATTCGCCACGATGGATGTGTGTCTGACGCTTGCGGCTATCCACGTCGGGTTGCAGCATGAGACGCACGTAGGGATCGCGGAAACCGCCCTCCTCGATGGGGCTCAGATTGTGTGCTGTAATCATAGATCATGATTAACTACTGTGAACTCCCTTCCCTCTCCTTGGCTTACCTTCAATCAAGTGGACAGTCAAGTCGAACAGATGGTAGTCATACTTAACCCGTAGATGGAGCCGACCTACGGCGTGACTGGTGCCCGGCGCAGTGAGGTACACGGGTCCGTCGGGCATGCGATACAAGTCAGGTTGAAGTGCGCCCAAGGGGGGAAGCTGGTCCCACAGTGGGATCGATGCCAGGCTGAGGGCGAGGTGGAATCAACAGAGGCGACAAACAGCGCCCTCCAGCCACACCGACGCCCACCACCTTACAGATGGCAGGTCCAGCTGCGCCCAAGCCGGTCGAAGAGACAATGGCGCTGCTGCCTGCCAGTGAAGCCAGGCTACTCTGCGAAGGACTTGGGGTGCGCAAGTCACTGACATCGGTCGAGGCCGGACTGCCGCAGCGTGCGTCCAGCGAGATGGTGCGCATGGGACTGGGGGAACGTGCCAGGTGGTGGGGGAAGCCAGAATCACTTGGCAGAGAGCTGCGTCCATCGGGTCCGAATGTGCGTATCTGTGGCGACGAGCCCCGGTGTCCCTGCAACGACTAAGCTGCATTAGGAAGATCTTAACTTGATAGCCGACAGACTTCTTAGCTTACCGACTGTCTGGACGGTGCGCTGTCCACACTGCTCTGGCTGGAGATGGAGGGCGTGCGCTGCAGACGCGGCGGAAAGGATCGGCTCTGGTGGTGCAAGTGTAGCGGGCTGTGATAGGGCTCCCCCGGTCCGCGCATCACATCCTGTGTTATCGGATGGTTGGGAATGCAAGGCATGCCGTGCATCTGTGAGGCCGGTTGAATGTGCTGTGACTCCTTGGCGACGTTGACTTCCTGCAGGGACAAAGAACTCTGGGATTAACTAGAAGTCAATGGCAAGTATCGATCTATGGCAAAGCACCTCTGGGTCTGTGGGCAGATCACAGCTGTCGCTGACACTGCCAGCCGAGACACTGCCTATGCCGCTCGTTGTGGACGTGACCGACGAGGCCGATGGCGGCGGCGTCATCAGCTGCGGTGGCGGCGGCGTCGTCGAGACAGCGCCATCGCTGCCGGGCAGCACTTGAGCGCACCCATTGCCATTGCCGCCACTGCCACTGCCGCTGCTCTCGTCGGCCGAGTTGCGATCGAGGGTAACACGACGCACTGCACCGACTCGCTCCTTGGCCATGCGGGACCAGGACTCAATGCGCTTATGCGCCAGCCAACAAGCCGCCGGACCCAAGCCACTCATATTGTTTGTTCACTTCCTTAACTATCGACTACACTATCGAGTATTCGTGCTCGGACTCCTTCCCGGTAGAGCGCACTCCGCTACTTATGTCAGGTACCACGTTGCCTCTAGCTAGTTAAGTAGAACGTGAGCTCGGTTAGCTGCATCACAAAGACACACACACAACGCACAGAATGCGCTCATTTCCTAATCCGATTAGAGTTACGTCATTACCCCCACTTGGCACAACGTGTTGCTGGTGCTGCTGCTGCTGGTGGTGGTGGTGACAACGCAACGTCTATTCTCGGATCCGGTGCGAAGTGACCACAGGCGAACTGCGAGTGCGGCTGCCAGTGCTCGTTGCCTTTAAATGACATTAATTATGGCCCCAGCATCGCCCGTTCGGATTGCCAAATTCCATGGAAACCGCACAAGCTCGTGTGTTCGTGGCTAATCAGTTAGAGTCAGAGCCGTGAGAAGGTGTTCCAAGTGGATAATAAGAGGCAGACTTTGTATCTCAACTCCTAGGCCACTACTTCTCCTGGAGTAGAGAAACCCCACGAGAAGGTGTTGTAAGTTGATAATGAAAGACAGACCTAAATGATACTGAACTCCTTCTAGTTGCTTCTCCTACTTTCACTTCTATTTCTCAAGCTGGAGTAGGAAAACCCCTGGAAACCCCTAGAGACGCCTTGGCCCAAACTCGTTTCGCAGCGTATCGAAAGTCTAATGAAAATTCATGAAAATTCATTTGCAGTCCCGCCCAATCCCGCAGCCCTGAGCTCTGTTTCCCCCATGACAATGCAGAAAAGGGATGACAATTAGGTCAAGTATGTGGAGAGGGGAGCGGGAAAGAGAAAGAGCATTGCAATACAAAAGTAAACAACAAATCCATTTTCGAGTATTAAATAAATTAAATGTAGCTGAGCACGTGTAACAAATGACATCAAAACAGAGAGAGGAAGAGAGAGAGAGAGAAGAAAGAGCATGAATCAGGAACAACCCTCAAATTAGTTCGACATCATGTACAGGGTATTTTATATGCATATGCACTCTCAGCTGCCTGCTCGATGGAGAGAGTACGGCAAGTCCTGGCTCGGGCCGAGTGGAGTGTTGTACTGTCTCCCGCTTCGATAATAGCCCACTATCAATAATTGCATTTTGGATGACACCTCTGGGATGTCTATAATCAAATGTTACAACAGGCTTTCCCTCCTCCAAGTGCGACAACATCGCATTTGGTTTCATTGAAGCGCACCCAACCGCACCGTTGCTAATTGACACCTAAACTGCAATCAGAGGGACAACGGCCAGGCCTATATTTCAACGCCAATGCACACAGACACTCAAACACACACACCACAAATCTTCTGAACGTTACGAAAATCCCTGCGAAATGTGGCGAAAACAACCAAAAACGACCCAAAAAAAACAGCCGCACCCTCAGCCTCAACTGCATCCTCAGCTACAACCTGGAACAAGCTACAGTTCCGTAAAATTGCATGAAAAGGCGTATGAATAGTTGGGCATTTTGCAGCTATCAATGGCATATGAATGTCAACCCCCTTGTATGTTACACTATAGGGGTAGTTCCCCCTCTCGATTGCCGCTCAACTTTTGCTATCAATTCCAAATTTTCCACTTTGTTAATTTGTTAAGCCTTGATAAATTGCATTTTCACTGTGTTAGCACTTCTCATATGCTTAGCCTCATGTGCTATTTATGGGTATATCTAAGGAAAACTGATTACAGATTAATGTACTTGAAGAAAACAATATTCATTTGGCATCAGGAAACTTGTCTCGTCTCGCTTCAAGAACTTTCAATTGACATTTGCCAGGGCCGTTCCGACGGTCTTGCGGGTTATTGTGAAAAACTTCTCGTGGGAGTCTATTATATTAAAATTGTCTTGCATTGAAGTATAGTTATATTTAGTTTATAAATCATTTTACAAAATAAAAAAACCTAATACGAATTACATCTAAGTTTCTTAATTTTTTTTTTTTTTAAATCATCAATAGTTTTTGAGAAATCTGCATATATTTTTAGAAAGTTGAAAGTATATACTATATTTTTCAGTATCTATATGTTCGATTTTAACGTCGATATCTCATCTATAATAATAGCTAGTCTTACCTTATTTGTCATGAATGTTTCTGTATACCATTATTCCGGCTACTTGTTTCGCTTTTTCAAGCAGTGGGCCCCTTGGAGTTGGGGGGCCCTTATGCAACGCACACGCCTAGCTACGGGTCTGCCATTTGTACTGGAAACAGTTTAGTCGAGAAGTTCGTAGATTGTACATACTTATTCATTGATGCATGCATAATCACATGCACGATACTATATATATAAGTATTTGCTTAATATATAGCAACAACTTTTTTGATTTAAGTTCTCAAGTCAAACAATGCAGCAAGTGCGGCAGCCAACTGTGACTAATTAGTTTCACAACACAAATACAAGGATGCCCCGAATGTCCCACTCCCCCTGAGACAGAGTGCAGAAAAGAAAGAAGAAGCAGAATATGTAGATGACAAAAAGAACAATCACTATATCACTGACTTCGTGCGGAGTGACAAAATCCGAGTTATCTCCACAGTTCCTGCTTAGTAATCGAACGAGCTCTGAGAATAGCTTCACAAGTAAATAATCCCACGAATAGTAAGTATCATAGAATACATATATTTTTAAAATTTCATCTCGTCTGATTCGGTCTTTCTTTTCTTTGTTTTTTCTTCTTAGTTTTAATTCTAAACATGAGTCTCATGTCTCACGTGGCTAGTGCACTGTCTCGTATTTCGTCATTCATAATGTCGCATGTCAGTAATCCGATGGACATGGTGGTCATTCATAACGATCGCAGAAAATGCAGTGCCAGCAGAAAGGAACGAAATGACGATGGAACTTACGGTGACATATTAAAGAATATACAAAAATATACATCTAGTTTAATACATTAATCTTAACTTACAGAACTCGACGAATATGAACCCACTGAGGAGAAGAAGGTGAGAATGTGTGAAGGGTTCAATATGGCCACAAACATGGAGGTTGTTGAAGTTAAACTTGAAGAAATGCAATGATCCATGTTAAAATTTCCGTTGCTTAACACATATACAAATTTATACAGATAAACATTGCCAACCAAATACAGTTCAATTTTCCCAAGGTATCGTTCAGAGTTTTGCTTATAGTTGGCATTAGTTTCGTTGCGCCTTTCCGTGTTGGGTGTACAATGTAATCGTCTTAGTTATTCATGTTTTCTGTTGCTACTGTCTATACACACACACAGGCTGTCCGTCATTTCGTCTGTTCTTAAGCTTGGGCACCCCTCCCGCCTTCCAACTTGAGCGACTGCAGTCGAGACCAGAGCAGGCGTTTGTGGCCACAAATGGAGATGGACTGCGAATGGTTTGATTGCATTCGTGCCGAGTATTAAATACCACAAGCACACACAGGGACTTGCGGTAAATATCCATATGTACTACACTTGATGGACAGATGGGCAGAGAAAGGGGCGTAGCCTTTCTAGTTCGGGTTGAAACTTTTTGTCCGTGTTGCATGAATCGCACAGTGAGCTGCTTTTGAATGTTGCCTGGTCGAATGCAAATGCGCAGCAGGCATAGAGTGTATGTCTTCCCATAGACACCCTTTCGTAATCCCCATTAGAGCCGAGAAACGAAAACAATTAACAATATTGTTAGTAGCGAACAAAGAGAAGAAATTGGATCGCCAACTTTTGACAGCAAAACAGACGAATGAGCAGCATGAGCAGCGGCATCAGGTCAAGTCCAGCCCGAGTTCGGCCCAGGATAATGCCTCATCGGGCATTTCCGCTGTGTAAGTCCTCGTAATCTCATTTAAATAATTGCGGCACAAACAACAGCAGCATCAGTAAGCAGCGCACACAGGCAAGAGGAAACCTTCTTCCAATCCGTACCGGACCAGGGTCAGGTACGGGTTAGGTTAGGCCCCGGGCCGGAAATTGAAATGCAAAAACAGCAGCTCATTATACGCCAAGCATACACCCGGAATATGTACGGCAAAATGAGCGAGTGCAGTGCAGATTTAGCCGGATTTGCAAATTGTTCCCGGCTCTTGACTTTGTTCAATCTGAGATTGCAACATTGTGTGGCAGCAACTAGGAGTGCACTATGGAAAACCTGTTATCATTTGTGGTGAGAGAGAAAGACAATTTCCGATGACTGAGAAAACCTCGCACACTCTCAGACATTGCAGGCACCTTCACCTATTTGGTATTCTATCATAACCATCTTAAGATTACAGTTCGTCTATAATAGCAAACACAAGCAACGCAGCGAGGCGCATATTGCGCAACCGAGGGAGTGGCAAGGGAAAAATGGCAGCAGCTTGGTGGGAAGCGGGTAACACTTGTTGGCTCCTTTGCCACAACATAAAATCGACGCGTAGTTCTTCTGGGTGCGCTGATAATCCGCTCATCAAACGTCAATGCAGCTCGCATCGGTGTCTGTCTGCCTGTCTGTCTGTCTGCCTGTCAACTTGTTTACAAAGCATTCGCTGGCGTAGGGAGCTGCCCGGACTCCGGAGGCTAAAAATTAATCACCAATACAATGGAGATTGTGTGGCTGCTGAATGATGTTGGCTGTGATGGAGCTGCTCCTGCTTTCAGCAGTAGTTCCATTTCGATTTGGATTTCGATTCCATGGCCTCGAGCCCACACACACGCGAATCAAAACTACCATAGATACAGAGAGAGAGAGAGAGAGCGGAGGAATCAGTATTATTCTTTCATGGAAAGGAATTTGTATATTTCTCTGAATGAATGAAGGTCAAGTTGCCCTGGACTGGGTGAAGGTGACCCCGATGGCAGACATCTTCTCAAGCAACAATCGCATCTTTGCGGTTCAAATCAAAACAAACTGAACAAAAAAAAACTGTTTGGCAATTTGCCATACAGAGAGAGAAGGGTCGCACGTAGACAAGATCAAAGACAAGCGACCTATTTGGCCATTTAACCCTTTCCCATTCCCATTCCCGTTCGCATTCGCAAATAAACAGCCAGCATTGTATCAATTGCAAGGGGCTGCTATAGATTCGCACTGATGCATTGGCATTATCCGATTTGCACATCTTTTATTTGGCCAAACATCCGTGCCGCCAGCGAGATGCGATTGTCGATGCATTTTGTCGGGCACTGCGTCAATCCAGTTAGCAATGAAAGGATCCATACACACATATGAGATTGCACATAGATACATACTATGTATATGTATAGTTTTTTTTGCTGCAAATGTGCTAGAAATTTGCTTCAGGCTAACTAAGCTGTTAAGTTGATATGTTAGCTATAGGTTTATGGGGATAGTATTGTAACTGTGGGAACTGTTTTGAAGATGCAGAAGGTTTTTTAAGAGTTTTGTTAGCCACGCCCCAGTGTCTCGTGTAAAGAATATTTATGAAGTTCTAAAGATGATTTATATGAACTTTAGGGTATGTAAGAGTCCATAATATTTTTCGAAAAGTAATAAAGGGAACTTAACCATACTAATAAACGTACTACAAAGCAATAGGAATGTAAAAAATTAAATATATATGAAGTTTTAAAGGGGATCTGGGTATTCACCTTTTAGACTGTTGATCGGATCATGATATTTATGATATTTTCGAGAAGTTTTAATGGATATGATATTTTAAAGAAGATTAACCTAACCTAACTAATACTTTGCTTTATAAAGTATGTAGTAAACACTTGAACTTGAATGGACAATAGGGAACTTTGGGTTGTGAACAATATTATATCGATATAGTACCAAAATATCGATATCAAATTAAAAATCAATTGAAAAATAATAAACGCAACATAACCTTACTAATAAGCGAACTAGTAAGATAATGCACAGTAAATTTATAAAATTCTAAAAATAATTGGTATAAGCTTCTGGGTATGTCAGACTGCAGATATTTATGATATTTTCGATATGTTGCACAGATAACCTTATCTAACTTACTTTGCTGTGTTATACAATACAAACTTGAAGGGTTTTCTGCATAGCAGGCTGAACAATAGGGAAACCTTGGCCTAGCAACGATATAATATCGATATTGAAATAATATTAAAATTGAATTATAAAGTCACATAACCTAATAAATAAGCGAAATAATTAGAACGCACAGTGATTTTTCGGAGAATAATTATATAAGCTACTGGGTATGTTACTGTCAGACCGTAGATCTGAAAGTATCATAGATAAGTTGTACTGGTAACCTAATCTAACTTACTTTGAGTTGTGTTGGACAATACAAACTTGAAGGCGCTTCTCCACTGCACTCTGGATAATGGGGAACTCTGGCTCTGTAAACGATATTATATCAATATAACATCGTTCCTCACTGTTGGAATGCATGAATATTTCACAACTTTTAAGTATTTTCCGCAGCGTAACTAAGAGTCGACTGTACTTTTCCAATTATTTTGTTATTAATACGCAGCCAGTAAATCTCAATTTGCAGTATCTGTTCGCCTTCTCTGTATTGGCTTAATTATTGAGGCGCCACGCCACATGCATCTTAATTACATTTGCATACTGTGGCGATAATAAATGCATTAAGGCTGCAGCAGCATATGTATGTAGCTACTTGAACACGACTTGCAATTGCCAGCTCAACTTCAGGTACACCCTGTAAGTTGTATTAGGTGCAACTTGATATTATATTATTATGTTAATCTTTTCTTGGCACTTGGCTTACACAGTATCTCATAGTCTAGGCTGCATTGCTCTTCTACCTTTGCCACACACGGCAGTCAAATGAAGCGAACTAAATGTGTAACGGAAATCGGGCAGGCTAATAACTAATGCAAGTGCACTCGCTAGGGGGATTTAATTGAAACGAATAACGAAACCGAGCTTAAAATGCAACCGGAAATGCGATGGCAAACCGACGTCAGGCACAACGGAAGCCCCCAACGATCCCAGGCTAATGGAATCAACCAACAACGAATGCATATTGCGGCACGCTTCGCTGTCGCTCTCGAGTGGCAACCATCAGCTGCATGTGTGTGTCCGTGTGTGTGTGTGTACTAGTGTCTTTGTGTAGATACAAATGTATCTGTAGGCTGTTGTGAATAGCCAATGGAATTGAGGAATGAAAACGAGACAAACGAGCAGGCAGTCAGATCGAATAGAAGATCTACTGTATTCATTCACTCACATACTTACACACACACACACACACATGATCAATTGTATAATTTAGTGCATGGTAACTATCTTTATGCTGTTTATACTGATATACCTTATGCGCAGCTGTCCAGGGATCGTGCTCATTATGCTTGGCAACCATTTTCATTGCAATTGTGACAAATTGTGGCAGCACACACACACACGCACACATACACATACTGATGCTGGCGCGTGGACTCGCTCTTCTTGCCGCTTTCTTTGAGCCTTCATTGTTCTATATAAACTATTTTTTTTCTGAATTATTTCTCCGCATTATGATGATTTTCAATTGACGCATTCGGCCAGAGCTCTCAGCATGAAGCCTTTCGTGGGCGCTGCGACTTAAAGCTGACATGCTATACACAGCCATGAACAGCTGTGCGGCACACAGACTCCTCTGCTCCCATCCTCCTGCCACATGGGGATGCCACGCGCCTTGCCACGCTCCACGCACTTTTGCTGCTTCTCTGGCAAAGTCAACACTGGCAGCAGAAGGGAGGAGGAGGGTGGAGGGTACTGTGCAAAATTGTGCACTCGCCTGATTCGTTATCTAAAAATAATTATATTAACTTTGCTTCTTGCTGCCTGCTCAGTAGGCTCGACAGGGGCCCCTCCAAAAATGGGGGCTGGGGGCGGGTCGATTTAAATTCAACATAGATTGAATGTTGGAACAAGAACTGCGTACAGCGAAGCATAAGGACGGGTTTAGTTCAAGTCAGAGCCAAGAGGAGCAGGCAGAGACGGGATGAAGGGCAGATGGAGAGGGGAGTCGGGTGTAGACAGCTTTACTGCTAAGTGTTATCCCGGGTCTTGCGCAGTTTTGTGGCCGAATCGTTTGATATGCTGACAGCGACTGCCAGCAAAGAATTTCATCAAAATTCCTTTGAATTCGATTCAACAATTTTTGGGTTCGACTAGGCAAAGGAGCCGAGATACAGCATGAGAATGGGACCAAGTCATATGCATATGTCCTTGCCGCGCTGAGTCCCATTGCGATATATACAAAACCATCCATAATTAATGTGGAATTTAAGCTCAAGTGCAATTTGCCTATCTGCGTACCTTGTTGCTGCCTGCCAGCCCGCCACGTCAGCAGGATTTGCTGCAATTAGCTTGCACAAACAGCCCACCCCCTTTATATGGCATATGGCAACACAGTGGATAATAACTGTGCATAATTATCAAGGTGTATCGTAGAAAAAACACAAACACACTCCTCTATATAGAGCTGTATTTTGAAGCAACTTTCTGTTGTCGTGGCGAGAGCATTTCGTGCCTATATACAATAATGCTCTTCCCATGTTATGTACACCTAAAACACGCAGCTTCGTCGACTCTGCCACTCCGACAAACAACAAAGCAACAGTTTCGACGCACCAGCAGAAGGAAGGACGAAAATCCATAAAACACCTTTCCGAATGCTTGCGCTGTTTTGGGGCGCTGTCCTGCTTCCCTTCCCCCCCTGAATTCAAAATACGATACCTTACTAGCTGTTAGAATACACTCGAAATACTTTGTATCTTTAATTTTCTATGATAAATTCGAAAACTCTTTTTGCTTTTTGCGATTCGGTTTAATTGGTCTTTTCCACTGTGCTACTTGATTTGCATTAATTTAACTTCGCATCCGGATTACGACTAGAGAATACGGCACGGAACGTTTCGCTCCACTCGTAGGAACTGCGCGCGTACAACTGACTTTGATTTTCTGCTTTCTCGGCCACGACACGACATCATCAACGGGCAACGACAACGACAACGACACAGCGACAACGACGATATGGACGATACGACGACACGCACAACAAGTTGCAAAATTCGAGTTGGACGAGGTCGAACGGCAAAGGGAATTCGGAGAGGACAATGGACACGATGTGCTAAGAACACGACCGTGTGACGAGCGCACGAGAAGCTTTTATGGCATTGAAATTTCAGTTCGCAACTTCGAAAGCTTTTTCGCAACTTGTTGCCTAATCAGCTGTTGCACCTGTCAACGAGACGAGTAAATACTTTTATGCATACAGAGCAGGGAATATCCAACTTGTACTTTGCAGGTTATTATAAATATAAGAGGTATAGAGCAGGGAATATCAGAGTTATGTATTTTTTCTAGTTAAATACTAAACATTTATATAATAAGCTCTAGGTACTGTAAAGCTTTAGAAGATAGGGGAGCCTTTTCTAATTATATATAATTATAATTATAATTATATTGAGCTCTACATAAACTTTCTTCAAAAAACCAATGTTGATTCAGTTTTAATAATGTGCTTTAATATCTACAACTCAAGTTTAATTTAGAGACATCTCTCTGTAAATCCTAAGAATATATAAAACTCTTATTTTACTCTGTTTGAATAAACAACTTCTGATTCATTTTATATAATTAACTTCAATAACCACAACTCACGTTTAGTTGTTAGTTGTGTAATATAAACAAGATTTCTTTCTATAACTTTATTGTGATATTTCTTCGTTAAATCTTTAGAATTTATTAAGCTCTTACTCAACTCTGTTTAAATAAGGAAATGCTGATTGGGTTTAAATAATTTATTATAATAACTATATCTAAAATGTTGACTGCGTCGTGCAAACACTTTTCCCAGCTGTGCAGTACATTGAACCTGGTTAATCTTGGTTCATAAGGCTTGTCTTAAACATTTCAGCGAGCACAAGGACAATAAATTAAAATGGCAGCAGTTCGAAAAAGCTCCGGAAGCTTTGATGGTCTCTGAAAAATGAGTCTGTGTGTGTGCGCGACTTCACCTTGAAAGCAAACAAGAAGCTTGAGAGACTGAGAGAGAGCGAGAGGAGTAAGAGATAAAGTACATACATAATACTATAACTATGTCGAAATATTATTGTATGTATATTCGACTAGATATGTATGTATGTATATAGAGATAAGTATGCGCTTAATCTGTCTGTATTTGCCAGCTTGTCTGAGTTTTAAGGTGTGCAGTATATATACGGCAAACATCAAGTTATATAAACATACATATACATAGATATATTTCGTATATATGTATGTATACTGGGTACTTAGTCAGTCAGTACAAAATGCTGATACGATTTGAAAATATACATGTTTAATGTGCCGAACTACTCAAATTACTACAAATTGCCTGAATTGACGTGGTAGTTGGAAGCCTGCTCACTCCAAGTACTCAGTACTCAGTAGTCCACCTGTATTCACCTATATTACCTGTCTTCGTGTTTGCCCCTGAAAGCTGACATTGAACATAGAGCGCGCTGCGAAAAATGTCCCTAGCGGTCTGACCCAGACCGAGCACAGGATGTAAAACCAAAAGTTTGCGCTATATACAAACTGTCTCCCTGTCTGTCTGTCTATATGCATATGTGTCTCTCTCTCTCTCTGTGTGTGTGTGTGTGTGTGTCTGACTGTGTGGTATATAGGTCTTGGGGTCTAATACAGTAGGCCGTTGCAGCCGCCAGCTTGTTGCTCATTGTCAATTGCATATAACGTCTGCTTTTTGTATCCATTCTCTGTGTGTGCCATCATCCTGCAACAAGTTGCTCCAGCTACAACATGAACCCATCTGAACTGACGCGTCGCATTGGGCACATTTCCTCAGACTTATTATTTTGCTTATTCTCTGCGCAATAAATGTGTCTGTTATGTTTTTCTTCATATTTTCCTGGTTTTTTGTGGTCTTGATTTTTCTCAAGTCAACTTTCTTTAATCGTAATCCTTATTATATATACTACCCTGTTATATATATTCTGGTATTGTGATATTGGTGAGGTACTGGGGTACTTCACTGTACTCCTTCCCTTCTGCTAACTGTTTGACGCCGCTTTAGGCAGGTCGTTGACATTGTGTCTCAGGAATCCGTGGTACTTGAACGAAGCTGTTTGTGTTTTCATATATATATATTATATATGTCTGTATATAAGGAATACATTCTGCGAATTTATTTAGCCGTGTCGCCGACAGACAGACAGTCAGACAGATCCGCAAACATACATATCTTAAGCTCATTAAGTAATTGTAATCAAGGCACGCGCCGAGATATACCTGCAGTAAATTCAGTTTAGGTTTAATATTCGATATTTCATATCTTCTCTGTGTGCAATTAGCTACAAGTCTGTGCACGTTTGTACACGTATGTGCAAGCATGTATTTAAAGTGCGTACCAGCTGAGTGCTGACGACACGTTTCAAATTATGTAAACGGCTTCCCGTGTCCTGGCCCCGCACCTATGTGAGGTAACTGTGGTATAATAGCTAAGGCCAATATCTTGGATCAACACACACACACTTGCACACACTCATACCCACATTCACATATAGTACATCAGTCAGTGGCGCATTCATTGGGACCTTGCGCTGTTTGTCGTTTACCGATTGGCCCCCAGCGCCCCCGAGTGGGGCCTCAGCAGCATATGCCACACAGCCGAATAATCGTAATTAGATCGACTTGAGCACAAAGAGCTGAAGACTGAAGGACAACTGTGTGGGGTGTGGGTGTGGAGGAGTGTGCCCGGAGAGATACTACGAGCGTATAATGCCAGCTGTTGGCACTGGCTTAGCGTGTGTTGCATAACGTGGTGGGGACGTCTGCCGAGGAGCCACTTTAAAGAGGCGACAGCGAGCCACTAGGCGCCAGCAAAATGAAAATGTGTCTGGGCCGGCTGGAGATGCTTGGAGAAGCGTGGCGCCTCCAGGAGTCATTGTGCTCATCATAGACCATGAAACGAAAAACGAATGAATTACTCGGATGACGGCAACTTATCATCGATGTTACCATTTATCTTGTGCGTAATATTACTATAAAAAGTTATCTTTCATTCGCAATCCATTCACAGAACTGAGACGAATTAGAATAATTAGTTTCGTATTCCTCTATGAAGTATTTAATTTCTTATATGAGTATCTTCTCAAGTCTGTTTGTTTAATAATTTGCAGAAATAACATAGAAAAAAAGTAAAATAATATAAGATATAGTTGTCCGACTTTAATAGAATGGCAAAAATATACGATGATTTTTGTGTAGCTTTGATTTAGCCTGGTTAGTTAAGTTATTTCAGAAAACAATACTGACCCTCATACAAAAATTCTCCTTTCGGCCGACTCTTGTAATGGCAGCTTTATGTTATAGTGGTCCCGTTTTTATTACATTTTATATGCCTATTATTTATATAGATTTAAATATCGCTAATAAATTTAGTACCGATATCTTGAAATATAACGAAAATAGGCCGATAGGTTTAATGCAGATTTTAGGTTGTATACAAAATTTCTATAACCTCTTTAAAGATAATATTAAAACTGCAGCTTTTTATTAATATGAAAAATCTAAGAAAAATAAAGACATAACAAAGGGTTTAAACACTTTCCTTTGTATCTGTTAATATATTATTTATAATTAGGCTGCTCATCTTAAGAAATATATGTACATGTTAGCTAGATTAAAGTTTGAAATATAGTGAACACATCGTTCTATCCCAGTTCTCTAATACAGCTTTTCAAGTAAGGTTAAAAACCAGTTAGTTAAAAGCTTTCACATTCCCGTTAGCTTTGTTGCAGTTGAAGTCTAGCTAAAGCTCACACTCATTTACGTTCATAAGCTCAAAAGCTCGTCAGTCGAGAACTGTTTCTTAGAATTCAAAATGAATGTATGTTGGAATTCCCATGGGTGTAACCTAATAAAATAGAATACAAATAAGCAGAACTAAACAGCACTCTGAGGATCAAGAGTCACATTTAAATAGCACACTTGAGACCACAACCGTTGCACGGCAGGACACTTGCCTTGAGGAGAAACTCGGCGACAGACTGTCTGGGCAAGTGCAGACAGTGAACACCTGACGAATCCCTCGAAAGAGATTCCCCTAGCAGGTAGTTCTTCTGATTGTTTGGGTAATTTTCAATAGAATTTCTCTGTCTGACTGTAACAATGCGTCGGCTAATGATCTTTTAACAAGGCATCGGAGATACCCAGCCCCGCACCATAGATAGAAAAGATCTTCAAAACTTGCCTACTTTCATTCATGAAATCAGCTAGAAACAGCGACGGCACGAAGGAGATACCTTGTAGTTTGGGAGAGAGCGCGCGAAAACACTTGAAAGTGAAGAGGTTTTGCACTTGAGTCTGTATTCATTCATGAAGTGTTCGTGCTTTTGTTCTCGTGAAGGTTCTCTTTGCTAGGAATTCACAATAGTGTCTGAACACAGCGGGCGGTAAAACAGCCATGAATATCGAAATATCGGACATCTGTCTAGCAGGTCTAGAGAGATCAATGCGTTGGAGCGAGAACACTTTCAAGTTACTTAGTTAGCGTATTCGTTAAAGATATCAACTAATGTTCAAAATAGGTGTAGGATAGAATTATTCAGATTTTAATTTATTAATAGTCTGTTTAATCTATAAATATGTATAATCTTAAAACCAAGCAAACATAAAGTGTTCATTTTCAAAACCGAAGTATCATATATCATAATGTATAATATAATAATAATGTATTACACAGGCAGAAGATATTCCGACCTCACAAAATATTTACATTCTTCAACAAAATCAACAGTCAATCCGTCTGTCTATTCGTCTATTTGAAAACCCAGATCACAAAGACTCTAAAATCAAGAACTGCCACAAAATATGATATTTGTGTTATTATTGCACGTAGATCAAGTATGTTTTACATTATAGCCACGCCTCTTTCCGCATCTGAATATCAGTAAAATATTGTACATATAAGTAGATAGCGTATCGCAGATGTTTTGTGAAAATTGCACTAGAATCGGACAATAAATATGGAAGCTATTCAAGAGAGACTTTCTAGGAGTCGAACTAGACCCAATATTAAATCCACACTTTTTATTATCTAATTATTTATTTGCACAGATTAATGGTTTTCATTTGCATTATAAGCAAAAATAATCCTTTTTTTGGACAAATGTTTTTTTTAAATATATTTTATTAAACTGGGCACACAAAAAAAACATTATGTTCATATTGAAATGTCAGTATATACATATCTAAGATAAGTATGTTACATACGAGTATACGTATTCATTAGACAATACGAAAGTTCAACAAAATTTCTCTACCCGACTTAAGCAAAATGATCATTGTCGAAGTTATAAGGGTAAAAGAAAAACTATATAGCTAATTTTACTTTTTGATTTGAAATCGAAATGATTTATAAGAAACAGAAAATGAGCTGCTAAATAATATTATATTAAATTCTATTCTAAAGACATCCTGACAAATCTTCTAAAATTTCTTCTTCTATCAGTTATGGACACACTTTTCAGCCACTTTACAAACAATTCAATGATTTTGCGAAAAAAACAACAGGAGTCGTGTCGTCTCGCCTACCACCTACCTACCTGGACACTCAAGTCTCAAGAGGTACATCTTGAGCTCAAGTGGGCGCATACTTGAAACTCTAAAGTGAATTTTGTACACGTCACACCATGATAACTATCGGCCGATCACCAAATACAAGCGAATACTACCTGAAACGAATTTTCAAGAATAGCTCAGTAAAAGAAACTGCAAGTCGAATACGGAATCGGACTCGAACTCGAAGGGAATTCCGTTTAAAACCGCCGACTGTGCCATTTTGCTTGACACAGCACGGCCCAGAGGGGCGTAGGTGCAATTGCGTTTATTAGCACCGCACCGCACCCCTGGGTCCAGGAGGGACGTGAGCTCATTCATTTCCTGAAAGGAGGTGCACAATACGCCGCATTCATTGAAGAATCGATGTCAATTGTCGACTCTGAATGAGTTCGGCCAGGCAGTTCGGGCAGGTTAGTTGCGCTCGAACTCTTCGCACAGATCTCAAGATTGCCAGCCTGTTGATAATGCGAAAATGCTAACGATAAGAATCTTAACTATGTTGTGCAATATCTCTTGTCATTTAACCTTTGCAATTGCAGCGACTACCTTGGGGATTTTCGCTCAATTCGGTAATTATATAGATAATTGTCGGTAAGTGTCGTGGGAAATAGTAGCATGATGGGGCACATTTTTGATTAATCTCTCTATCAATGATTCGGCAAGTTTCTTTGACATTGTCGCTGTGGTTTACCTCGCAGACCACACAACAGTAACATCCAACAGTTAGTGCCTAATCTAACTACCAGGGACGTAGGGACGACCTCCGGGGGCTCTTGTGCAAAGCTTCTCGGGAGTCAATAGAGAAATTACCCTGGTTTTAAGTACATTATGTTTTGATTCAAGAAACATTTCACAATATTAAGAAATATAATACTAATTAGATTATATTTTGCGATTATTTATTGTCAAAATTATCAATAGTTTTTACTAATCTACATTTCGGGTCCTCTTTTTCTTTGATTATAATAAGAGTATTTCCAATCCATTCAATATTTCTTACTCCATTATGCATCGCAATTATACTCTCACTCATTTTTTGTAGAAGGGTCCCTGGCAGGGGCCTTTTGCAGCACATACCATTCACATCCTACTTCACGATCCTACTACTCATTATCTACATAAATGGCGATGCAATAGCATATACGTATATTATGATATAAATTGAATGGGAACTGCATCGACTACAGGGTTGTGCACCTATTAGTAATGCCTGTCGGCCTAACGACGAGACGAACTCAATTTTTGCCTACTTCCCCGTTTGAGATGTGTGAAAATTAAATCTGACAAATTCCGCACAGTGAGCAACCAATTTCCTCAAATATAATTTTCTGCACGAAGGGATTAACGGTAACGCTTTATTCGCAAACAATTTCAAACGATTTTCTCCAGCTCATGGGCATAGGTTAATGTATGTCCAGCTATATCCTTGGCAGGCACTTGCTCCTTCTGTCGCATATTGAGCTCAGCATAGTTGTAGTTCCCATCCGTGTCCAGTGTCCAGTTCCGTTTTGAAGCCAGCTGTAAGATATCCTTGCCCCCCGGGTTGAAGGCCCAAGCGTTGTGCAGCCTGTTTCTGCGAGATTTTCATATACGACTTCTCCATGCACGAGGCGATCTCCTCGCGAGCTGTGTCCACCAACAGATCCATGAAGTACGAATATAACTCCGTGGGCATGGACTTCTTGGCCTGCAATATCTTGTTGTAGCGTCCCTCCATGAAATAGTTCTCCAGTGCCAGTACCGGCGATATATACGTATTCCCCATCAATAGCGACGAGGGTAAACGCTCCAGTTCAATATGGAAGTCAGCAATGCGATTCGTGGCCAGCAAATAGAGCAAATGCAGCCCCATGAACTTGTGCATATGAGGTGATACCTCCAGATACTTGCTGTAGTCGTAGTAGTACATCTTCAGCTGGGTCATATAGCGCTCGAAGGCGGCATTATCATTGGTCTTGATGCTGTGCTCGATGGCAATCTCCAGCATATCGCGCGACAATTGCAGATCATTCCTCTGATTTGGCTCTAATTTCTCCTTACTCTCAACTGCCGTCAGACCGACGCGAACTATCTCCAGCTTCAGCGTTTCAAGCAGCTGCGAGCAGCGTCCCAGATTTGGATGAGTCTTTCCCCACTCTGCCTTCAGGTCCCTGTAGAAATTCTGCATCTTAGCTCGAAAGAAGCAATAAATTTGTTTCTGGAATTTTCCTTTTTCCCAAATGCTGTACACAAATATCGTTAGTATTCCTAGCCTAGTCTAACTAGGCCTACTAAAAGTGGAAAAGATAAAGACACCTTGACTTGGGGAGCAAAAAGAACTATTCGATATACATTGCAATACTATCAAGAAGAATCGAATAAACAATAGGCCTACTAAATGTTAAAAAAAGATAAAGAGTACTTGATTTGAAGAGAAGAAAGAATTCTACGAGATATATCGCATTAATATCAAGTATATTAAACAAATTCGGCGTTACTAAAAGTAACGAAGAAGAAAAGAATTAACAAATTAGTGGAAAAGAAAAGGATTACTTGACTTGAAGAGAATATAGAATTCTATAATATACATCGCATTAATATCAAGAATATTAAACAAATTAGGCATACTAAAAGTGAAAAAGTAAAGGATTATTACGATATATATCGCATTACTATCAAGAAGAAAAGAATAAACAAATTAGGCCTATTTAAAATTGACTTCAAGAAAAGACACAACTCAACGATATACATCGCTTTACTATCTAGAAGAATAGAATAAACAAATTGATTTTTATGGTTTTTTCATTTTCTTTATATTTGTCTTAACATAATTATAACTAATGGAAAATACAACAATAGAATTGAAAACTTCTGTACAAATAACATTCTTTAGTCTTAGAATACTATTCGATGATTCTACGCGCTGGCCTTAACCTCGCAGCACTTGGGTGGTGGCGTTGTCTGGGGGCTGCTGGAGGAGTTGGTCGACAGATTGAATGTGGGGCTTTCAGAGCCGCCCTTCTTCTGCTTGACGCGACGGTTCTGGAACCAAATCTTCACCTGTTTCTCGGAGAGACGCAGCCGGTTGGCAATCTCAATTCTGCGCAGACGTGAGAGATACGCGTTGTGTGAGAACTCACGCTCCAGCTCCAGCAACTGTGTGCTGGTGAAGGCGGTGCGAATGCGTTTGCTAGAGTCGGCATAGTCGCTGATCAGTGGAGTGATCTCCTGGCTGAGATTGGAAACAGCGCCTGTGCCTTGCGAAGATTTGGCGGGAGAACTGGCTGGCGAGCAGGAGGATTCGTGTTTGAAGCGTTTCGCTTGCGGCTCATCGTGGCTGGCAAAATCCAATGAGGCACTCGACGAGGCCGACGGCGAAGTGCAAAATGCTCCAGCCTCGTGCAAGGGCAGGCCGGAAGCCAAGCCGTAGACAGCCGACGGCGGTAGAGATGGCAAAGGCAGCTGCTGCGAGCTGGCTCCATGTGCGATGGCATTGGCCGAGAGTGGAGGCGAGGGATAGCAGTCTTCGAAGTTAGACAGTCCGCTAGACTTACGCTTGGCGGCGAAGAATTGAGCATAAGGATGATAGAGCGAGGAGTGAGGCTGCTGCAGGACAGCAGCAGCGGCGGCGGCTGCTGCAGCGGCTGCTTGCTGTTGTTGTTGATGATGTTGTTGTTGCTGCTGTTGTTGTTGCTGCTGCTGCTGCTGTTGTTGCTGTATGCCCAGTGAGAAGAGGTAGCTGCCCACGTAGCTGGCTGGATACGGCAACATGGGGATCCCTGGCAGCATGGCAGCTGCTGCGGCAGTGGCAGCTACAGCGGCAGCTGTGGCGCCTGCAGTGGGCGATCCCAAAGATTCCTTGTTCTTCTTCATGGCCGGCATATCGCTGAGCAGAGAGTCCATGAGGAATGAGCGCGACATTTTGTTCAATATAATTTCGAGTCTTCACAGTTTCTCAATACGTGACGAGTTCCTTACACGATCGCAGTCGGTGTGTTACTGGTTTGCTCTTGGCCAGTGCTCTTCGGTTTATATAGACACCCCTGCACAGGGGTGGTTTTTGCAACACCCCTGGCCTCTTGTCTGCACTGCAGTGGTGCAAGGGAGAGACAGACACACAGAGAAAGAGAGGGAGAGTGTGATAGCGTAGTGTCTCTGCCAGCCCATTAGGGGTTGTTTCTCGGACCATTAAGACACCATTTGCGGCTTGTCTCTGTCTAATAGTTGCAACTGAAGCGAGTCAAGCTCCGCCCTTGGCAAGAAGATCGGTAAGAATGGTGGGTAGTAATAGGTATACTTTCAGAACGCTATCGAAGGTGTATAGTATCTTGAATGAAGTTGAATGATATTCTAACAGTTAAAGAACTTTTGAGTGCTTCGAAACGAAGATCTATAGCTATAACCGTTTATAGCTGAATAAGAGGAAGTTTCGCCCTTATTCTTTAATTGAACCCAAAATAGAGGCTTATCACTCTTAATGATAGAATTGAGTAAAAACTCCAATTATGGAAGTATGGTAATCAAGTAAATGCTGCTAACTTTAAGGTTAAATTCCATTTATACTTCTTTAATAATTTATATAGTTTAACAAAAACTTTAAATTTTCATTGTAAAATTCTTTTATCATTCTAAACAACTCCTTCATTCTTACAATCATTCTAAAAAGATTCAGAAAAAAAAACATCCCTTGCAAGCGTGTCTGCGATATTAATATATTATATATATATTTATACATATATATAATCTTAATTAGTTCCTACAGTAAATATAGTGTCTGCCTTTAACATATATTAGAACTAGACGATCTAACATAGCCGCATGCTGTTCTTACAATACGTGGATTGATATTTCGTCCGTGATCTGATATTTAAAATTAAAGATTAAAGGAAATATTATTTTATTATAATTTTTCCATGTTATTTATTATTGTTATAATTATTATTATTCCCATAGAAGAAAAAGATGCGGTTCTGCGACCAGAATCTGTATTCTGTACATGTTAAAACATATATCGCGTGTCCAACGGTTTTTCAGTTTTTTAAGGTTAGGTCGAAATCCAGACGTGATGGCGAAATTTTGACCTCGGATTCGGACCCAAAATACATATAACTGCATATGCCGCATACCCAGATCATGACACTTTTTTTTTTTGTGGGCCTGTGCTATTAAGCACACAAATTCAAATCGACAGAGAAAGTAAATAATAGTATAAGAGTAAGTATAAATCAGCTTTTTAAAAGATTTTCTTTTTTCAAAATTTATACAAAGTTATGTTATACTCGATTACATTGCATCAATGATCGTCCCTATCTAAAAAAAAATACCACGAAAAGTAAAATATGTCAGAAATACAAGTAAAAATAAAATATGTCAGAAATAAGCACAGCTATTTTCGTACAACCTATTCTTTGCTTTGCGAGTACGCAAAATCTGCATAAAACTATAATGTCAAAGTCAAATTTCAGTAACAACACAAAATTATTCCCTAATCCATATAAAACCTAGTTTCTTTGCCCTAGCAAATTAGCTTAGGATAGGAAATGTGCTAATCTTTAGAATGGCATATGAAATAGATTAAAAGTTCAAGTAAACTGATCTGTAAAGATGCTAAGGTTCGACACATTTGAGTGGCAATTACATGGCATCCACAGTTGCAACTATTTGTCCACTTTTGGGTCCATTGTCAACTGTCTGTGAAGAGCCTAGCTTGTTTTTATTGATGCATTATCTGTGTGTGTGTCTGCCAAATCGGTTAACAAAGTCAGGACATGCATCAGCACGGCCCGACGTTCAGGTCGATCCATTCATTCATGGCTCGGCTATGCCGCACGTTGCGTCTTTGTGCCCGGCCAGACATAGCGTCGCCTGTGCGAAGGAGGGAGTAGAGGAGAGAAAGAGTGGGAGAGGGGCATTTTGGGAGTTTTTGGTTTGCATTACACAGAATTATGGCGGCAGTTTCATCGTTTGTTAACTCGCTTTAAGGATTTACGTTAATTGTCCTTTTCACGCCATTGTCCCGATCTGTGCGTAATGCCAAGGTGTCTACCAGGGTGTCCCTTTGTGTCTGCTCTCCTCTGCCTGTGTGTGTGTGTCACTTCAATGATATTTTATCATATGTTAAGTGGCTATGAACCCAGCACAATTCGCCCCATTCCTCGTGTTAATTGTTCTCCAAATTGTCGAATGACTTTTCGACGCATTGTTGACTGCAGTTGCATAACTCTGACTCGGAGTCGGGGGCGAACTCAGGTCAGGAGGAGGAGAAGGAGGGCGATCCTTCGATTAACTGTAGGCATTATCTGCCTTTGGCTTCTGCTTAATTGGCATGAGGCGATGCTTTCATAAGACGATCGGCAGCTGCTCCTGCTCCCGTTTTGCAATTTTCGGTCTTCCTTTCACCTCGAGGCGTTGCGTCGGTCTCGTGCGCAAAAAAAGGACCTTCTTGGCCCTTTTGTTTTTCCTCTTCTTGACCATTTTCCACTTGAGTTTCGCCCACCAAATCCGTTCTTTATATATACGCTGTATTTCACGCTCGATTTGTTCGTGTATTGTTTCATTTTTTACTGCTCAAATAGATCGTGCCATTGATAAAGTCTTTTGTTTCTGGCTGCTTCAAGGGAAATCGATAGTTCGGCCACGTGTTCCCGTTTTAAAGACGTTCCGTATAATCATATATGCAAATTCCTAACCAGCAACTATGTATGTATATACTTTGGGTGAGCAAACAGGATTTGGACAATGTATCATGGAAAGAGATACAACTTAATGCGCCCCTTGCTGCCCTTCTTGCTTGGCTCGTTCGAGCGCGCAA
>JAEIGD010000079.1:0-200000 GCA_018903425.1 Zaprionus nigranus | reverse complement strand
ATTCAAGTTTGTAGGCGTTAATTATTTATTTTCTATATAAGGGTGTTTGAGAATGTCTTTTAGGGCATCCAACAGTCAATACAACTAAACATTAGCTTTCTTATTTTGCCTATTATTAACAGGCTGCCTTTATTCGCTCTCAAATCTGCTGCGTATGCGTTATTTTTGTGCTAATTAGACGCCATTGTAGTAAGAATTAATGAGCCCACGTGCTTGATTTAATCAGACACTGGTGAGTAGAATAAATATAGATAAATAATTTCCACATGTCTGCAGATCCTAGTGCTTATTACCTTATCCACCAACGCATAAGAGAACGCTTACAAGAAATATGTGTATAATATAATATAACATACGTATACGTACATATAATTCGCATATTTAACAATGTTAACAGGGTATTAGGCGTGTTTGCATTCAAGACAATAACATCGTAATTAGCTGCTTCCAAGTTATTTATTTGCTCAAACTATTTCGACGCAAGCTCGCAATTCTTTTGCCACATGCCTTCTCCTGCTCTACCTTCTGCCTTGAACCCTCTGCCCTTTCTTCTCCTCCTATTTTTCTATCACTTCCCGCTATGCGCATGGGCGTGCGTGGGATGGTAGAGCCTGCTGTCACCAGGCCACCAAAGTTCGTACCCTAAAAATAAACCCGCCGGGGGAGCGCACATTAAAACTATGTTCTGCGCACTGACCGTCGGCGTCGTCGTTGTCGGGTTCGAATTGGAGTCGGAGAGCAAAACATTGTGATGGTTTTTTGTTGGCCTGCTTAATGAATCAACAAGTGTAATGGCTGTGCGCCGACCACCCGTTGGCCAGGGTCCCAAAGGGTTTACGATTCTCAGTGAAGCGTGGCAGAGTTGCCTATCCCCCTCAATCCGTCACGGCGCTGCCTTACTTAGGCGAATTTGCATGCTTCGCATTTACATAAATTTCATTCCAAGAAACAATTCGCGCATAGAACATAGCACATCCCTAGGGGCAGCAGTACCATGAATAGGAGCCGAGTAGGGTCGGCTGTACCCAGAATAGGAGTCTATTACTCTATGCAGATGCTAAGCCCGCCAAAAAGCAGCTTCCATTATGGTTCCTAGCCGGTTTTAGGCTGCTGTTGGCCATCGAACTTGGCATCGAACAATACCGACAAGTTTTCGCGGGCGGCTTTTAGTGTTTTGTTATGCCATCGAATTAACATTTTGATTGGATTTTCCAATATTGCACCATATGGCGAGCAGGTTCGTTGTTCGTCTGCCAGCGACTTTGATGGGGTGTCAGGCGCACGCCGCACGCCGCACTTCACACTCAGCGCTGTGTTTACGCACTCCTTGATATTTTCACCACGCAGCGCGAGCATAAACTAATTGTCCCGATTAGATAAGCGTGCTAACTGTTTATGCGCGTAAATTCGCGTAAATTGACAACCAACGTCGATCTTGGTTTTGCTTAAAGTTGTCAATGCTTTTAAAAATGTATCGTTTATTTAACCAACTGCCACAATGATGAAATCTTTGATAGAGTATCAAAAATTTCACTACACTACTATGCTAAGACTTAAGCTGATGCTGAGGCATTGCTGGCTTCAGCTTGGTTTGATTCCTCAGCTAGGTTAGCCGCAATGACAGCAGGCTCTGCCTCAACCGCTGAATCTAAAGACTCGACAGGGTTAGCTGCAATGAGTAGGGGAACTTCCTCAGCTGCCTCTGCAGGGTTGGCTGCAATAAGCAGAGGAACCTCAGGCACCTCAGGTACCACAGGAACCTCATCAGCGGTCTCAGCTGAAGTGTTGGCTGCATCATTTATCTCCTCTGCTGGCTTGGCTGCATCGGTTACATCTACAATGGGCTCTACAACGTCTGGAGTAACTTCAGCAGAAGTGGTCTGAGGTTCCACCTGGGGAGTCACTGTTTTGTCACTGGGAATGCGAACAACCTGACGGCGACGCCAGTAGGGATTCCATGAGTTCCTCCTTACGGAGGGGTAACCACCCCAGTAGGGAGTGGGTGCACTCCAAGGGTTGTACCAGTTCTGTTGTGGCAAATATCCTGGCCAGACCTGAGCACCATACTGGCCACCATACTGAGCACCATACTGGGCACCGAACTGAGCACCATAGGGATAGATGCCCTGAGCTGTAATTCCCACAGGGGCGGCAGCAACAGTCAGTGGATCGCTGGCAATCGTTGGCTGCACGGCCAACTTGATCAGGGGCTGACGCAGAATGGGCAGACGTACAGTGGCTGCTGGTGTTGTGGACTGTGCCACGACAACAGTGACGAGGCAAGTGGCAAGTGCAAGACTGTGGAACCAACGCATTTTAGATTACTTGTTGGGAGTTCTCGATTCTCAACTGGTTTCCATTGGCTGCTCTTGGCTGCTTTTATTGCGATTCCATCGGATTGCACGCGGATCCGGTGAACAAATATTGATTTAGCAAATTTCACAATCCACTCGGCAGAGTATCTTGTCGTCTCGTCTCGTCTCACAATGTTTGACGTCGACTGGGACAACTATTTGCTTAGCTTGAGGAAAGTTAATAAAGATTTTGTATTTTTTTGGTAGCTCGTCATTAGGACACGAGCTTATTATCCACTTCAAGTGTTTCTTTGTCTTTCACAAAACAAAGCAAACAAATTCGCCATAACTTTTAGAAAGCTGTGCAAATAAATAACTTGCTATAAATTATGAAATCAACTAGACAAGAAACCTTTCAAATTTCGTTGCAGCACATACTAAACATACCATAAAAAAATAGATAGAGATAGTATTGTCTGTATATAGTCTATATGTATATTTGAGTTGTAGTAGTGTGTATGTAGGCTCCCTTGTGATTTGGAATCTAATGCTGTTCGGCAATAAAATACAATTTGGTAATTTGAAAAAGGTTCTCTGTGCGTGTGCCAATTGCTCCCCGGGGCCACTGATTCACATGTTTGAACAGTTGGACGTCAATTTGTGTCATTTGTGATTATAGTACGAGCCCCGATGATAGGTGTGTGTAGTGTGTGTGTGTGTCTGTTTGTGCACAAGGAGGATTCACAAAGAAACGACTTTAACTAGTGGTTAAATTTATGAAAACTCAACAGGCTTTTGTTATAGGAATATGTCAACTGCTTGACATATATATATATATACAGATGCAGACATATACATATTATACACAGATCAAGTTTACGACGAGTTTTACAGAAACTTTATCCATCCGGCTGGCTTTGTCTTTTCCTTTGCCTTTGCCTTTGCCGTTGCCTTTTGCGTGCTTTAAGCTTCTTTCTCCCTTTTGTACGTGATAGAAAGAATTCTGTGTAGGCGTCAAAAAGAGCAACTGCGATTGGGTATTCAGAACTGAGCAAACGGTATGTCGCATTCATCCTTCTCAAGGAAATTACATGAATGAATGCTTAAAATAAGTAAATAAGCTAGAAAATGTTTCTAATCTCTAGCTCAATACATGTAGAGCAGAGTTATTTATAAACCATTTTCAAAGAAGTCTGTAAGTGAAGTGGGAACTTTTCTAGGGGGGAAATGCCAGAAACAGTCGAAATAACAAATATGTTTAATATTCATTTAAAACTAAGCCGCACATAATGTGTTTCTATTTGGGATTGACGTCAGAAACAGAACACTTGAGTGGCGTAACGAATATTGTCCAAAAATTATACTAATGTTGTACAATATTCGTTGATAAAAACGCGGTTATCTTATCAGGTAAAGCAACAACAAGCTATGCATATAGTAAGGTTGCATGCTATATACCACTTCTATATTCATATTGAATATAACTCAAACACAAGGGAAATGCATAAAGCAATGATATATATAGAGTAGCTTCCTATTTACGTGCAGCAAACCCAAGCCGAGCCAAGTAAAGCCAATAAAACTCGCCACTTTACATATCAGAAGTGGCAGCACCCACTCCCACTACCCCTCCCTTGAACCCCCTTTAGCGCTGCCCCTGCCATATTGCATGTCCTCTTGTTACTTTGATTGCCCTGCGCCAAGGCCAGCGGCAGTGCCCGCCAGGCAAACAATCGCAGTTTTATGAACCTCTTCGGCGGATACCAAGAAGTAACAAGGAAGCAGGAACAGGCACGCAGGGGAACAGGAAGGAAGTGGCGAATGGAAAGTGAGAAGTGTGAATACTATTTTTGGTTCAGCATCATCATTCAACAGGTTCAGAGTGAATGGGCCACTTAAAAGACCAACTTGAGGTTGCCCAAGTCCCATTTAGTTGCGACGTACTTACCAGATAAAAGTCAGAGCAGCTTAGCGAATTGTCTGTTTCACTTGACTAGAGACGAGTTTACTGTACAGTAGAGATAATACTGTGTAAAACACTGCTGAGATAGTAAACAATTTCTTGCTTTTGTTGCAGGTAAAGTTACTTCTTGCACAAACTAATTGACATGGACAGGAATGGGGCTCGTTGCTGCGTGCCGTAGACCAGACCAACTGCTTGCCACAACGACAGGATAACCAATGCTAGACGAAACGCCATGAATGCTACCATATGTTAGCAATTTTGTTGCCGACCACACACAACACCAACATCGTGTGTGTGCGTGCCCCTCAAAAAAGCTCTCGATACCGTTAGGCATCACCTTCGTGCATCGTGCTTCGTGTGCGCTTCGGGCGAGAAAAGCTCCCGCGTCCGTGTTATCAGCATGAGATTACGCTTGCCGCCCGGCACTGTCGGCTGCATTATGTTGATAACGAGGCTGACCAGTAATCTGGACCACGTCTGCAACAAATCACCCCTGGAGGGAATGTGGTACGGGTGGATTGACGTCCGTCCCTACGGCTTTCGCTTTGTGGCAGCCTTCAATTTGAAGCTTGACACCAGACACAGTTCAAAACTTTATTTTATTTCGGCTACAGTGTCCTCTCTTCGTCTTGGTGCCGTTGGTGGCGGTGCGGGGGGGAGGACACGTGCAGCACGCTGCAGTCCTTATTAGACTTACCAAGGGGATTTGCATAACGCACTGTGGGGGATCAACGTGGAGAAGAAGAGGAAGAGAAAGACAACTTGTTGAATTTAATTTGTTAACTTTTTATTGAAGCTTTTCTCCCTTGATAATCTCAACAGCTAAACCCTCTCTCTACATTAAGGCACATTCCATTTATGAACACAAAAGAAGGCTAGCTTCGGCATGCCGAATGTCCTATACCCTTGCAGATTTTCGGTTCAATTTCCTACGATATACATTTAATGCAATGGCATTTTACATTGTTCTTGGTTTCGTTAACAGCAATAACAACTCACTTTTTTACTTTAATCTGATTGGTTATCAGATTTTGGTGAAATTTCGTTAGAATATTATTTAAATAGAAGTAGTAAATTTGGTGGCAATATCTTTAAAAATAAAAGAAATCGCCCGATGGTTTGTGGCAGGTCGTTCCGAGTTAGTGTGCAGAAATAAGAAGCATTTGCAAAACTGATACCATAGGTAACGTTACAACAGATGGACACACAGACGAGGTTACTTCGACTATTCTGCCAATGGTGATTCGGAGTATACTTTAGTATATAGAGTCATAGATGTCTTCTTCGATATGCGTTGCAAAATTCTGACCAAAATTAATATACCCCTGCAAGTGTATAACGCAAATAAAAACTCAATAATTTGTGTAAAAATCATGTTTAATCGAAGTAAAGAAATAATAATTAGTCAGACAGTTTAAAAGATAAAGAAACTTAAGGTTAACAGGGGCTTAAATTAAACTTATACAGGGAATACTGGGATCCATAAGGGGTGTACATTCTATCAATATAACTCGTACAAGGTGGCGCAACATACAAATAACATTTACATTCAAGTTGGGTGGAGGTTCTTAACTCTCTCTCTCTCTCTCTCTCTCTAAACTACAAGTACAATTATCAGGAATATAACATTAACACTAATCTGGGCCGCATTAGTTGTACAGTAGGTATGTATGGCTGTCTGACGCTTGTGTGGGGGGTTCTCTTAAGTCTATATATATATATTTATGTACTATATAAAATGTGTGGGTTGAGCATGCTGCAGTCCACTAATGATGCCGCGTATGCACACGTTTTGTTTTCTGTGTCGTCGGCCAGTCCAGACTGGTCAGCGTTGGTAGCGCGCTATCATTGTGGTTACTGTGGTTGTTGTTGTGATTACTGTGATTACTGTGGTTGTTGTTGTTGTTGCTGTTGCTTTGTTTATTATTGTTGAGCAGCGATGGCGCCTGCAGACTATAGTCGTGTGCCAGTACAATGGGCTGCAACGTGCTGAAGTTCCCATGCGGCACCATGGACGGACTGGCGGGTGCATAGTTCAGAGTACGACTTGGATTGGCCACGGGTAGAGGTGATGGTGGTACATTCAGATTGAGGCATTGACCGGCTCTAGAAAAAGAAAACTCGATTAGTCCAAAGATACACACAGAGATCAATTTACAGATTGGGGTGAATGAGCCAATAGAAAAGGTGGAAAACAAAAAGAAAAAAGTCAACATGAAATCAACATTGATATAGTTTAATATATCTCGATTCTACTTTGCATCTCATTTGCATCGATTTGTTTGTTTGGTGGGGAATTTGTGAAAGAAAGGAAAGTATTAGGTGCCAACAATTGTATTGACAACGCAGACCTTCTTTTGGCACTTTCGGCCTTGTCGACTGAGCTTGACTTATTTTTTGCTCAGCTTGACTCGCATATTGACTGTCACTAGAGGCAACTGCTTACTGCTAACAGGGGGAGAACAACAACAACAATGACGGTTATGTATATGCCTTATGTACAGCAAAAGTAAAGAAGGATAATGCTCACTCCAATGAAGTTCTGCACTTACCTCTGCTGGGTTATGGTGAACACGGACTTGCTGACAATGCGCTTGCCCGTATGCCAAATGCGTCCGATGTACTTGATCCGTTGTATGGCTATAATGGCCAGGGCGACAGTCCTGCAGAACAAAGGGAAGGAATTAGGAAAAGTCATTAAGCAGCAGAAAGTGGTAATTGTTGAAGAATGAAAAGGGAGTGCTGAAAGGAATCTACGGTCCCAACTCCAGGACTTTATTTGCTATGCCCACGGCCCACGCTTATTCAATGCCATCGAGCTCTGCTGTCGTCTCATCCTTGAGTAGGAGATTACAGGAGCTAGCATCTATATCATCTCTGATAGTAAAGTTTCCGAATTATTGGAACTGCCTACAGACTTTCCTACACAGGCTTTCCTCAGAACTTCAGAACAGGGGTGCGGCTGGCACAGGAGCTAAACAATCCCTTGGCTAAGCAAAGAAGCGGGTTGTTCTCTCTAGAAGGGATCTTTATCTCCTTCTTAGCTACTTCAGTGGCCATTGCATGGTAAACTATCACATAAGTAAGATGCGTCTATATTCGGAAAGAAGACGACGAAAGTACCAAGAACATTCTCTGTGACTGGACAGCCTCAGTGTGGCTGAAGAAGACACATCTGATCCTGTGCAGATCGTTAACTCCTTGGCGAAAGATCGGCTTTGCTTCATTAGGTAAGCAGAATAGCTTTTGTAAGGCTAGCAAGGGACCAGGGCTAGGGAATTCGCGCTAGGGACCATCAGATACAAAATACCTTCTACTAATTATAACAAATACTGCACTTACTTGAACAACTTCCTCTTGGTTAGCCGCGGAGGAGTGACCTTGGTGGCGCTGCCTCCGGCAAGTGTTTGCAACGCCAGCTGCTCGCTCGCCTGATATCCCTCCAGGGTAAGCTTGAGGTAACGTTTCTGATACACCAGCGCCTTGCGATGACTCTCGACACGTAGATAGCGACCGAGCAGTTGACGGCAACGTTCCTCCAGCTCAGCCACGTTGGCGTTTGCATTCGTTGCACTGCCCAATTCCTCGCACTTCTTCTGCAGCGCAATCCGCTCACCCACAAGGTACTGCACCGTCTCAGCCATCTGACGATTCTCCTGGGTGTTCTCCGCCAGCAACGTATTGATCTCCTTCATCTTCTGCAGAAACTGTGTGGGCACTGTGTCCTCCGTGCTGCTGTGAGCCAAGCGATCGTTGGCCTGAGCCAAAGCCTCTGTCAATTTGGCTTCACGTTGCGCCGAACGCGTGACATCAAAGCGCAACTGTGTGATCTTCTGCTCCAGACTGCTGCGCGTGGACTCCGCCACAAGCAACTTGGACTTGAGCTCGTGTATCTCTGCCTGCAGCTTGGCCTGCTCCTGATGCTGTCGCGCACGCGTGTTGGCACGCCTCGTCTCCGACTCCTGCAGCGTGACCATGCGAGATTCCAAGCTCTGAATCTCATTGGCTTGCAGTGTGAGGCGCTCATTGAAATGCTCCAGTTCCAGCTCGGCGGACTCCTTGTCCCGCGCCAACTTATCCATCTCCTGCTTGAGGCGCTCGCAATAGGCCACACGCTCCTGCAGCTCCTTCTCATAACGCTGACGCTCTCGTTCGCTATTCCTTTGCGCATCCGCCGATCTCTCCCGCTCCCGTTCGTTCTGTGCCGTCAGCAGCTTCAGTTCGCTGCGTAGTCTATCGCACAGCTCTGATTCGAAATCTGCTCGAGGGGATTTGCGTGGTGAATCTGTGGGGGATTTCAGCAGCAAACTACTGCGTCGACTTTCCGCACGCTGTAACGAGGTGAGCTGTGTCTGGAGTCGCTCGCAACGTTCTCTCTCCATGTCCAGCTGCTTGTGCAGCTCGTCCTCTGCCTCGAGCACAGCTTCAAGGCGCTTTCGCATTGCCTCAATGATGAGCACATCCTGTTCCTGTATCTCCTGCGAGTGCTGCTTCTCGCCAAGCAGCTCCCTGCTCAGCGTTTCGGTCTGCTCACGCTCCACGGCCAATTGAGCGCGAACTGCCTCCAACTGGTTGAGCAACTCCCGTTCTCCCGTAAAGTTCTCATCATCTGTGCCGTGTCCATTGCCCGGCAATGGCACCGAGTCCGTTTGCACCTCCTTCTGGTGCAACTTATTGTCTAGATTGTTCTCCTCTTCGCTCTCGATGGCCTTCAATATATTCGAGTCCAGTTGCGCGGAGTAGTTCAGTTCCTTCTCCACTTGCTGTGCAATCTCATCCACAGAGTATTGCTTTGAGCTATGTTCCGTTTGCCTAAGCCGCTCCAGCTCTCGTTCCAGTGTCTTCACCTGTTGCAGCAACTCCTCACTGCGCTCCAGAGTCGTTTGCAGCTGCGTCATCAACTCACGATTGCGCTCGGACTTGGCCCTCAGCTCCACATTGAGTGCCTCCACTTCTCTCTTGCGTGCCGCAGCCATGTCCACCTGCACATGTTGGCACTGTGCATGCGCCGCACTCACCAGGTTGAGCTCCTTGCGCAGTGTCTCACGATCGGCAGCCTCCTGTGCAGCAGACTCTAGAATTTGCTGCTCCAGCGATTCGATGCGTAGGCGATACTTTCTCTCGCTTTCCTCGTACTCTTGCAACTGCTTCTGCTGTTTTTGCAACTGCTGTTTCTCCTTCGCCAACTGCTCTTGCAACAGCGTAATGTTCTCTTCCAGTTCCGTCTTCTGTCGCTGCTTCTCCCCTTCCAGTGCTGTCAATCTTTGCTTGAGATGTTGTAACTCTGGCGAGGCAACAGCTTTGGGCAACTCAGGTGTCTGCATCATCAGGCCGGGCGTCTTTATCTTCGAATCCTCTGTTAGGTTGGAGAAATCAATCTGACGTGGCACCAATCCCGGCGTCAATCCCCCACTGCTCTGTGCTGTCACACCCAATGCGTGAGGATCCTGGAAATAGTGTGGATGCTCGAATGTGTTGGCGGGATGTGCCATCACAAAGCCACTCAAGTCCTCAGTGCGTTTGTATGTCAGGTTCGCAACAGCTTCCTTGGAGGTTTCCTGTAAGAGCAAGAAGAAGACATATGTCAGACAATCCTATCCTCTCTCTCTCTCTCTCTCTCTCTCTCTTTTATCTACTCACCATTGTCTGATGCATGAAGACGCCCGCAGCTTCGGGCAGCAGCTGAAGTGGCGCATTTGGACTGCGCATTGTGGCACGTCTGTCCACATCCGGTTCGGGGAACTCTGTTATGGAACCGATGTCGCTCAGCGTGCGTGCACTGTGCTGCTTGCCACTTGCATCCTGTTTTCCTGGCGCCGGCGAGGACACTTGACTGGCATCCTTTGCCGCCAGCAGTTCACGATCTCTTGCCTCCAGCTGCTCGTGCAGATGATCGATCTCGTCGTTTTTATCGGCCAACATGGTCTGCATTAGATCGGGCAGTGACAGACGATTCACCATCTCTGAGCGCATCTTCTCCCGCAATATAAGCAACTCATTGTTCTTCTGCAGCAGATCAGCCTCCAAGCGCTCAACAAGGCTACGATCGGGCTGACTACGCTGTGCAAGATCACTCTCCAGTCGCTTTATCTCATCCTTGCTGCGATGCAGTTGCTGTTGCAGTGTTGCCATTTGTTTGTCCCGTGCTGTCAACTGTTCATTCAGATCCCGCACATCATTCTGCAGCTCATGCACGCGTGTATTCAGATCGGAGGTGCCCACACGATGCAGTTGCTCGGCACGCAGCCTCTGATCATCCAGACGCTTGTTCAGCGCACTAATACGTTCCGTCTGCTCATCCATGCGACCCTGCAGTGTATCGCGCTCGTGCTGCAACTCCTGTAAATGGCATGAAGACTCGATTAACTAGATGTAAATGTATCGGTATCTTTCTGCAGTCAACGACCGACCACTTGACCGCAACGCTCACCCTGTGCAGCTCCAGCTCCAGCCCCCACTATCCCCTCTTTCATCTCTTTTAACCCTACCAACGACTCCAATTAAAGCAAATTGAAAGCATTCAAATGATGCAGCACAGATGACGCTGCTGCAAGTGCATAAGTAACTCTATCTGTCTCTGTCTCTGTATCTGTGGCTGTGGCTATAAATGTATCTGCAGCTGATGGAGCTGTATCTGTGTATCTGTGCATTATTTGCAGCTTGTGCTGTTTACACAGCTTGATGCGGGTGCAAATCGCAAACTGTGAACTACTTGTGGCTCCTCCTCGGGGTGCACAACAAAGAAATTTATTCAGGCACACGCGCGCGCTGCCTGCTACATTACACGTAGGGCTCTTGTGGCATGCAACGCGTGTGTTGTAAGCTCATTCAGTATGCGTTGCACATAATGTGACATGCTTACAGCAATTGCAGCAGGTGCAACATGGATTGAGTTGAGGAGGTGCCACGCGCATCCTCAAAAGTGGCACAAGCTGGGTGCATTAACAGGGCTGTCTAGCTATTTTTGACTAGGCCTGTGCTATTTTTCATGCCACACGCATAAATAGGAAGACATGGACTATATTTGTTTATGCTTTATATCTATATATAATACATATAGACTTATAAACAAGTACAATATCTCTTTGCATTTGTATATCTAAATTGCCTGCCTGGCCTTGTCAACACTCATCAAACACAGCCGCGCTGACAGACAACAATGTTGTGGACAACACACACACACACATTTACATTGCATACGCACATAGTATGCATATTATTTATTTATATAAAGCAATTGTTCAATTGCCACTCACTTGAAGTGGTGCCATGCCAAAGTTGAGCGCGTTCTTTAAGCGCAAACACATTTCGCCCTGTGCCGCAGTCCGAATTATGATTGTTTAATTATTAAGTTTTAATTGAATATTTGTCTGCTAATAGAACAAGAATAACAACAGCGCAATAATAAACATTTTCACGACGCGTTGCCGCAGACATTCAGATGTCAACTGAGGCAATGCGAGGCCAGTGTGAAGAGCAGCAGCAGCATCGGAAGCGATGCTCAGTGCCAGAATTGAAATTTACTGATCAAGAATGGGGCCGTCAAACTGTAATGCTAGCAGTGTGCACAGTTCACATTAAACTGTAGGTCTGTGTTAACTTAACAGCTCTGAAGTAGCTGAGACTCGAACTATAGTCATTAGTATTAACATTAACAGCACAAGCAAGCAATGTAAACTGTTATGTTCACCACAACTTGCGCTGTTAACTAAGCTGAGACAGAAACTATAGCCAAGAACAAAACCATTATCATAACATGTAGACTGTCAGTTCAACACTGTTAAGTTTACAGCAGTGTATTAGCTATGACTCCAACTATAGCCAGGAACTGTATATCTGTGTTAATTTAACAGCTCTGCAGAAGCATCAACAGCACAAGCAATCAATGTAAACCGTAGTGTTCACCACAACTTGCGCTGTTAATTTAGCTGAGACATCAACTTTAGCCAGGAACAATACCATTATCAGCCATGTAACTGTCAGTTCACCACTGTTAAGTTAACGGCAGTGTATTAGCTATGACTCAAAACCATATTCTGAACATAGAACACTTTCACCACAATTAATGTAAACTGTGTAATGTAAATCAATCTACTCGCTGTTAATGTAACAGGAATTTAGTCTCAAACCCTAGCCAAAACCAAAACCATTATCAAAGTTTTATGCATTCGTACTCACCACACAGGCAGTGCGCATTTGCGTGCATTGCATTTCCAGATCCCGCACACGTTTGATGGCAGCTTCCTCTACTCGTGAATGCCGCTCCAGCTTCTCTGCGACACGTTGCACACCCTCCACGGTGAGAGAGTGCAGTGCAGGTGAACTTGCAGCAGTTTGTGCAGCTGTTGCAGGCTTGCTGGCACCATGAACGGAAACATCCTCGGTGGCACTGAGGCTGCACGAATTGGAAGCTGTATTCGAATTGTGCAGCGATTCCAGTGTCTTAGTCTTCTGCTCCAGTGTGCCCTCAATGTCGCGCAGTTGCTCCGCCACCTGATTGAGCACTATGCTCTGCTCTGCCGAAGGTAATCCCTGCTGCACCTTGTCCTCCAGCTGACGTATGCGCTCCTGGTAGCTCCCACTTATGTCTGTCTTCAAGCTGTGCACCTCCTGCTGCAGTGCATCATTGGAGCGCATTTGTACCTTCACATAATCCTCCAGCTGTCTGGCCTTCTCATCGAGCACTTGCTCGTTCAGGGCCTTCGTTTGCACCTGTGTCTCCAGCTCCGAGATTATCTCGCGCAGCACAAAGATCTTGTCTATCGATGCCTTCAGTTCCACTTCGAACTTATCGCGCTTTCCATTGGACTCGGCGAGCTGCTGGTTCACCTCACGCAGTTGTGCCTCCAGCTGAGCGTACTAAGGAAAGGAATGACAGTTAAATATTGTTTATCAAGAGTCAAGAGACTTGAGGATCATTTAAGTGTGCGTGAGTAGAAAGAGGATCATGAATGAGATTCGGATTAGGTGACACTTACGTGCTTCTCCTTAACTAGCCTCAACTTTTATTGTGTTGCGGTGCAATTCAATTTTGGAGTGTGTGGTTAGTTTTCAGGAATAGATTAGGTTAGTGTGCGCATGCAAGAAAGTTCGATTAGAGGGGGAAAGGATTAATTCACATTGAAACACTTAAACTTAACTAAAACTCATAATTCCAGTTTCTATAACATATAACATCAATGATTTAAAATCGTATTTAAATTAACAAAATTATAAAGTTACTTATAAAATACAAATATATTATAAGAAAACCACTGCAATGAGAATTAACAGTAACATGAAAGAAACGTTTTGTTGTAAAAGAAGTAAAGAATAGAAACATTGGAAGATACATATAGTATATATTACCAATAAGTAGCTGACATTTTTAAAGAATATGTAAAACTTGAAAGACCCTCGCCACTTAATGTATTTGTGCTATAAATACATCGGCACAAGTTTACGAAAAAGCTATATGTGTATATCTACTATAAGTATACATATAGTATTCATACACACTTATCCAATACGTATACGTATAGCAGACAATCATGCTGCCCTTGACTCCGTTCTGAGCAAGAAAAATTATAGTAAATATTCCCCCACCAGCAGGAAGCATCATTGGGGGCCGTCAGGTTAAATGGAATTTTGTATTGTACATATACATAGGAAATGAACACGTGCAGTCATTAATTGTTGCTTATAACTAAAAATCTCATAAAATCTTGAAGGGAGTTTACTTAATTTTGAATAGTCTTGTGCAAGGCGGGTGTAAATGTGCGAAACAGCCAAGGAAATATTACTATATTATCATTATAAAGCGTGCGTGGTAGAAAGAGTTGTGCATAGGAGTGTTTTCACCTACTTAACCTAGTTAAAAGCATCATAAAAAGTCAAGTAGAAGAAGAAAAACTAAGCCAAACACTCAACGAAACGAAATAAAGAAACCAAATTCAGAATAACAAAAGAAACCAAATCCCAAATAACATGGCAAATCCATTGGCCAGTGGATACTTGAACTCACCTCCTCAGAGGCATTGGCGAAAGAGCTGCGCTCCTTCTCCTTGTCGCGCAGCTGCGATTTCAGCAGCTCAATCTCGCGCTGAAACTCATCGCGTTCCTGTTCGCGTTCGGCTGCCTGTTCCTCCAGGAATTGCCGTGTCGCCTTCAGCTGTTTGTCAGCGGTGTCGATCTGTGTCAATCGGTGGTGGTTGTGGTAGGGTTAGCAAGTATATAGGGGAAAGAATGACCTAAGTAAGGCTTTGCTAACTTGGCTTAGAACTAAACTCATTTTGGATATATAGATATTTTAGTGATCATGCGTTTAACACTCAATAGAATTCGGATTGCTAGAGGACAGAGGGGGAAACTTAAGAGTGCAACTTACCTGGGACTGCAAATCTTCCTTCTCCTTTTTGCCCGACTCCACCACCTTGTCACCTTCGCGACAGAAGTCCTCGATCATCTGCAGCAATAGAACTGTAGAATTCGCGTTGTCCTCTGATTTCTTCTGTGTTGGCGAAGTCAGCAAGTGTCGCGCTCGCTCCTGTAGCTGCACAAAGCTTGCCGAGGATTGATCCAGGGTCTGCGGGCTCTTCATATCCCCCAAGCCATAACCCTCAGCATAATCTGTATGATTTAGCGAGTTCAACTGCGACAACTGATCGCGTAGTGCCTGCAACTCATGACCCAACACCGCATTGCGATCGATTGTATTGGTCAATTGCTGCTGCAGTTTCTGTCGATCAGTTTCCGATTTGATGAGACGATTCTTCAGTTCCACAAGCTGGAAACTCAGCTCGGAGGCATTACCGCCAGCTTGTTGTTGCAGATCCACCGGCAATGAACTGTGTGGCTTAGTGATCTGCATGCCATGCGTGGTCTTGCGCAGATGCGCCACGCCAAGATGCTGATCATTCAGGGAGTTTGTGCGCAGGAATTTATGCAGCTGCAGTTGTGGCGTCTCCACTGGAGCTGTTGTCTTCAGGCCATTCTCTGCTTCACAGCACTGTTCGTGCTCTTGTTTCTCTGGCTCATCCAATTGATCTTCAGCCTCTGGAAGATGAGGTCTATCCAAATCCTCAGAGAGCTGCAGTAAGTAGGCAGCCTCTGATTTCAAACGTTCCAGGCAATCGCCCAAATCAAAGTCTTCGCTGTTCTCCTCGGACACTTTGTTATCAATGAACTGCACCAGACTGGGATCCTCAACCACTTCCAGTAGACTGTGAACATCAGGAACTAATCGCAGCTGTTTGGTGTTGTTGAACGAACTGCTCAACGTTGGTTCCAAATCCTCAGCTGTTTCTTGGCTGCGATTTTGAGCCAAGATGCGCTGCACTTCTTCTGAGAGTGTGGCATTCAGATCATCCTCGCAGTTGGCAACGCACTTGGCCAAACGGCAGAGCACGCTGCGGAAACTCTTTGACAATTCACGCAAACCATCGCGTTCATTTATTATATTCTCCAAGTCCCGAGCAGAGTCGAAGGTGAGATGCCGCTTGGTTTTGCGGTTGAGTTGTTTCTCATATTCCAGTTTTATCCGCGACATCTGCAATAATGCATTTATATAATAATATATAGATCAGTTCATATAATAAGAGTTAAAAGAGCGTACCTCGTCGGCATGTTTAATATTCAGCTGGGTAATCTCCAATTGACTCTTCGCTGTGAACTTCTCTCGCAGCAGTATCAGCTCCTTGGGCCAGTGCTGGTCATCGACTGTGCTCTCCGATAGCAAGCTCTAAAAGAAATATTGAAACAACATGTGTTAAAATCTGTTGCAACATTCGGATGCAGACACAGTTGTTTGCCCCTTAAAAAACGGGCTAACTTTCCCAGAATATCGAAGGAAACCAAAGTCTTTTCAACAGATCGCCATATAAATATTTAGTGATCGTTCTTCACATTCAAGCAAAATATTTACATGTTTATATTGGGGAAATGATTTTGAACTTATACGCGCGCTGCAGCGCTAATGCAGCATGACAAGCGAGGAAATCGTCTGCCAGCATCGTCCAGCTATATTTGTTTATAAAGCCCAAGGGATCGTATCCCATACACATTGCACTTTGAATGATTCTTTTGCTGTTGTGGTGGAGTGTGGAGCACACATAATTCTTAATAAAAAGAGGCAAGGGATAATCAGAGTTCCTGCTGATTTCAAGACTCAAGCGAGTGTGACGAATCAAATAAAGAGAGAGAGAGAGAGACTGTGGGAGAGAGAGAGAGAGGGAAGAGGCAAACTTGGTGCCTTATCTGTGATTGCGAGGTCGTGCTCTTAGCTGATTAATATATTCCACCAGCATCACCATCTGCGAATGCTGTTTACTCGTAAACACTTCTATATAGTATTCTTCTTCAGCTTGTGCAGTGACAGAGAGAGAGAGAGAGGGAGAGAGAGTATAAGCTAGTCCCCAGTTTCAAGACTTCGTATGAAACTCCCTCAGTTAATTTCAATTAAAAAATAATTATAAAACTCTTGATAATGTAAAAACAGATAGCATAGTCAGATTGTTTGTCAGTTTGGAACAGTCCCGAACTGCATTTCGTTAAGAATTTAAACATGCACATGCAGAATGAGTACGAGTGCACGAAACCGAGTCGAGTGTCGTCTTAAAAATAAACCAACATTTCCAAAACAGGCACCAAAATAGCATCACAACTTTTGCGCCTCTCAAACCAAAATAACATGCCATGTTGGGATGACCGACCTGTCTAAGGAGTAGTATTTATGTTTTTGGAAAAGGGCAACGACTTCTCTACTTCTTGAACGAATCTCTTGTCAAAGTGTTTATATTTTGATGCTAAGATCACTCAGAGACTTTGACGAATACGTAAATAATGGGTACATGAGAAGTACTAGAGGTTTATATGTGGTTTACCCAACAAAATGTATAGAAATATATTTTCAGATATGTTTTTCCAAAGAAGCAGAACTTCCCAAAAAAAACAAAGAAATTTGCGTATAGAATACCGGAATCTTTTGCGTTTTAGCCTTGATATTTAGAAAAACGGCACGTGCTCATAGACATACAAACGGATATGATCAAATTGATCTGCCTGATCGAAACATTAAATTATATATATTATACTTTGTACATGCGTCAATCGTTCGATTAATTTTCAATATTTTGATGGAAATTCAGACTTGCTTTTAATAAATATTGTACACACCCTATAATAATGGTATTACTCTTACTTCTTTATTGCTGTTTTCAAATCCAAATATCCTTTTTATATGCATGTAGCTGGTATTATCATAGTCTCTTCACAAAGAAAGACGCCAAGCAAGAACCGTTAAATTTGAATTCTTGCCGATTCACTCTCAAGATTCACACACAGATTCGCACACACTTTTATTTTATTTGCGTGCTCCCAAGTTGTTCATAATTTCACTTAATATTCACCATAACAACGCAGTTAATATTCTTTTTTTTGGCACTTTTTTTCCGTTATACATAAATCATTCAATGATCTGTTGGACACATATGTTAATGTACTACGTACGTACGTACGTATGTATGTATGTATGTTAGTTTTTTATTTATTTATATGATTGTCTGTTCTATCTGTCAGAGTATTTATATATGGCTCTGTATGACACTGTCTGACACGCACGCACGTCCGCCTTGAAGTAACGGAAAAGACTGAGCAGATACCGCCGTCGGGCAGGCAATTTAATGAAGATCGGCAGCAGACCCGGATCGGTGAACGAAAAAGAGCGCGAGAGCGCAATGAGAGAGTGGGCAAGCAGTGCAAGTGTGTGTTGCACTGCTTGCTTGCTCTCTCACACTCTCCCACTCTCTCTCATCAACCACCCTCTCTCGCTGTCTGCGTGTTTAAATTAATTTGAATTTATGTCCGTTAATTTCGTACACTACGCAGAGCATTATTACGCATGTGCAATCGTGTACGCGCATGCACAAAATGCGTATGTGTGTGTGTGTAGGAGTGTGTAAGCTGCATCTCTTCACACTTCCAAATATACAAACTGTTGATGGAGTTGATTAATTCTAAGCCCAACCACCCTCTCGCATTTCCGGGCCGGCTTTATTATCTCTTTATAATCTTCAGCCAGACTTCAATTAAAGAAGAAATATAAGTTTGTTTATGGAACTGCGAGCACATGTTGCCTCTAATATACAGCATATATAGCACATTTTTAGAAAACCCGCACAGAAAATACAACAAATTGTCAACCTACAAAGCACAACAAAAATTGCAGAATGTCTGCCGAAATTTTGTTGGCAAACACACAAAAAACTGATTTGTTTATATGTATACATAGTGAAATACATATAGAAAGATATGTGGGCTCTTAAGTGGAACACAAACTTAGTTGAGCACTGTGCTAAATTCATATTTAAATCAAGTATTTAATGAAACGTTCAATTTACCACTGTTATGCTGAGGTTACCACACAATATCAGGTAGATCTCTGTTAAAAGTAGAGTTATAGCAATGAAATTTGTTAGGTGAAGGCATTAGATATAGAGCTTCACCTTCTCCTCACACATCATACATATAAATGTGTTATCTGCAGGCCTAACAAATCCAACTTCCCATTCTCTTCACACATCATATCAATATCCCTTAATTCATTCTAAAGCAATCGAAATACAATAAATAAACTGCCAACATATGTCAGAGTTCGATTGCGATCGTTGGCATTGGCCTTATAAATAGCAGCTGGGGTCAAAGTGCAGCCCTCCAATAATTACGCTGAAGATCTTTCGCAGACTATACTATAATGATGCCATGCTAGCTATAGTATTTGCTTTTTGAATGGCCACACGTTCTGTCAAAAGATCTTGGCATGCGCCAGCGTAAAACTAATTTCGCCCGTTTTGATTTTTCGTTCTCTCTCTCTTTCTTTCTTTTTTTTGGCAAATTGACAAAGTTTTTCCTTGTGTTTATCGCCTGGCTGCGTGCGCCATGAACGCACAACAAAAATAATCTTGTGTGCACAGGGAAAGTTAGGTGAATCACACATATTGCATGCAGAGATTAGCGCAAGTTGCAATTATAGCACAGAGGAGGCGCTTGCCACACCCTCTCTCACCTGTATCTGTTGCTCCAGCTCGTTGGCCATGTCTTGACGTGCCAGCGCCAGTTGCTCCTGCAAGCGACGTTCGTACTCCTCAATGATGCGTTGTATAACTTGCGATTCGTTCTTGCAATTCAACTCGTCCTCGTCGATAATGATCAGCGATTGGTTCGGGTTTTCGGCAATGGGCGACGGCGTCGGCTCGTCTTGGCAGGTACGCGACGTTTTGGGTGTAGAGGGCTGGGTGTGTGCAGGCAGGTTAGTGTTGTGGGTGGTGGCGAGGCAGGTAGTAACAGTTGGTGTTATTGAGTTGTAAGTAAACAAACAAGAAAGAACATGCAGTTAGCAATTAGTCGAGAGAACGAGGCTAAGTGCACGCGGAAATAAACAAGCTATATCCTTACCAGGTAATCATCATCAGCCTGATGTCGCTCGTAGAAACGTAGTCGGTCTTTCAGCTTGTTGAGTTGCTCTTCGTGCATGCGCTTCAGTTCGTGTATGTGCGTCTGGTAAAACACCTTCATATCGGCAATCTCCAGATCCAACTGTGCAGACATGAAGGAATTATTAGACAAACAAACCAGAAAGAAAGAAGGTTTTATAGTCTTGCAGGTTCTTAACTCTTTCGTTTCTATACTAGTTGCAATTTATGGTGCATTCTTGAATAATATTGTCTGTATTCATTCCAATCTGTATATAAATATATATAATACTTTATATAAGGAGCCAGACCATGCACGGGTGCCAAAGTTTCATTAAGATAGTCTCAAAACTAACACTCTAATTTGCGTTGCAACAGATAGACGAACGGACAGACAGACATGAGTAGATCTACTCCATTGTTGATACTGATTCAGAATAGATAGGTATATTTTAAAGGGTGAGATATGTCTCCTTCTGTAAATTTCGCCTGGCCAAATTAATATACCCTCTGCAAGGCTATAATCAATGACCTCAAACTCACCGTCTCTTTGGCTTCCTTTTGTGTATTGCCTAAGGAATCCAAGCCGCTCGGTGTAATCTGCCTATGACTTGGACTAAGCAACAGTTCGGCACGTTTACGCTTGCGCGGGGATGGCTCCTTAAGCGGCGATATCTCCTCGGGCAGTGGATCCACTTCAGAGCACTCTGACGAGCTATCACCTCCCAGACGCTGTGACTTATGCGAGAATACATCGTCGGAGAACTGTTTCTCCAGATCGGCGCAACGATGCTCGAAGTACTTGCGCAGCTCCTCCATCTGCTTGGCATGTGCTGCCTGCTGCTGTTGCTCGCTCAGCAGGTTATCGCTTTCCCAACGCTCTTGACTCTGCTTCAAATCCTGCGCACACTCATCGCGACACTCCGCCAACTTTTGTGTCAAATAATCATCGAATTTACGCTGCACCAGCACAAACGGACGCAGCTCGCCAGGAAGCAGGCACTTCTGGAACTGTTCAATTTGCTTGCTGAAGGCAGGAGGCCATTCGGGTGGCAATGGCTGCACACCCAAGTCCTCGTGAAGCAGCGCTGTCTGTCGCGGTACAGACAATTGTCGCTCCCGCGAACTACGCGAGCCACGTTCCTCGTGATCCGTTAGATAGTTGCGTTCCAGCTCATCTTCGCTTTCGCTGAGTAGATCCATGGATATCTCCGAGATGCGCTGCCCTTGATCGGACCAGCCACTGTTGCGCTTCACTGTCTCAATGGTATCCTGCAGTTGCTTGCGCAACGCTTGTACCTCGCCACTCAAGCGATCCGCATCCGATTGCAGTTCTCCACGCACGTTCAGCGACTGTTGCAGGGAGTCTGTCAGCTTGGCAATCATGTCATCACGACGGGAGAGTTCTACATAGATGTCAAGCGTCTGTGGAGCAGGGAGATTGATTATTAGATTAATATATATCAATTCAGTAGATCGTTGATGACTTACGGGTGCACCGAATTCCTCCTGGAATGTACGATATTCCGTGGAGTTGGTAACCAACGAGCTGCTGTCACGTGCCGACGCCGGGCCTGCACTGGACTCGCGTGCCGAAGCAGGTCCCGCACTGGAATCGCGTCGCGCTGCCTCCAGCTGCAGATTAAGCGAAGCCAGGCAGGTGTCCTTGGTCTCTAGCTGTGTGTTCAGCTCCTGCACTTTGGCCTCCAGCTGCCGCAGCATATTCAAACTGACCACACTGGAACTGCTGCCTCCGCCGCCTGCCTTGCCTCCCGGCAGCAATGTCTTGGACTCTTCCAGCGACAGCGACTGCGGCTCCTCTGCTGTGGTGCTAAGCGAGAGCATCCTCTCGCTCTCCTCAGTGATATCCTCCAGTACATCCTTACTGAACTCGTTGAGCGGCACACGTTCCATTTGCTTCAACTCCTGCCCGGAAAGGGCAGCACTGCCCTCCTCTGTGGGCGACGCTCTGGCTGCGTTCTCGGCTTGGTTCTGCTGTTGCTGTTGCATGGTCATGAGACGCAACTTCATCAGCTGCAGCGCATTCTCTTCATCTTCATCTTCCTCCATTGCCTTGGGATCTAGTTCCAGTACAGTTAACTCCAGTGATTCTGGCTCCAGATGCAGCGTTTCCAGCACCTTGGCCAGTTTTGGCTCGATCAATTGAGGTTGCTGCACCGGAGGCAGCTTCAAGGTGACAACTGTTCTCACTTCCTGTTGCTCCACAACATCCAGATCTGTTACCATCTCCAATTTCTGTGACACCGTACGCTGAGAACTGCTGACAATGGCATCCTCACCATCGTAAGTTATTTCTATAGACTCATTGGTGGCCATAATCTCCTCCATTGAATGATCCTGTTCGCCTGTGTCCAGTTCACTCTCCTCCACTCTCGCACTACTTAGTGCCGTGCTATCAGCTGCAGCTGGCTGATCTTGACTTGGTGGCTCCAACTCAGTTGCCGAGGCTGATGTGACATGCTGTGGTTCATCTCCGATATCTGATACATCATCTGTGGTGCTCTGATTGCTCAGACTTGGCTCACCTTCTTCACCCTCAACGACGTCGTCGTGCCGTGAGTGAACCACTTGTTGCCGCTCCAAAGGCAGACTGATGTCAAAGTCATCATCATCTTCCTCCTCCTCATCTTCCTCTGGATCTACTGAGGTTGATGTCTGATCCTTTGGACTGACTGGCACATAATCCTCATCACTTTCATCATCTTCCAGAACCAGAAAATGCTGCGCCAGCTGTCCACCCGAAAGCTGTGCATCATCTATGCGAAATTTGTTAGCCTCTTCCTGCTCGTCCTCTTCCTCTTCTGCCAATGTGCTGTCAACTTTGGCACTTTGTTGGGATTGTTGCAGTGATGAAGACTCTGGGCGGGCGTATGCAGCCGCTTCGCTTAGTGGCAGCTGTTCCTCCACTTCGCTTAGTTCAATGGCCTCCTCAATGTCCTCCTCGATGCTGCTGCTGGTTGTTGTGGTTGTTGTGGTTGCTGTTCCTGCCCTTCCAACGTTGGCCAATCCATCGCCGCTGCTGGTGGCCTCACTCCTTGTGGTCGTGGCAGTTGTTGTTCCTGTTTTATGTTTCTGTTGTTCAGCCATTTCAATTGTCATGGAACTTGTGGGCTGCTCAATGCTAAACGAGGAAATCGTTTGATCGTCCTCGGTGAGGCTGAGATTATTCTGTTGCCTCAGCAGCTCAGCTGTATCAGTCGATGTGACTGCGTAGGGAGTGCTGCTTGAACTGGAATTGGAGCCAGTAGTAAAGCTGCTGCGCGAGATTATAAACGTGTGCGTTGTGGATCTGTCATTGGCATCGGAGCTGCTATCAACGTTATCGCAATCCGTTGAAGCTGCGTCGGCAACATGTTGAGCTGCCTCTGATGTTGCTGCCTCTGCTGTTGTTGCCTCTGATGTTGCAGTCTCTGTTGTTGCTGCTTCTGTTGTTGGCTTTCGCAACACAAAGTTCAATGTTGGTATAAACTCAACATCAAAATGTTGTGCAACACGTTGTGTTGCCTTGTTGCTTCCAGCACCTGCCAACTGTGTGTGTAGTTGGTATGTTACAGAGACTGCTGATGCCTCCTCCTGCTGACCTTGCTCCTCCTGGTATTGATCTGTCTCCTCCTTTTCAGGCGCTTCGAAAGCCTTATAGAAAGCGCTGCCGCTGCTGGTGCGTAGCAGAGATGTGATCTGCAATGGGAGAGGAAAAGAAGAGAATTAGATATGGATAGATAGTTCAAATTTAATTAAATATATATAATATATTATTCTAAATTTGTGCCTAATTTAAAGTGCAAATTATTGGTGATAATTCCCTTTACAGCACACAAAGATATCTAAAAACTTTTCTGTACATTTAAATATTTCAATAAAACAGACTTAAAGAATGCAAAGACTTCTTATATTTCGAATAAATATTTAATGGTTCAAAATAACAAATTTTTAATTCTATTAAAATGTTAAAGAAACCTAAAGATAAGCTCCAAGTTTGAAAAGTTTACTATATATTTCGAACATTTCTATTATGCAGACTTATAACTGTATATATTGTTTAATCAGAAATTCACTAAATATGATATAGTTTAATTGCAGAGTTTTCTAGATTTAATTTCAATTTAATGTGCAACTTATGGTTTAAAGTTACAAAGTTACAATAGAAAGAGTGTATAGTTCTTCTACTTACTAATCTGTCTAGTATAATTAGTTCCTGCCTATTGAAATACTCCTAAACTTTAATTAGACAAACCAAATATATCAACCATATCCACCCTATCAAGAGCCCACTGTACCTGGGATATGTGCATCTTGCGAGCATTTCATGCCCGTCCTGGCCGACTTGGCAGTGTCTCTTGTCTGTCGCCCGCAGCCCCAATATCATTTCGATATTCATTTTCGAAACGATGTCAACGCCAACAACAACAATGCAACAACATTGTCGAGGCACAATGTACGAAGTGTATTTTGATTTTCAGGATTATGGGGTTATGCGGCACATTAACATTGCCTATGCGAGGGATTTGAAGAAAGCAGGTTGCACAAACAGAGCATCAGAGACAGCCAGATCAGTGACTAGATCACTGATCAGCCCCGATGAGGCAACATCTCTCTGGCCAATTGACCCGAAACTGACACTACGACGACGTAAGGCAAATCAAGTAATTATTAGCGGACCACCGCACACCCCCACCATTTGTTTCGGCCTCGACTCGGGTGCCATTTGATGGATTGCAGCTGGTGCTACTGTGGGCAGCATCAAGTTGCTGCTGCTGCTGGTGTTGCCTGTGCCGTGCGCCCTTTTATAATTAGAAAATGTTGAGGCGTATTTCGAGAGTTTTGTAATAACCTGATCGAGACGCGTGCAACTTATTAGAGTTGCAGATGGTTCATTTATGTGTATTTATAAACTTAGATATTGGCACTAATTAAAAACGGTGTCCACTTGAAAGATCTGTTCGGAACTGAAAGATCAACTATATATGTATATGCAACGGCTGCAGCTGGAGTATCAATTAGATCGCGCAGCTGGAAAGGAATTTGGCGCACACATTTGGCATCTCAATGAGATCTTTGTCGAGAGATTATATAATGAATATATTTACGAATAGAGTGTTCAATAGAATGTAAAATATATGGCGTATAACGTGTATAGTATATAGAGAATTTTTCTGTAATATTCAGAAGATTGCATGCAAAAAGTATTGAGCACACGCTTTAAGGCATCACGAAGACATTGTTGGGAAGATTATAGAGGGAATATTGAAAAGGAATGTATTGTGTTACAGAATAAAACATATAGATAAAGAATAGCTAATAATATGTATAACTAAATCGATATTTTTAAAAGCCTAACCTTGATAAGATCGTTAGGAAGTTTCTAAAGAGAATAAATTGAGAATAATTAAATAAAGTTAAAATAAGGATTGAATAGAATAAGTGTAATATGCTACTATTTATATCATTCAATCTGAATATATGCATATCAATCAAACTATATATGTATATTTATCTATCTATATACAGATCTGCATATTTATGCTATTCAATTGCTCCTGCACTTTTTATGGGTCGATCATTAGCTTATCAACCCAACTAGAATACGAAAGTTTTAGTTGCTTAGGTCGTTGCGAGTCTCGACTCCTGTTGAACGTCCTTGAACTTGTCATCTAACTAACCAAATGAATTGGTGTCGCGTCCTTTTGCACAGTATCGGGATAACAGTTTTTTAACATCGCCATGGAAACGCCTTTAGTTCCCGTTATAGCTTTCAGGCATGTGTGCGTGTCCTGCGAAACCACCATAAGAAATTTTAGCCGCGTTTCCTTTCGATTAAGCCAAGTTTTCATATTTTTGTTGCTGTTATGGTATGATAGTCGTATTTGTCACAGTGTATGTGTGTGCGTTGTTTGGGGTGTGACACATATTTGGGGCATAGATGTCGGTTTGATTTTTAGAACGCATAAGCCGTTCCCCCAAAGAAATAATACAATGCATGCAGACCTAACCCAATCCATAGATGGGTCTCTGTCTCTGGTTAAGCTGGCAGAGTATACGGATTATTGACACGAATACAGCTCAATATATAATCAAATTGATTGTTACTATGTATTAATATATGAGCGGGGAGCAGGTTTATGTCACCACAGATTGACGCAGATCAGAGAGGGAAATTCATATAAGAAGACTCCCCTTCCATCTGCACATACTCACATGAATTTTACTCATTGTTAAGGTCGAATTGAAAGAAAACTGGCAAAGTAAATTGACTTTTTGTATTCACTCTCGTTAGCTGCAATTATTCATCTTTTACAAGTTCACGCACACTGTCAATATCTTTCATCTCCGTTGAGACTGACGGATCTGGCGAAACGCGTATAATGCGTATGCGAAACGACTCGACGCGACCGCCTGCAGTGAGAGTTCTGTTATAAATAAAATGCCGGCGGAGGCGTCTCGTGCCACGTCCGACTCCCGATGATTCCGATTCAGTTAGGTCTGTCAGAGTCAGTCAATCTAATGAAATCGAAAATGAAAACGCGCCTCGCGAGCACAGCAGAAATTTGCAACGCTTCCAAAGCGTTTCCGTGCAGCGAATGCGCTCCCATTTTTCTTATTTATAAACAAAAATGTGGAACGTGAATCGCGCAGCAATATCTCGGGCAACATGTTGCGAGGCCATCGCAAATGTAGAGAGAGCAAGAGCTCTGCCCTGCTCGCTGCCTGCTGCCGATGGCGCTGTGTTGATAAGAATCGAAAAATTTGAATTTTCACTGAGAAATGTTTATTTGATTTGGGTGGCAGCGTTTCGAGCTGGTCGACTAGGCGAGTTAAAGGTCAAAGACGCCTTTAGATTCTCCATGTGTTGAAAGTACTACGTAAGGAGATACCAGCACGGCGGGCCATGTGTGTTTTATTACTTTACAGCTGCGATAGTACATCGATACTATCGTTAGCTTACATTTTTGAAAGTTCTAGTGTAAATAAATTTACAATATACACAAATCTACATAGTATTTCTCTTATTCTTAAGAGTATTCTTCGCAATAAGTAATTTCTAGCGATTGTTCTAGCTAGAGTTCTACTCGATATTTTACACACTCAATCGTAATTTGAGTATTCTAAAAAATACATAAAAGTTTCATTTCTAACTATAGTTCTAGGGAAAGATTTGTTGATAGTTTTACTCAATATTTTACATAATCAATCGTAAGTCGAGTATTCTAGAAATAAACACAACTATAATTTCAAGCAATAGTACTGACAATAGTTTCCCTCGATAGTTTATTTAATCAATCATAAAACCTGTAGAAATAACAACTGTATGGCAGTGGCAAAATAAACTGATATTACTAGCGATAATTCTGTCAATAGTTTACATGCCCTAAATTTATTACCATAAACTCAAGTGTCTACCGTTAATTCCAACAATAGTTTCACTCAATAGTAGTTAACAAACCTCTTCATTTATCATATAGAAATTCATATAATAAGCTTTGCTCTTCAAGCGATAGTTTCACTCCATAGTGTACATACCCAATCGTATATTGTGTACAAATTCATTTTGTCTTCTCTATTGAGTAGTCTCAAATTCAGCACGAATTGCTCATTATCAGCATGCGATAGTTTCGCAAACTTGGCCGCATTTGGCGAATGGTTGCGCCGCCAAATAGTGCCCCATAAAATGATCGGTCAAACATTTGCCGCTGTCACTTGAGCATATTCATTTATCATGATATTCACATAGATTCGTTCTTGTTGTTGTAGTTCTTGGGACTTTAATTTGTTTTCTATTTATGTTATATGCTTAATTTCGATTTCGATTTGAACAATAGGAGAACTTTGCAGGTTATGTTTGGGTGGAGATTTTTACGTAAATTAAAAAAACACAAAAAAAGTTCATTGACAATTCACGACTTTACTAAACTAAACAAACACAGACTAAAGTAAGGCACGACTACACGCTTTAGGCCGCCATCTTCTGGAGTTTTCAGTTTCTCTCCAGAACTAGAATACACATTGAAACGACTAAGGTGCAAGCGATGTGAAACCGTTGCACGTAACCGCACGCGCCGCCAATGCAACTGAATGCGAGCAAATAGAATCATCGGCATATTGCTTTTATTTTGGGTTCTGGTTGAGAAATCCGAATGAAACCAAGAGAGAGGAGGTCCCAAAATAATGCTCACTCAAGCGATATGTATACACATGTGCGCGCCGTGTGTGTGTGTGTATCGGAAAAAAACCGATAAACAGTTCAAGATGTCAGTGCATATGTTGAATACCATTAAATATTCATTAGTTCTGGAAAGACGCCTCCTTAATGATATGTACTCTTTTAAAAAACTTAAATAGAGAATGAAAATCAATGCAAAATTGTAGTTCTTAAATGTAATATATTTATTATTATATAAGTGATATGTTATATTTTATATATGGTATAAAAACAACTTCATATGTATACATACACTATATAATATACATATATTCGATATCTTGGTGTACAAACTATTTTGTACACAATTAACAATTGCTTTCAGTATTTCTAAATGGGGGTCCAGTTCAGTACAATTTGTATAAATGTATGTAAATATCAGTTAATCCAATACTGTGGAAAGGCATATCGTGAAGGCATTGAGTCAATATATCTATATATCTTATATATATTTCGTGGGGGGTTTCATTACATTTGTTCAGTTTCAATTTATCATTCGAATTTATATTATCTAAATTTGTAGAGAATTACATTTTCACCGATTAGTTTTCGTATTGTCATCTCGAGTGATTAGCTGCACTTTAGTTGTACTATATATATATATATATATATATTATATTATTATCGTAAGGTTCAGAGAGGATCTTCACTATTGTACTATTAGAGAATATCTATATTACCTTGACAATTGCCAGCTCTAAATCGATTTACAGCAGTCGTTAAACTTCCTTGTTAATCACATATTATACCAATTCAGATTTGGTATATATACTTCGAGTTTGTCATACTATATAAAGTAAATGCGTTGAGTGTAAAGTGCCCAACTGAAGAAAGAAAGAACTTAAACTAACAAAGAAGAAGAAGATGAAATCGGCTGAGCTGTTTGTAGAGTCTCTGTCATTCGGGTCTTCCTCCCTCTTTCTGTTTAAACTTCGTAGAGTATTTATAGAAGTCGGACATTTCAAAGGGTTTCGTGACTTCCTTATATGGCTGAAAAGTTGCCTGCTGCACCACAGTCATATTCTTCGGCGATTCAATGCGTATTTCAGGCGACAAACTACCCGAGGCGGTTGCTGTAGCCACCGAAAGCGGCGGAGAGACCAGAGCATTCTGCACGGCGGTGCCACCAGCAAGATTCTTGATAGGATTACCCACTGGCGGTGGCCTCGGTGGCGGCGTTGGTTGCTGGCTGTGATTAGGCTTAGGTGGCAGATGCCTAAATGGCGGTATATCTAGGGGTTCCAATGGATACGATGCTGATATGCCCATAGTCTGTTCCATTGCATTCAAATACGAAGTGGACTGACTCAGCTTGGCAAATCTCTCATCCGCATGCTGTAATCCCTTCGAGCTGACCCCTGCACTAACACCAGCACCACTACCAGCACCAGCGAAGCCCGCTTGAGCGAAGTGAGTATTGTGTGCACTACGCTGCGCTGACATGGAATAATGGCGACCCGAAACGGACATGGATTGCGAGGAGAGTTTCGTGCGCGGCTTGGCGGCTCCTCCGGCTGCACTGCCACTGCTACTGCTGACGGGACTGTGGGCCGTAGACTCAATCTGCCGCACAACAGCTGGTCCATCCAGTGATGATTCCAACCATTGCTTCGGCTTCGCTTTCTTCTCGCTGATCGTGTTCGAACTCAACGAGATTTCGTCAAGCGGTTTCGGTTTGCTATTGTATCGTGGCATGGGCGCTGCCAACATGTCGCTTGAATGCGACTTGGGCTCACCCGACATGGCCACGCTCTGATTCTGATGCGGATGCGGTGGCGTCAAGGCGGCAATATGCGACTGCGAGCGCCAGCGATATTGTTGCTGCTGGTGATGTAGTTGCTGCTGCTGCTGTTGCACACTCTCTATCTCGACAGACATGTAGCTGGGAGCCAGAGAGATCGCGTCCAGCTGTCGCTGATGCTGTTGATGTTGCAACGAGGATTGCTCGTAGCTGATGGCGCTCGGCGATGCCAGTGGGGGAGACATATTTTTTGATGTTCTGACTGGACTTGATGAAGCCTCCCTCGTTGTAGCTCTGGTGGGTGGGAGACAGATAATACTTGTCGCACTGCACAATGATCGGCTGTTGCTGCGGCGCCATGCTGTTGACGCAGTGTGGCCACATTGGATGAGTTGGCCGAGTACATTGAGATGATGTCGGTCTGTGAGAGTTGCTGCTGCTGCTGCTGCTGATAGGCAGCATGTTGCTGATAGGCATACGCCTCCAGGTGCAGATGTTGCTGAAGCAGTTGCTGCTGCTGCTGCTTTGGCTGTCGCTGCTGCTGTGCCGCCGCTGCCTGTGTGACGTACTGCATCTGTGCGTTGGACGTGGGTGTGGGGCGTTTCTTCAGTGCACTCTTTACATGAGGATGCTGGTGCGATTGCTGCTGTGCAACGCCAATGACGAGCATATCGCCACCACCACTTGGCTGATAGTTATCATACTCCGAGCTGCGATTCGAATGTGTCTCCGAGTGTCGATGATTGTTGTTGTTGCTGGTGCTGCCATTGTGACTGCCAGCTAGTTGACTCTCGCTGCGACTTGTTGTGCTCTGTTTGCGGCGCAGCAAGGCTCCACTCTCCTTGGCCAACGCCTGCAATTGCTGCTCGTGCTTGTATTGCTGCGCCAACTGGGCAAAGAACTCATTCACTGTCAGATGCTCGTAGTTGCCATGCATAATGGCTGCCTCCTGCTTCTGGATCTGCTGCAGCAGCCAACTCTTCTCGCTGAGACGTTGCTCCAGCGCCTGTTTACGCGCCTCCAGAGTTTCTCGTTTGCTGGCAGCATCCTCATTGTTGTTGTTGTTGTTGTTAATGTTGTTGAGGCTGGCATTGCTAGTGCTGCTGTTGTTGTTGCTGGTATTATGGTTATTATTATTGTTGCTATTGTTGTTGTTGTTCTGTTGTCGATTGTTTGTTGCCTGTTCCTCATCTTTCAAACTGGCCATTTTCCTGCTCTTTGGCACTTTCAATTGCATCGCCAACGTGCTTCTTCTCCTTCAGTCGCTATTGTTGGTTGTTGTTCTCGTTGCTTACAGTGTGGCTGACACGGTGGTTGCGGTGCGGGGCGTGTCGGGATATATCCTAGAAAGACAAAGTCAGTCTTCAATTCAATTTCTCGCCAGCATTCAGCAAAGTTAGAACTGTTTTTTTTTATGATTTGTTACTGTTTTTTTTATAGTTTTTTATTTGCTTGTTAGAGACGTGCACTAGCTTAGGGGGTTGTACAAGTGGAATGTACAGTTTCTTAGCTTCCTGCTTGACTTTCCTTTACCACGCACCACAACCACTGTATGTATTCAAATGTATGTACGAGTATGTCTGTGTGTGAATGTGTCTGAGTGTGTGTATTTTCATTTGTATAGATCGAAAGATAATGGGGCATATGCAGTCCTGGTCAACTTGAATGTCCTGTGTGAGCTTTCGCGCGCCACTGTAAAAGCATTTTTCCTTTTAACAATAAGAATTTATGTTTATGTATTTACACATTTATAACGAACGTACGATCGAGGGATGGAGGGAGGGGCAAACTCGCCACTGATGTTGCAACATATTTACGGTTATGTACATGAAATTGGTGTGAAAAAGGTGACAACAAGAACGAAACCAAGCCAAGGACAACGACAAAATGCTTGAATAATTGAAAACTTATCGATAAAAGCAAAACAAACCAAAAACAATAACGCAGCAGACATGTCCCAACGTGCACATGAGTTCTTTATGGATATGTACTATATACGTACGCAAGAATGTGATGGGAACACTCACCAATTGACGCCGTTGTTGTTTACCAAACAAACAGAGCTTTGTGCGAGTTGCAGCACATGTAGCGAGAGCAGCAGCGGAACATGCAGCAGCGGTGACATCAGGTTAATAAGCAGAGGCGCGTTGCAGTTGCAGATAACACAAACAATTTTCCTTTTTTGTTTTTTCTTATACTACTTCGCTTTAAGCGTCGTCGTCGTCACACGGCGTCGTCACTTTTTTAAATACTCGTAAAATAAGTTGCTGGACGTTTTGGCGTTTGAAATTACACGTCAGACAACTTGAAAACAAATATAGTTTCACATGAAATTAATTTAAATAATTAATAAACGAAGAAATTATATTTGGAAATGCGACGAAAAATGCTTCTAGCAGCTAATAAAGAACAAAAATGAATGTTATCGATAGGTCGATAGGGTGATGAAGCGACGTAGCGACAGCCTTGCAGTTACTCAAAATGGCATGTAGCCCTGGCACGTAACGATATCGATCACACAAAAACCGGCAAATTGAATTTATTATATTATTTAATTAACGACAAAGGCCTATTATTTGTCAAATATCAATAATTAATTTTGGTAAAATATAGTACGCCACTGTGTAATTTTGCCAGTAATTGTGCAATAAACCGGTTGTGCTAAGCAGCTGTTCGCAATAGAGTTGCAGTGTTGCATACGAGCGGCGTTGCTATTGTGAATCATCTGCGGCGACTTAAGGTATTTGCACATTTCGTAAAGTTCTTAATTAAAATTACATAAATTCTTGTGCTGCTCCAAACCAAAAACTAACATATGTCATTGCAGTTGTTAAGAGCGCTCACAAACTTGCGCGGCGCCAGTGCACTACTCAACCAGATCCCGAAATACAGCACAGCAGCAAGAACAACGTGGAGTTGGCGTGCCAACAAGGCAGAAGAAGCGAACTCGAAAGTAAAATTTTATAGCACAAACCCTTCACCATCGACCTCCCCGGCGTCATCCAATTGGGGTAGCAAGAAGCAGAGACGAATCGTTCATCTACGTGCAGCAGCAGACTTTCTAATGTCGAATCCAGATGCAGAAGTGCAACTCGCCCCGCTGCGTGAGCGGGTACAGGAGCAGGGTAACTTGGTGAGGGAACTAAAGGCAAGCGGAGCACCCGAACTGGATGTGAAGAAGGCTGTGGCCGAGCTGAAGGTGCGCAAGAAGGCGCTCGAGGACAAGGAGCTGGCACTGATGCCCAGCGTTGTCAGTTTCGATCGTGCCCAGATGGAGGATCTTCTCAAGCGTCGCTTCTTCTACGATCAGAGCTTTGCCATCTATGGCGGCATCACGGGACAATATGATTTCGGTCCCATGGGTTGTGCCCTCAAGTCAAACATCTTGGCGCTGTGGAAGCAGTATTTCTCTCTAGAGGAGCAGATGCTCGAAGTGGATTGCTCCATACTGACACCAGAGCCGGTGCTCAAGGCCTCCGGTCATGTGGAACGTTTTGCTGACCTCATGGTAAAGGATGTCAAGACGGGCGAATGTTTCCGTTTGGATCATCTGATTAAGCATGCATTGGAGAAGCTAACGAAGGCCAAGGATGCCACCGATGCTCTCAAAGCCGAGTGCGAGGATATCATCATCAAGCTGGACGGTCTGAACAAACAGGAACTAGCCGACGTGCTGGCCAAGTACAACATCAAATCTCCCTTGACGGGCAACGATCTGACCGAACCCATTGAATTCAATTTGATGTTTGCCACTCAAATTGGACCCACTGGCCTGGTGAAAGGATTCCTCCGTCCCGAGACCGCTCAGGGTATATTTGTGAACTTCAAGCGTCTGCTGGAGTTCAACCAGGGTAGGTTGCCCTTCGCTGTGGCTCAGATTGGTAACTCATTCCGTAACGAGATCTCGCCACGTTCCGGACTGATCCGTGTGCGTGAGTTCACCATGGCTGAGATTGAGCATTTCTGCGATCCTGCACTGAAGGATCATCCCAAGTTCGCGCAGGTGGCTGATGAGAAACTTACCCTGTACTCGGCCTGCAACCAGATGGATGGCAAATCCGCCCAGCAACTGACAATTGGTGACGCAGTGTCCACTAAGTTGGTGGCCAACGAGACACTTGGTTACTACATTGCTCGCATTCAGAAGTTCCTGCACGCCATAGGCATCAAGCCGGAGTGTTTGCGCTTCCGTCAGCACATGGGCAACGAGATGGCACATTATGCCACCGATTGCTGGGACGCTGAGATCCTAACGTCCTACGGCTGGGTGGAGTGCGTCGGCTGTGCTGATCGCTCTGCGTTCGATCTGTCGCAACACTCTGCTGCCACTGGAGTGCGACTGGTGGCCGAGAAGCGTCTACCTGTGCCCAAGACAGTGGAGGTCAGTGAGATTGTGCCCAACAAGCAGGCGCTGGGCAAGACCTTCAAGAAGGATGCCAAGGCGATTACAGAAGCGCTGTCCAAGCTATCGCTGGATGACATTAAGCAGGCCGAAACGCAGCTTGCAGCTGGGGATCAGTACAAGCTGACACTGGCGGATGGTGCCACCCACGAACTGAGTGCAGAGACCATTGGAGTGAAGCACTCCAGCAAAACGATTCATGTGGAGGAGTTCATTCCGAGTGTGGTGGAACCTTCTTTCGGCATTGGCCGTATCATGTACTCCCTGCTGGAGCATAACTTCCAATGCAGGGAGGGAGATGAGCAGCGTTGCTACTTCACGCTACCTCCACTGGTGGCGCCTCTAAAGTGCTCCATTCTGCCGCTATCCAACAATGCCGACTTCCAGTCATATACCCAGAAGTTGTCCTCGGCCCTGACCAAGGCGGAGCTGTCACACAAAGTGGATGATTCGAGTGGCTCCATTGGACGTCGTTACGCACGCACAGATGAGATTGCTATACCCTATGGCATCACTGTGGATTTCGATACCCTTAAGGAACCGAATACGGTCACACTGCGTGATCGGAACACAATGAAACAGGTGCGCATTGGCATCGATGCTGTCGTGGGCGTGGTTAAGGATCTGGCAACAGCACGTCTGGACTGGACACAGGTTGCAGGCCAATATCCCGCCTTTGAGCAGCAGGAGACAACGAAGTGAGACTCCCCCTTGGATATTTTATACAATTTACATATTTCTTATAAACGAACAATCGCTTTAAGTGCATTTAAAATACGCTTTTTCATATGCTCCCATACTCTTTGAATACAAAATAATAAACGTTTCGTTGAAAACCCAAGTCAATTTGTCCATAATTGTAGATTTTTATTTGTAGATTTGTTAATTACATGATTATTTATTTCACTTATTTTTTCCGTGTCACCATTTTTGAATAGTGCCTTAAGTGTGCCCAAGCAAGATTAATGCAAAATATCCTCAACAATTTTAGTATTTTATACCTTTATTTCTTAACATAAACGGTCACTTTGTTGAAGATGACAGTGTTGCCTAATGCTGTCAAACTTAAATTGCTATAAATTAAAAAAAAATTCCAAAATACATATGATATTGTATATATTTATCTAAAAATTAAAAATAATGTTATATGGCATTCAATACAGTTTTATGTATTTAATTTGATTTATAGCACTATTAATTTCATGATGATTTGCTGCCGTATAAATGCTAGCTATCACAAACCCCTACCCAGCTAAAAAACTGCTAAAATGCCAGCACTCTTGCACTACCGTGTGAATGGCAACCGTCGCATTCAGGCATGTTTTGCCAGAAAAAGAGAGCAGCAGCAACAGCAGCAACCTTAACCTTTTTTGCAATTTCGTTGACATGTGCTTCTAATCGCGATTTATAAAAGAAATAATTTATCTAACTTCTTACGCCAATTACACGTTGGCGAATACATTGTGCAAGCGTGTATTTGTGTGAGTTTAGTGCGTACGCGGGCAAAGCGAAATTTGCGCCGTAGTGTTTTACGACAAATTGCCGCGTGGTCACAAATAAAACAATAAAAGAATTGCATACATATACATTGTTAGTAGAGGTATACCAAATCAAAATGAAATACATGCTAGTAACCGGAGGTGTTATAAGCGGCGTGGGCAAAGGTGTCATTGCCTCCTCTTTTGGCACGCTGCTAAAGTCCTGCGGTTTGGATGTTACATCAATTAAAATAGATCCCTACATCAATATCGACGCGGGCACATTTTCGCCATACGAACATGGTAAGTTCCCTGCTATGTACATATCTATGTATCTATATAGTATGTAATATATATGTAAGCCTCTGTATAGGTTTGTGTGTGCAAAGAAACTGCGCAAATTAATTTCAAGCATCCTCATCAAAAACGTGTGACAGGCCCGTTTCTAGTTGTGTACAGGCAATGCGGTTTAATTATTTTCTAAATTATATTAAAAAGAAAACGAGAGGCGACCGCCAAATAATTCTTTCACGTAAAATCATGATAATAATAAAATAAATTTAAACAAAGTCGGTGACGTAGGCAGCTATTTAACCTTTACACAATTTAAATACATTTGTTGTTAGGCTTTAGAATTTTATTTATGCAAATGAATTAAATTATGGGCCCTGAGAAGTTTCGCACACTACGCCGCATGAATGTTGATACGTCCCTGCGTGTGAGAATTGTTTGGCAAATCTCCCAATTTCAATCTCTCTTCTTGTGCTTTTCTTCTTGTGTGTGTGTGTGTGTGTGTGTGTTGTGTGCAGTGGGAAGAGTTTGTTATTCGGCGCTGTTCGAAGGTCATGTGTTGTTGGTGCAAGAAAGGACCACGTACAAACAGACAGATATACGTGAATAATTTTACGTAAATATGTTACGTACATATGTTAGATACGAGAGCGAGCGAGACCGAATGCTCGTATACTTGTATAGATATAGATAGGTGTGTGTGGTGTATGTTATTACCCACGTGTTGGCGTCGCACCATGTGTGAATTGAAAGAGAGAGAGAGCGCGCAGTAAGTGCCGTGTTTGTTTTTGTTACGATGATCTTGCTCTCTTTGCAATTATAAGCATGATTATTATTGATAACACTTCAAACAAACTCTTAAATTATTAAACGGAATTTCAACAGTTTCTCTTTAGTGTGGTTCACTGTCCCTTTCTACTAAGCGGAGGCAAACAAACGTGTCTAAATTTGTCTACACGCCTGTACACGCCAGACATGTCTGTGTGTGTTTAGGTGCCGTCTTTATGTATCTCCCTCCTGCACACCCTCTCTGTGTACAGAAATTGGGATTGTCGCTGCATTCGTTTTGTTTTTGTCTTCGTTGCCGCTTTTGCGCTTGACATTGAAAACGAAAGTTTTTCTTTCAAGTTTCCGTTTTGTGTTTTGCGAATTGCTTTATGTCTTTTGCTATCTCTTTCTCTCTCGCACTCGCTGTGGCACAGTGTGTTGCTATCCGGAATTGTGCGCCGCATTGATAAAGCTGTCAAAATGAATTGTAAAATGTAATGTATTGTAGTTATCTTGTTTCGCCAGAATACGAATGAATTTCTAAGGAGTGTTAAGTTAATATAATGTTAAGATAAATGCTGATATATGCTTCAATATATTTCATATCTAAATTAATAAAAATATTTCCTTATTTAAAGATATAAAAACTATTTCCATGATATGTATCATACCATTTACTTAATAAATAAGATGATATGCAGATCGAAATAAATTTATATGATATTGTTCTACTTACACTAAAATATAGAATTGTTCATACAAATTTATTGGGAAAACTGCAATACATTTATGTAATTATGCCCAAATTTGTAAATATTAATATCCATTTGTTAAAAAAGTGTGTAATTTTCCATAATAAAATATCTAATATAATAAATCACACATTATGACTATTAATTTTACTGATCTAAGGCTAAGTCTGTGATTGTGCAAGCAGATCTGATATGAAATTAACAAAACGTATCATTTACTAAGTAAATACTAAACAAAGCCAAATATTATCTTCTCTAATCTCATAAAAAAGATTAAATTTCCATAAAATAGTTTTTCTTAAATAATGAAACTGCAATAAATAATTGTATTTTGTGTAAATTTTCTGGAAAATTTGCTTTTTACTTATGTAGTAATATAAATCATAGATTATTATATGCAGATAAAATCTTTTTGTACTATTGTCAAAATGTTGGATTATTTATTTATTAATGAATCCCAAAAGTATCATTAATTCAGTGAACCCTACCTGAATTCTAATATTCTTTACTCTTGTTTTACAATAAAATTAAATTTCTTTGATAAGCTAAAATCTGAACATATAAATACAAATTAAAAGGGGAATTGCAAACAATTTTTATTATTCGGCCCATTGTAAAAGAGATTTACCTTAAATAATAGAATTAAGAGATTTTCTACACTATCATGATCAAGTTTATCTGTAATATTGGCAAAAATTACAAATTGATATGTACCTTGGGAAATTTAAATTATTATATCTACACAAAACAGATTTAATTGTCATAATATTATCCTACTCAGATTATAGACCTAAATTTGATGGGAAAACAGGGAATTAAAACTAATTTCCGCAAAGTATACACAGTATTGCACACCATATAGAGTAGAGAACCTATATAAAATGCATTTACACTCATGTCACTCAACAGAGATTTGTATATAATGTATGTCTCACTTCACGTGCAACTTGTAATTTTTCGCTGGTTTGGGGGGTGAGGTAGGCGCAGAATCAGCCACATGTTGCCTTTCACCACAGCAGATCCCCCTTGCCACTCCCACTCGTTCACTCTCTCTCTTCCCTTTCCCCCCTGTGGCCACATAGGCATTTGAACTGGGTGGTTGTTACGTACTCTACATGGCCCGCATGCTGCCAATGTCCACCACGAATACGGATTACTCTCTGTCCTCCCCTGCTGTCTGTCCGTCTGTCTCTCTTTCTGTTCCTCTGTCTGTCTCTCTGTCTGTTGCCTGTCAGTTGCATTTTTCGCTAGCTGCCGCTTTCTCGGTTTGTTTTTGGGGGTCGTTTGCTGCGCTGCTCTGGAATGCATTTTGTGTGCTCATTTATTGCAAGAGTAGAAGAGAGGGGCAACCGCGACATCGACTGCACGTTGGCGCGCAGCACATGCGTGTCTGCACGCGTGTTGTGCTTCATTTGTTTGCCGTTAATTTTGAGAGTGGGAGGCAGCACACTGGCAGAGTTTGAGGTGACGCCGCACACACACACAGAGTTTGTTGCAGCTTAAAGTTCTGTCGGCGGCCTGTCATCATTACCAGCAGCAGCAGCAGCGCAGCACAATAATCGTCAATAAGTTTAGCAAGTTCTTCTACGCTCTCTTCACCTACTCCCTCTACTGCTCTCTTCACCTACTGCCTCTCCTGCACTTGTCTGTCCACGGCAGGCTGTGGCTTTTTGCGCGTTTCTCTTTTGTGCTGCCCCTCTCCATCTCTTCTTCTGCCGCGTTAAACTAAGCGCTTTGCGTTGCGTCGCATTGCGTCGCGCTCTTGTGCTGCCCCGCTGCTCTCTCTCCCTTCGTTTCTCTTCATCAACGACGCGTCAACATTGCTGGCAGCTGTTGCTTGTGCGTGTTCTTCCTCCCCCTCTCCCCCTCCCCCCAGAAACTCACTTACCCACTTGCTCTTCCCTCCGCTCTCCTGCTGTCTTGCGCCGTCGGCTTGGGCTGTGCATATGTTTTGTTGTTGCTGCTCTTCTTACTGTTTGTGTATTTCGTTTTACTCACGTTTTTCGGCAACAATAATGTGCAAAAAATTAAATGGAAAATACAATTTGTGCGCGAGCTGTTGTTGTTGTCGTTCTTGTTGTTGTAGCGGCAATTTCAGCAGGATGTCGCCGTCGCCATTGAGGCTCAATTCGCCCCATCCACCCACAGTGCCAGCTGGCACACACACATGTACATATACAGACATAATTTGCATAGGTATTGAGGCTGCTAGGCTGGTCAAGCTTTAAGTGCCGTTAGCTTGCAAGGAAGAGAGAGAAAGAGAGGGAGAGAGAGACGCGTCACAGTCTCCGCCATAAGTTAATTTCGTTCATTTCTATTTGGGGCAAAGGCAATTAACGCCCGACTGCGACGGACAACGCAGCCTGTCAGTGAGAAATGTTGTGAACTAACTTCCTCCTCTTCCTCTCTCTCTCTCCACTGTCGCATTCGCTAGCAAAATTCGCCATCATCGTCGTCAGCGTTGCACGCTAGCTTTAGCTGCCACTGTGACTGTGGCTGCGCCTCCTGCCTGACTGTTCCCTCTCCCTCCTCTCCTTCCCCATCCCCCTCCCCATCCCGCTGCCAGCCAGCCTGCTGCTGATTTTAACGAGCCTCCCATCTCTCCATGGTTTATGCTTTTCGCTCGCTCGCTTTCGCGCGTTGATTGTCGTTGTTGTTGCTGCTGCTGCTGTTGCTGTTGCTGCGCTGCCTACAGCGACGTCGACAGCGCGACAGCAGCAGACCAGACCAGACCGGGGCAGACCAGGCCACCGGCACCTCACACCCGCCACACACATACACACACATGGCAATATATGCATGCTTCTCTGTGTATGTGTGTGTGTGCGTGCCTGACTAGCCGGCAAATGCCGCGCGCAATAAATGCCCAAAAGCAGCAGCAACAATAACAGCAGCAGCAGCAACAACAACAGCAGCAACGCTGACTGACTGCCAGCAGCGACTGAGGCAGAGCAGGAGGCGCTGGTGACGGCGGCTGTTTTTAGCGTTTGTGCGCGCCCCCAAAACAGCGACACTGACACACACATACAGTGATGCGCACGTACAGTGAGGCACATTGTGCATGTGTGTAAAATTGTGTCGTTTTTATACCCTGCCTACCTATAGGGTCGGAAAGGGTATTATATTTTCGAGTCTACTAAGAATGTATTTAGTACAAATATGCATCAATAGTTGAGCCGATATCCATCTGCCTGCCGGTCCGTGTAAAAATCTATATCTTAGAGACTATAAAAACTAGGACTACTAAATTTAGTGATTATATGACAAAAATAGCGTTTAATTTACTTACTAACCTATCTAAGAGGTTCTTTATAATATGAAGATAAAATCCCTGGAAACTATCGCCATAATCTGTGTTTATGAATCCTATTTTGATATAAAACTGTGAAAACTTATCATTAACTTGTTGTGTAATATCCGAATTTTAATATACGTAATTCTTATCTCACAATATTTTTCTATCATATTGTCTTACAAACTATAGAAATTGAGCTTATAATTATAAATTTGCAGGGAAACTGCAATAAATTGTTGTTATTCCGGCTCATTTTAAAGGAGATTTACCAGAAATAATACAAATCAGATATCGGATACAATATGAAAATTAAATCTCTCTGTACTAAAACTTATCATTAACTTAGTAAATACAACAACAATTCCAATATTCTTTACCCTTATCTCACAGTTAGGATCAAATTGAATTCAATTTCTAACAGATTATTTTACTAATGCCAAAATTGAAGCTTATAAATATAAATTTGGAGGGGATCTGAACATTTAATAGTAATAATACGTTAAGTAATACAATTTTGACAATCTCTCCCATTAAAAAGGAGATTTAGCTTAAATAATACAAATTCAGAGATTCTCTACAGTATGATGCTCACAATTATCTATAATCTTGCCAAAATCTGGATTGATGGAACCAATTTGATATAAAACTAGGGAACTTAACCATTTTTTCCAAAACTACTTCTAACATACATAAGTAGTTAAAGAAAATAATCAAACAATTCCAAGCCTGCCCCTGCAAAGTATGCTACACAAAATACACCAAATAGAAATTAAATATATACGAAATCTTTTTGATCAGGTAGAGATAGAGGGTATATTACAGTCGGTCACACAAACTGTTGCTTTGGTGCCTGCTCGTCAATGTGTGAGTGTGTGTGTGTATGTCCGCATGTCGCCGTCGTCGTTCGCAAAAGCTTGTGGCGTGGCTTTGCTCGACGCTGGCTCGGGCGCTGCTTTTGCTGTGCGCTGCGCTCTGCTCTGCTGTCTGCTGCCGCTGCTGCTGCTGGCTGGCTGGCGTTTTTTGCGTTTCTGTTTTTTGCCTGCCTGCCGCCGCCGCCGCCGTTGCCACTGCCTGCCGCCTGCCGCCTGCTGCTGCTGTTAGTTGGCACGTTGTGCTGGCTTTGAGCTTGGGCTTTGGGCTCTCGCTGGCACGCTGGCTGCAGCCTGCTGTCGCGGTTGCCACGCTCGCGACGCTGCGACGGCAGGCAGGCAGCAATGGCAGCGGATGGCGGCGCTTCGCACTTTGCTCTGCTGAATTTTCAATTTCAGTTGTAAGCTGACTGCAATCAGCAGTGGTTCGCCTCGTCTCGCCTCGTTTCGCTCGCCGCGTCTCGCCGGATTCGATTCGCCGCCGCTTCGCTCCGTTGTTTTGCATTGTTTCTGCCTGTGTGTGTGTGAGCGTGGACAGTGGCAGTCAGCAGTCAGTCAGCCTGTCGGCCTGTCGAACTGCCCAACAACAACAACAGTCGCGGCATAAAGTATTTGTCCCTCCCCCCTGCCAACAAAAATATTATAAGCGCAACGACCGAGGGGGACGGACCGCCCATTGTGAACGCCCACGCAAGTTTTGCTATTAAGTAGCTCGCGCGCAATTTTTGCATGTGTGTAGCACACACACACACAGTCATACCGCCAGGAGTAGCACCTACACAAACACATCATCAACACACACTCTGTGCGTGTGTTATTGATTTTGTAGAGCAACAACAATAACAGAGGCCGCACACTATATAGAAATATATAACTGTGCATAATCAAAACCCAGTTAGGGAACAGATTCCGGGATTCCTGGATTGGTATTCGGTTTCCACTGCTGTTTAGTTGTTGCAGTTTTAAACAGAATCTCCTCATAGAGACGTGGAATGATTGTTGTTATTATAATCATAATTGAAAAGCTAAATAATCAATTAAGATTGAAACTATATTTGAGTTCTTATATTACAAAAATAGATCAATAAAGAGGAGATAGAAAGATAAGTAGGTATACAATTAATAGAACAGTCTATCTCTAGACTTCTTCGGTTTTTTCAAGTTTAAGAAAGGGAGAACATCGAATTTGTAAATGTACCATAGTATAATAACAGACATATATATATAATAGATATGATAAGAAGCGATGAAGATCTGAAAGATTTTCATGTCGAATTTGTTAAAATTGACTTGGTGAAATAAAAAAATAAAATACTAATATTTAAAGTTGGTTTAGGACTGAAAAAGGTTGAAATTGTAGAAGTCATAGAATTAGGAAATACTTATATCATACTTATCATTCGATTATGAAAGGTTTATTAATATTATTTGACAATATTTAGAGATTTCTTTAGTTTATGTGATAGCTATGATATCATACAATAAAGATTTTTTTTTTTCCCCCTTTAACTCCTAGTGGAGCATAGGGCCTCAGAAAGGGCCAGAAGAGGTTTTCAATTTTAATACAATTTAAAGAATTTACTGGTTATTTATATTACAAATCTTGTAGATTTCACTCTGCTATTTTATGTTGGCAATGAGTTTGCAATTCTGTCTGTTGAGCTGAACTTTCAATATATTTCTGAATTTATAGAACTGACCTATTCGGGGGCTTTAATTGTGAGGTCTTTTGTCGCCGCCTGCTGTCGAATTCCCACTCACTGTCAGACTTTGCTTGTACTTCCCTCACTCTACTTTACTCCCCTCTCTTCTCCCTTCCCTCCTCCATCCTCTCTCTACTCTTCTCTCCTCTCCTCATCCCCTTGTCCGTTGGGTCATCAGAAAAGTGCTTTACTGTGGTCGTCGTCGCCTGCTTTTCTCCTTCTCCTTCTCTCTCTCTCTCTCTTTCTCTCTGGCCTAGCTCATAACTTTATTGGCGGCGTCGGGAGCTAAACTTGCCAGTTTCTTGGCATCAAGCAGCACCTCGAGACGCGGCAGCAGCAAAAGCAGCAGCTGGCCCCAGCTACATGCTCCCTGCTCTTCTCCCCCCCCCCCTGCCCAGCCCCCCTGCCAAAACTTGCTGCTGTCGCACATAAAAACGGCAATGGCAACGGCAAAGGCAACAGCAGCAGCAGGCAGTGGAGGAAGGAGGGGGGACAGCAGGCGACGGCGGCAGAAAACGAAAATTTAACGACTGCGCAACGTGACGCATTATTTGTCTGCGCTGCCGCTACCCGCTGCCCCCGCCCGCTGCTGCCAACGATGCGCAGCTTGGGCTGCTTGGCTGCCTGCTGTCGTCGTCGTCGTTGTTGTTGCCGCACCTCCCCCCTTGTCCCCCCTCTACTTGTCGGTCTGGCGTCTGGCCTGCCTTTCAGCAGTTCAGCCTTTTCAGCCTGCAGCAGCAGCAGCAGCTCGCGCCGCCAGAAATTGCTTTTGGCTTGCAGGCAGGCTGGCTGGCTGGCTGGAACTTACCCCTTCCCCTCTTCACTTCCTGCTGCCGCTGCTGCTGCTGCCGTTTTAGTATTTCGCACTCTGTGCACGCGGCGCGGCAAACGACGGCTGCGGCTGCAAGCATTTTTGCATGACTGACTGACGACTGGCTACGGCTGAGTCTGACTCACTCACACACAGACACTCACAAACGCGAGCCAGTCTGCCTGCCTGCCTTTCTGCATGTCTGCATGTGTGTGTGTCTGTTTATTGCACATATACACTCATGATTATAAAAATAGGTACACTTTCAATTTGCAGTCAATTTTATTGTTCTTCAAGTGTTTGTAACATATAGTTAAAGGTATTAATGTTGATCTAGTCTGTTGTGCAGTCAACATTATTAATCGATAGAAATAATCAATTCAGTTTGACTATAACAGTGGTATACTTTTATTGAAGAGGAATATAAGTATACATTGATTGAGTAATTGCGATGCGTGCGCTCCGTGTGACGATTCAAGTGATACTGACTTATGTTCTCTTTTAAATTTATGAGCTTACCCTCTCTAAAGATAAGAGTACGAATGGAATATACAAATATAAGTACATATGTATGTATATACGGGCGTAATCGTTCCATGGCTATCTTGACTTTTTAATATTTTGTATTGTGAATATGTTGTCAAAACGTGAATTATATATTAAATATGGGAAACAACACATTATCATGTTATTAGTAATAATGTGAACTTACCTCACACTTTGCTTGATCCAAATAATGAGTATAGTTTCAGCAACTCTTGCATATTCGTGCTTATTTGGATTATTTTGTTGATTATACTTAAATTTCATATAACTTTAGTCAATAGATTTACACTCCTATCACTTTGCAATGAAGTTTGCCTGTCTTAACAGAATTTATTAATTTATAACACTTAAAATTTTAAACTATCCATCTTGTTATATTCTATACTGAAGACAAATCAAAATTTCATCTAGCATTGTAGAGTTATTCGATTCAGTTTAGAACATGTAGCAATTTTCGCTTGCATACTCAACAATAATATAAAGATAAAAAAATATTTACGAAACAATTTTCCAGAGTGTGTGGATGATACACACATCCGTCAAAGGTGCTCTGCCAAAAATAACACAAGATGCGTCTCTAGACTATCTGTAGAAAATCATAGTAGAAGTTTCTATAGACTCTGGCTGTTTTAACTAGTTAACAATTAAAAACACGTTTAAAAAGTTCAAATTTCATTAGAGAAAACGACCGGTGCTTTGTGAAACAGTGTAAAAGATGCCTGGTAGAAATTATATGGGAATTATATGAAAAAAAAGAGCTTGTTCCCGTGTTCAAAGAGTATTTTCACGAAAATTGAGCATGGATTTAGGCTTCCCATAATCTTTAGATGACAACAAGGTACTAATCTAAAGTATTACCTCTGTGCCAAAAAAATATACGGATAGGCTAATATTTACCATAGACTTTTACCAAGATTGCGTGGGAGAAATAAAGATGAACAATGTATTGAAGTGACAAAATTTTCATTGTGGTACCATTTCATCCAACTTTGCTATTCTATTCGTTCACAAAAATGCAATAACAGTGATCATTTTGCCACTCCATTTCAAAGTGTATCTATTATTTTACCCATGAGTGTGTATATGTATAAATGCGGCAGTTGCTGTGGTGGGAGGAGGAGGTGGGAGCAGGCAGCACAGTGAGCAGAGCAGAGCGAGGCCTGTAAGTGAGAGGGGAAGAGAGACAGACGGAGGGGGGCTGCCTGTCGCACTGCTCTGGCCTGGCGTGTGTTTATAATTTGATTTCGCTTCTTTCTTTCTACGCTGCAGCATTTCCTATCGCTGCTGCAGTCTAGGCCTACTTGCGGAAGGGGTTGGCAGGGGAAGGCAGTGAGAGTGAGGGGGCTGTCTGCGCTGCATCTGCTGCAAATTCGCTTGGCACGCCACAGCGGCAACGGCGGCAGCAGCAGCGAGCTATGCTGGCTACAACGTCGCCGGGCCATGGAATCTTAATGAAGTTATTGTGTTGCCTTCGTTGTTGTTGTTATTGTTGTACAGTTGTTGTGCCTGCCTGCTATTTACATTCATACAAACACAGAGAGAGAGAGAGAGAGAGAGACTGACATGCACGTGTATGCACATTCATGCGCGCATTAAGCTCTTGGCATTTCCATTGCAAGGCAGGCTTCGGTTGAACCCCCGTTTGCTGCATCCCCCTTTGCACCACTGTGCACTGTGGTCAGCCTGCGCACAGTGGTCAGTCGCGCCCACCCACCCAGTTTGGCCACTTGGCCAGCTGCCCAATGATTATCATGAAATTCGCAGACATGACTTTCTTCTCAATTCTAACGATTGAGGGCAGCACACACACACATACACACGCACACCCAATACTAATGAAATGCGTAACTTTGTTAAATTATTGAAGCAGATTAAATATACACTTGCAGAGGGTATATGCGTTTTGGTACCTTAAGGGACTTCTCGGACCATATAAAGTGTATTATACATAAATATATTCTGAATTAGCATAAACACAGGATTCAAACTAGATATGTCTGAATAAAAGACAAAAAATTAAACTTAGTATAAATGTCCTGCAAGGGTATAAAATTGTCCGTATTAATTAGAGAAGAACAAAAAAAATAGCAAAAAAGCCGACATGTTGTTTCCTGCATGCATAAGCTCTGCCGTTAATCGGCAATAGCAGAACGACAGACACACACACGAACACATACAAACATAATTACACATACACGCACCCTCTCAAACTCATAAGCAAGTACATACATACATAAGCTTGTGCTCTTGAGCCACCTGCGCTTGCGAAAGAGAGAGCTTTGACCAGCGCTGCAGCAGCAGAAGCACGTGGCCGCACAATCTCTTGATTGTCGTCACTATCTAACTGTAAACGTGCTGTGTGTGTGTGTTTGTGCAAGTGCCGGCATCGACAAAGTAGAACAATAAATGTTCAATGAAACCAAGCTTGACTCTCTCACTGCACTTCGCTCTCTTGCATCTACATACATATGTAATTGTGCGTGCGTGTAAATGTTCCTGATTGAGAGCAGTGTGTGTGCGTGTAATTGTGCCTGCGTGTGAGAACAGTGTGCGTTCGTGTGTTGGGGTCCATTGAAACCTAGCTTGGCTCTCTCATCTAAGTAACTGTACGCATAAATGTGAGGGAGTGGGAACATTGTATGTGTGTGTAAGTGCACCTGCGTGTGAGAACAGTGTGTGCTCGTGTGAGAACGTCGTGTTGAGTTTGCAATTGCATTTGCCATTCGTAGGCAGAGCCGAGAACACAGCCGCGCGTGTGTCATAAAGTGCGCAGAATAAGAAAAGATAAGCAAACACAGTCATAAAAGCAAAAGTAGAAGAAAAAAAAAAGGTCGCTAAAATGGCGCCAAAAAAATCAACAATTGTTTTAAATGTGGAACAGTTCATACACGACATCGAGGAACGGCCGGCGATATGGAATCGCAACTTCCACTGCAACAAGGCATTTCTCGAGCAGATGTGGGACGAGCTGAGCGGCACTCACAAGTTGCCGAGTAAGTACGATTTACTTCCCCCGTCCACCCACCGCTGGCCACCATGAAGTTTGTAACTGTAGAGGCAAAGAGAGACGCGCACTGGTGAGAGAGCAAACTTAAGTAGTGTGTGCGCTAATCACTTATAATGCGTCTCTCTCTCACTCAGCACATTTCTAAGAGATTCAGAAATGTAAGAGTTCTGTGACACGTCACTGTTTGTCTCTCTGACTAACAGAGAGGCAGAAGAGTCTAAGAGAGTCAGAAATGTAAGCGCGCAAAGCTTTGCCTTTAAAGTTACATATTCTATGAGTGGACACATGCCAATCTTTCTCTCTCTCCTCCTCTCTCTCTCTCTCATTTTCTCACTCTGTCTGTCTTTGGCAGAAATCGTGCTCAAAGCAAAGTGGAAGGGGCTGCGTGATAACTTCAGAGTCGAGTACAAGCGAATTCCACGCGCTGATAACGGCGACTTTCTGGTGGACCCTGCCACATTCGAGTCCAAGTGGCTGCACTACTACGCCCTGCTCTTTCTGAGTGAGTTCCCCGACAGAACGCGACCCTTGCGACCCACTGACCCTAATGGAATATCTCCTGCAGCGGATCACATGCGTCATCGATTGCCCAAGAACGAGCAGGATCAATCATACTACTTCAACCAGCAGAGTCAGGACTGTGAGAAGACTGTGGTGGAGCCGGATCTCACCAATGGCCTCATTCGTCGCCTGCAGGACAGCGATGAAGACTTCGATGAGGATGATCTGGATGCAGATACGCCTGCTGGCGATGGAAGCGATGGAAGTCGCAGTCTGGACGGTCTGCCCACACCACCAGCGGCGCATCAACAAACGCATCTGAGCACGACTCCCTTGGCCACTGGAGCCTTGAAAGCGCAAGAAGAAGCCTTTGCGGCATCACATCAACATGCGCTGCTCAAGGCGGGACTGCTGCGTGCTCAGCTGCTAGAGGAGCTGGAGCTGGAAAAGGAGGCACAAGATTTGACTAAGAAATCAACACAGACACCATCGGCACAAGCGACTCCAATGACATCTCTGCAGACGACGACGACGACGACGACGGGGGATATGCATGCAGCTCCAGCGCATTGTAGTCCACCTCCTGTGGTTACCACCACCACAACGCACAGTGCACTGGTGACAGCAGCACAGTTGGTGGGCACAGTGCTGGCACCTGCTACCACCACATCCAGCGGTGCATCATCGAACAATGTTGGTGGCCACATTGGAGCGAAGCGTTCAGTCTCACCTCCTCCACTCTACAACAAGGCGCATCATCCACTGGCCACAGCTTCGGTGGGGCATCATACGACACCGTCGAAAGATGATTTCACAGGCGGAGCATCCAGTGGTGGCGGCAGTGTCTCGGATCACCTGAACTTCACTCAACACTCCTATGTCAATGGACTCATTCCGGCGCTGAAACTGAAACGTCCACGACTGTCCGAGGATAGTAACTTCAATGGTTCCTCAACGATGGATGCGCCGCTGGTGCCGGAGGATGATGACTATCACTATTTGCTCAGTCTGCATCCGTATATGAAGCAATTGACGGCAGCACAGAAATTACGTATACGCACCAAGATACAAAAGCTCATCTTCAAGGAGCTCTACAAGGAGGATCTTGAGGAGTCCAAGTAGTCCCCCCCCTCTACATTAAAGACTGTACATAGACCACACACACACCATCTGCTGTATCTCCCTTACATTTTAACTTAGTCTGTAGTTATAGATATATATGATATATATACTATATATGCCATACGACTTTATCCATTTCTAGTTGAGCGTTGCCACCAACTCCACATGGTGCACGCCATTTAGTACTAAGCACAAAAACAATTTACAAATAATAAAAAAGAAAACAAAATACATTTTTAAAAATGAAGAAGGAAGGTATCTGGGAACAGGGAAAGCCTCTGCAGTCCTTGCTTAACTAGATTACTTATTTATCTTTCTCTTTTCTCTCTTTCTGCAGGTGAAGTCTATGTTTTGGAAGACGGAGCTGAAGTGGATCTGGATTTGGGTAATTATGAGCGCTTCCTTGATATAACACTGCATCGGGACAACAACATAACGACGGGGAAAATCTACAGACAGGTCATTGAGAAGGAACGCAGAGGCGACTACCTGGGCAAGACTGTGCAGGGTGAGAAATGAATTCCACTCTGAATCTTTATAAATCTCAATAACATTCGTTCCTCTCCTCTCTTAGTGGTGCCACACATAACAGATGCTATACAGGAATGGGTGGAGAATGTCGCACAGATACCTGTGCAGGGTTCCTCGAAGCCGCAGGTGTGCATCATTGAACTGGGCGGCACCATTGGTGACATTGAGGGCATGCCCTTTGTGGAGGCCTTTAGACAGTTTCAGTTTCGTGTAAAACGTGAGAACTTCTGCCTGGCGCATGTGTCCCTGGTGCCACTGCCCAAGGCTACAGGTGAACCCAAGACAAAGCCCACACAGAGCTCGGTCAGGGAACTGCGTGGATGCGGTCTCAGTCCCGATCTGATTGTCTGTCGCTCGGAGAAAGCCATTGGAGTGGAGGTGAAGGAGAAGATTAGCAATTTCTGTCACGTCGAACCGGATCAGGTTATATGCATACACGATCTTAGCTCCATATACCATGTGCCATTGCTAATGGAACAGAACGGAGTGATTGAGTTCCTGAACGATCGACTTCAGCTGAACATTGATATGAGCAAGCGAGCCAAGTAAGTAGAATCCTTACTCTATGGGAATCCTCTAATGAAATCTTCTTTATTAACGCGTTTTGTTTCTTTATAGATGCCTGCAACACTGGCGGGATCTGGCACGTCGCACGGAGACTGTGCGCCGCCAGGTGAACATCGCCATAGTGGGAAAATATACCAAGTTTACGGATTCATATGCTTCCGTGGTTAAGGCTCTCCAGCACGCTGCATTGGCCGTGAATCGCAATCCGAATCTAGTCTTCATTGAGTCATGTCTGTTGGAGCAGGAGACAAAGCATAAGGACCCTTCCAAGTATTTCGAAGAGTGGCAGAAGCTAAGCGTGAGTGATGCCATTCTTGTGCCCGGTGGCTTTGGTGCCCGCGGCATGGAGGGCAAGATTCTCGCCTGTCAATGGGCGCGTGAGAAGCGCAAACCCTTCCTTGGCATCTGTCTAGGTCTGCAGGCGGCGGTCATTGAGTTTGCACGCAATGTGTTGGGTCTGCAAGATGCCAACAGTATGGAGTTTACTCCGGACACCAGCAATCCTCTGATCATCGACATGCCCGAGCATCACAACGGCGAGATGGGAGGCACAATGAGGCTGGGCAAGCGCACGACCATCTTTTCAGACAAGACAAGCACGATTCGACAGCTTTATGGCAACCCGGAGTTCGTACACGAAAGACATCGACATCGATATGAGGTTAATCCGAGATATGTTCCCAAATTGGAGAAGCTAGGCATGAATTTCGTTGGCACCGATGTTAAAAAGAATCGTATGGAGATCATTGAGCTACATGATCATCCTTACTTTGTTGCCACACAATATCATCCGGAATATTTGTCACGTCCCTTGAAGCCGTCGCCACCATTTTTGGGATTGATTTTAGCCGTGAAGGGACGATTGCAATCGTATATAGATCGTGGCTGCCTATTGTCGCCACGTCAACTATCGGATGCTTCATCGGATGAGGATGAAACTGTCAATGGAGTGTCACGCACCACAACCAATTTCGAAGCCCTGAAGATTGCTGGAGCTATTCAGGAAAAGCAGCCTGCACTGGTGAATGGAAATGGTTGGGCCGGGGGCAGCGAGATCTCCTCGGATTGTGATGGCATCAATGGCGGAGCTTGTGGCGAGATTAGCAGTAATGCTAGTGTCTAACCTCCCCATACAATATATATCACCAAGAATGTTGGTGCTTGTGTTGAGACTAGCAGTAATGCCAGTGTCTTATCGCCCTATATACCTTATATCACACAGAGATACATATGGTATATTTCAAAAAAAGTTTAGTCTTTTATCGTATCCTATCCTCTTTTCCTATTACTTTAAACAGTCTTTGGAAATTAAACTAGGAAACCGTTTATCTCGACAAAAGTTATTTACCTCTGCGAATAGATAAGTTAAATATGAAATGATATAATACCAATTTATTTGTTTTTCTGATCAAATATCAGTCAGCTTTTGAACGTAAATACAAACTATATATATTTTTAGATAAACTGACGGTTGTTCTTATTACTATTGAAAGTGTATGGCAAAAGGTGAAGGTTATTTTCACTATAAGGCAGTAAAATTTGGAAATTACAATAAAGATAACAGAATTCTATGAGCATACTATATATATGACATGATATGATATGTATTACGATATGATATAACATGATAGGATAAAAGGTTTAATATTGTATGATATTATATAATATAAAAATGATGTATTATTAAACAATATAATATGACATACAATCTAATATGATATGATTTGATATTTTATGATATAATACGATATAATTAAATAGTATATGGTATAATACGATATCATATGATATTGTTTGATATAATGATATAATATGATATGATATATTTATATAAAATATAATCTGATATGATATGATATAATATCATTTATGTATGATATAATACAATATAATATAAAATAATATTGTTTGATATAATGATATAATATGATAAGATTTGATCAAACATTTTATTATATAATATGATATAATACGTTTGATAAATTGATATAATATGAAATATAATAAATTATGATTTGATAAAATATTTTATGATATATTTATGAAATATATAATCTGAAATTATATGATTTGATTAATTATAATATAAGTTAATATAATATAATATACATATAATGAGGCTGATGATGAAATTTGATACGTAACTTCCTGTTTTCATATATTAAATCAGATTTATATAATTCTAATTATTAATATCTGTCTGTCACTTCCACCTGGATTCAACTAGAGGAATATAACAATATTTTAAGAGTAGAGGTGGGGTTTGCCAGTCGAAGAGATTGCGCTTGCTACATGATGCCCAAGATGTACAACACATAAGACATATATATGTACAATATATGTATATCTGTATTATATATACATCATTCAGATTGTGTTCTTGTTTCACGTACAGTCGAAAAAATGTGCTCTTGTTCTGGTCTACAAAAGAGATTAGTCAAGTGCTCATGACAATACCTAATACCGACCGTGCCGACTGTCGTTGTTGGTATGTCTCTGTGGCTGGGCCTAGCCAAGTCTACAAATAGCCCAAACGTACAAATTGCTGCTGCTGCTGCCTTGCTGTGTACTTGCTCATTATCGAGCTGCTGCTGCTCGGCCCGTGTCTCAGTTTGATGACGACGACAGCCGGCAGCGAGCTCATTCATTGTTCATTCGAACGAGTTATTTCAGTGCGAGCAGACGCACTTGAGATACGGCAATGGACTCCCATCATCACAGCAAGAAGAAGACGCGCACACGTAACAGACCCAGAAACAAGTGTAATCGAGGCGATGAGCAGCAGGAGAAATCAGAGACTGGGAATGTCTCAACTTTAAAGAATGTCGAAGGAACTGTTACACCTTCTCCTCCTCCTTCTCCTGCTGCAGCGCAGGATCTGTCCAACGATAGTCCAATTTATCTTATACAGAAATTGCTGCGCAAGAAGCTCTTGGCCAATAAAAAGGCAACTGTGCCTGCCAAGTTGGAGGCGCCGCCAAAAGAGCCTGCCAAGGTGGAGACTCCTGCACAATTGCGTCCTGCTCCTGTTGAGCAGCTGAATACAACACACTCTCAGAAGCGCGCTCAGGTTAATGAGTTGCTCAGGTGCATGGGCAGCAAGTTGCAGAAAGGTGACACAGCTGTGATTTCTTTAGGGAATCGCTTCGATAACTAACGGTATTTTATGCAGCAGGTGCTCATGAGCTGCCCACGGAGGTGCTGCTCAGCAAGCTGGGGAATATGCTTAGCAAGGAACCCTTGAGTGATGCTGATTCCTCCGACGAGGAGGCCGAGTATGTGGAGTACATCTACAACCCACGGCAATATTTCATGGCATCCCTGTGTAATGTAAGTGCAGTGTAAGGGCAGATGAGGATTCTTCGCCTTAGACTCTAACAACTAATGGCACTTTCAGCACTGCAAAATGGATCTGTGCACGAAGGCGCTGCTGCCTTGCAAGGGGTGTGGCCTGGTCTATTACTGCAGCTCGGTGCATATGCGGGAGGATCAACTGCATCGTCAGCTTTGCTATGGTTTGCGTCAGTTGGTGGAGCGCAATGGTAAGCAAGGCTTAACTATCAAATACTTATCGATAACAATAATTAATGCGCACCCTGCTAGGCCACGATATATTCTATAAGAGCGGCGACTTTAGTGCCGAGCAATTTCGCTCGTATCGCATTGTGTGCATACGCCAATTGGAGCAGCTCATTAATCGCAATCTCACGGCAACTGAACAGGAAGTTCTACTCTTTCCACTCATCTGTAACGATGCAAAGTGTCGTGAGCATCGTCTGAAGCGTCTCACTAGGTGTACGCGCTGTGGTGAGGTTGCTTACTGCCACGATAAGCCGCAACATTTGAATGCCGCCCATGCCGCCTGGTGTCCAATTTATCGATTGTTTAAAACGTTCGTTATGCTGCAGGCGAAGTTTGGTCGCATTGAGCCGCCATTACCCGACGAAGTCTTGCGGGAGCTACCGTCGTCCTGCTCCGACACCAGGCAAATAATGCAGAAATTGAATTTCAGTGAGTGAGCTGGAACTGTGTAAGTTGATTAATCGATTACGATTGTTGTTTACTTTATCGCAGCTATGCCCGATGCATGTGAATTCGCCGCACTCACACAGATATCGACAGGACCTTTAACGGCATTTTATGCCCTCAAACTTTGCGATCGTCTACAAGCCGAACAGCTGACGATACACTTGATTGGCGCAGAGATGGAATTCGAGGTTGATGTTTTCCAAAAATGGGAGATATTCCTGCTGCACATATTGCCGACACTTAAGACACTGAATATCGTTTTTATTGGTCCTGAGCTAAATGCGCCTAAGATTTCTTTCGATCAACTCTCGAAGATAAAGTAAATATATGAAATATTTATTAATTTTTAATAATTAATCCTGATTTCTTTTATAGATGTTGTCGCTTGTGTCGCAAGGCACAGCGCACTGTGCAATATCATTTTGAGAACCGCCTTTATCACGACTATTGCGCGGCGCCGAGTTTTCAAACACCAGATCTTGGTAATTTATAATATTATATGATACCATATTTAATAATTTACAATTGTTTGCTATCTTTCATCAACAGTTTGCTTTTTCAACCCAGGATTATACCGTGCCACGGGATTTGCTTTACAAGACACCTGGCCCGAAACTATACGAGCCACTTTGAATCTTAAGTGTCCTGTTGTTGTAACATCGTATACCAAATACGAAGCACCACTTGATATGAGTCATTTCCTCAATCAATCCAATCGTAAATTGAATGTCGTATTGCCGCCAACGACGAATCCTTTTGGATCAAAGAAACCAGAGCGCAACTTTATATCGGATGATGATGCACCGTTTATGTTTAAGAACTATCAATGTTTTGTTGTGGAGTAAGTTTGATTGTTTTTGATAAAACGTATCGTTCACATGCATGAATTAAATTGAAAGCTGTGCTTATGTATATTTTTGATCACATAAGTCATTTTAGTCAATATATATTTTCTGTAAGAAATTCAAACAAACGTTTAGTTTTGTTTTAAACGAAAATTATCGCTAAAAAGAATCGATAAGACAAATCGACCTACCGCCACTTCTCATGCTTAAACATAATTAATCGGAAATTAATCGAAAGGGAAAAAAAAATACTTCAAGACGAAAACAACGCGCAAATGCTCAATTGAATTAAAAATAATATTTATACTATATAAAAATGAATATAAATGACTGGGATTTTAAGGATTTACGCGCCAAACTCGATGTTATGGGATTCAACCAGACATTGCCTGTACTGGCAATACCGCTGGTTGGTGCCATCTTCGGAGATTTGATAAAAACTACAGAATGCCTGCGAGACACCAAACGGCAAGTTGCCGATTTATTAGAAGTAAGTACTGGTTTGGCTATTAATGCTATACGGAATGGTAACAGATGTATTATTCTAGGAGAAAACGTGCTGGGAACTGGGCGTGGAGCCCTACAAGTGCGATAATTCCCGACTATTGGCCGAGTGCAATCAGCTGCATTTGCAGTTCCTCAAAGACCGAGAAGATTACGAGCAGCGGCTTTGTGGTATGAAATTCTAGTTCTTGTCAACATAATATATTATATTCTATGCCTTCTGTAGATTCGGAGCGTCGAATACGTAGTCTGCACACAGATAAGGAACATCTACAGAGTCACAATGCGCAGCTGCAGAGTCAGTTGGATGCACTGTTGTCCAAGCAACTTATCTCAGCTGCCACCACAAAGCGAGTAGCACTCGGTACGAGTACAACTCGACAGGGTACGCTATCGATTTGTTGCACTATATACAGATGATAATTGTGTGTGTGCTTGCAGGTAAAAAAGCCTTTCATATCGACTGTGCGTTCTGGTGATGTTCTGCCTGCTGTGTTGGGCAGCGGAGTAAGCCCTGCGCTGAAGTGTACCAAGTGCAATGCTGGAGTTGTGCAGAAGACGACCACAACCACGAAGGATGGTATGATTGTCACACACACCACCGGCTCCGATGAAACTGATAAACTACAGAACGAACTCACCAGCGCAGGAGAACAGTTGGAGTTCTACAAGAGAAAAGTTGAGGCTAGGAACCGAGAGATACGACGCTTGAATGACATGCTCGCTGGTGGTCGTCCTCCAGCTGCACTGGCCAAAGATTGCTGCTATAAGGAGGTGGGTGCACTGTCGCAGGACATTGATCTGCTGCAGCGTGAGAAGAGCGAACTGATGCTACAAGTGCGTCAGTATCAGGAGAAGATGCACGACGCCATGCAGCGGGCACTGAGCATAGAGGAGGACAAGCGTAAGCTGCAAACACACCTCGATGAGCTCAAGGAAGCCGCGCTGCAGGTGGAGCAACAGGCCAACTCAGAGATCGATGCCCGCGAACATGAAGTACTTCAATTGCAGGCGGAGTTGAGCCAGCTGCGTGGCGAGCACAAGCCCAAGGGACAGCAGCGCCTTGCAGGGGGACAAGATGTGACTGCGGCTCAGGATTCTGGTGACAAGCGTAAGTCAAATGAGATGCTCAACCAGCTGAAACGACGCGAGGCAGAACTGCAGGCATTGAATGAGAAGCAGAAGAAGAAGCTGCTGAAAATGCAAGCCAAACTGACGGCACAGCAGAAGGAGCTGCGCGACCAACTGCCTCAAAGCACTGTCACACTGGACGAGGAGAAAATCCGTTTGAAATCCGAAAGAGATTTCTTCCAAAAGGAATATCTACGTCTCATCAGCAAATCGGGCTCGGAGTCTGAGATAGCTTTCCTGCAGGCGCAAATCAAATCGAAGGACGACGAGTTGCGCATTCTACGCTCCGAGATGTGCATCGCCACAGCTAATGTACTCCAGTTGTCGCCCAGAAAGTCTGATCATTGCCTGGAGAGTCTGCCACCACGCACCGCGGAAAGCTGTTCGAACATGAGCAGCAGTCGCAGCAGTGACTGCGTTCAGGCTGCCATAGCCCGTGTCGAACGCGAACGGGACTGTGCTCGAGCCGAGCTGGAGCGCATACGCTGCGAGCGGGACACACTGCGGGAGAAGCAACTGAGCAGCGTGCAGTTGCATGCCGAGGAGCTGCAGACGTTGCGACAGCGCAATGATGATCTGCAGAATCGCATACGGCAACTGGAACGGGATAATCGAGAGTTAAACTCGGCACGAGTGCCCGCTGAGACGCACAATGTGTTCCTCAAGGAAGATTTGGCACAGCTGCGGCAACGTTTGGCCACGATCCAGGCAGAGATCGAGGTGCTGCGCAAGGAGAACTCGCAGATAAGGTGACTAACTGAAGATTCTTATCTTGACTAACTGAAAGATCTTTCCTTTAACTTATACTCACATACCTCTTCATACATTCCCTTGACTAGCTGAAAGATCATTCCTTAAACTAATCCTTATATATATTTTCAACAGCCTGATCAATGAGCAGAACGAGCGCATCATAGCAGACTATCAGAGCAAGCTGCTCATTGCGGAACGTCAGCGACACCAGGCTGAAGGGCGTGTCAGTACGTTGGACACCAGCAGGGAAACCAATCGCAATGAGGTTTCCCAGTTGCGCACAGAAATTGCTGCACTGCGTCAAACATACATTTCACTGGAGAACGAGAAGGATACGCTGCTGGTGAGTGTGCGGAGTCTGTGTATTATCTAAATAGATCTCAGCTAAGCTTGAATTGATTACAGAATCAACTGGACAACAAAACGGAGCGTCTGTATAAACTGGAGTACGAAATGAAGGATAACAGACAGCAGCGCAATGCACTGGAGCAGACTGTCAAGGAGCTGCAGGCACAAATCGAGTGAGTAGCAAGACAATAAGTTACGTGGTATATTGTAGAACATATTCTAGATAAGAATAGAGAAGAGGGACTAGATGCAATGCCTAATAAGGTACTTGAACTTGCGTTAAAAGTAAACATGCCTTATTTACTGAGGTATAGGTTATACACAGGATGTATGTAGGAAATGTTTCGGAAATTGGAAAAAGATAGTGACTGGTACTTACATAAGCCTGAGGCTTCATGGAATTAGTGATTTATTTTTATTTTGATTTCGCATTCAGTTCGCTTTGGTTCAGTCTAACTCGTTTTATACCTATGAAAGCTTTTATAGAATGATTAAGAGTTATTTTTTATGTAGATGTGGTACAGAATAAGATATAAAGCTTTACTATTCGGTTTCGGTATTTCCTTTTGCATTCAGTTCGCGTGAACTTAGTTCACTTTTTACCTATAAAAAAGCTAGATAAACAGATCATAAAATACTCCATATATTGTACAGGAGATGTTTTACAGGATAGGTTATTAAATAATCAAGGTTTGATTAAATACCCATATAGAGTTATATAGAAACAGTGCTGTCTCTTATTGACGCGGTCATTCAGTTGTGTTTTGTTGAGTTTAGTTTGCTTTATATCTATAAAAACCTTTATAGAAAGATTATAAGTTACTTTTCAGACTGTGGAGGAGGTATAGAGTAAGATAGAATGTCAGACTAGATTAGACAGGGATATAAAGCTTTAATTATATATAGTAAATATAAATAAGAATCTTTATAGAAAGTTTATATGATCTTCGTATAATGAAAAAGGGTTATAAAGCTATGTGGAATAAGAGATCTTTTATCCTTTACATTCCCTTTCACATTCAGTTCAGTTTGTTTAATTCAGTTCACTTTCAACCTATGAAAAACCTTTATTCATATTATCTACAGTTCACTTAAATAGGCATCTTATATATGTACATATTATATCGTGTTGTGTAATACATTCATGGCACAATCTCTTGGCCTGGCGCCGCGCTAGCCAAATATATCTAAGAACCACCTAAAATGGGAAATTGAAACGATTAAATCGATCGATCTATGATCGTAATTGGGCACGCAGCATGCGCAGAGAATAGAGAGAGAAGATATGATAGAAGAGCTAAAGTAAATAGTAGAGAGATGCAGATGCAGTTGGATTGCTTCGTGTTGCAGCATGCTGTGCAGGAAGAAGAGTCGGAGAAAGAGGTAGTCAGGGCAGTAGTCGCCATAGGAGGTGCAGGAGATCAGGGGCACTAGTCGCCGGAGTAGGGAAGGAGCTTGTGTTTTTCACTGAAGAATTTCGAGTTGTGTCGCTCGTGGGTTAAATACCTCGCCAGGCTGACGCTTGGTGCACTGCAGTTGTGTGTGCCAGCATGATCCGCCTCCGCTGGTGTATATCCAGGCCGGCAGACACACTTGGCACGGCTGGCATAGCCCAGATACAGCGTGTCATTGCGTTGATTCGATTGCGCCGTCTTCAGCGGCTCCAACCATTGCCCCGCTCCACATGGACCACGTGTGTAGAGCTTATGACATTGCCCGTTCATCTCCACCATGCCTGGCGTGGACTCGCAGATGCTCTTCTCCTGCTCCGCATTGCTGTGCATCGAGCACTGTTGATCCAGATTGGTTAGGACACCCGCACAGCCACACATGCCGTTATATGAAATGCCGTCGAGGGAGGGGCGTGCAGTGAAGTCGAACACGACCACCTGATGGAGGGAGCAGGGACCCTGTGATCCGATGCGATAGCAGGAGTCCTCAGTGGGAAAGTACAAACGATTCTTGCCACAAAAGTTGCGTATGCAACTGGTGGCATTCGCCAGAAACTCATTTGCCGCACACGGGCCGCGTGTGTAGAGACGATAGCAGTGTCCATCCGACCAGGGCACATAGCCCTCCTTGCACATGCACTTGCCATGTGGCAGCAGTTGCAGCATGTTCGGTTCATGCTCCGCACCTGCTACCTCATCGTCGGGTATGCGGAAGATGTGACCAGGTGGACAGGGACCAGGAGTGTCTGCAAGAGAAGAGAGAGAGGGGGTTACAATTTGTAGTCTCTATTGCAACCAATCCTACCTAGCTCGTAGCACATTTGCTGTGCCGCATGGTAGTGTGGCAAATGTCGCTGGCAATCGCAGCGACCTCCCGGCAGAAAGATGTGACCCGGCGTGGAGCAGGGACCCTTGGTGTAGTGCTCATAGCAGGATTCCTCCAGCTCATAGTAGTAAGGAGCGAGTTCCCCCAGTGGCTCGCACCTGCACTCTGCCAACTCATCTGCATTGCGCAACAGCAACTTGCCCCTGCTGCAGGGACCCTTGGTGTGCTGTGCATAGCATTTGCCATCGCTGGGCCAGTAGAGCATGCCCTCGTTGCACTGCAGCGGACGCCGACAGCTGCCCCAGCGATTGTCCACTCTGGAAAGGATTAGGAAGACTTAAAGTGATTCCAGCTGCATTTCCTACACACCTCTTGGCCTGCTCTGGCATGGGTTGAAAGTACTCGCCCCGTGGGCATGGTCCACGCTCGTAGAGCTTGTGGCAGGCGTTGGTCAAGGCACTCAGTGCTGTGCCAGGTGGACAGCGACACTCTGCAGCGGGCACATCCTTTCGCTTGGCACTCACAGGCGTGGGACTTAGCTCCATTGTGTCCGGGCAGGGATAGCCAAGTGTGAAGATCTTGAAGCATTTCTTGAGTGGCGTCCAGTAGAGCAGCTGCCAACCACCCGCCATGCTGGCACAAGGATTCTTGGCGGGATCACTCCAGGGCGGAGGCACAATGCCAGCCAAGGCGGAAGGCGACTGGTGGCTGAGCAGCAGCAGCAGCAGCAGCGCATAGGTCAGCAAGCTGCTGCCGGCTTGCAAGGCAGCCCAGCAGATCAGTAGCTTGCGGCGTCTCAAGCGCATGACGAAGCAACAACAACAACAACAATGGCTAGCCTGCAAGTGCGAAAATAATTTGATTCATTTGGCATCGACTTTTACTCTCGTTGAGGCTGCCTGGCGCCAGGCCGCGGCTCATTAAAACGCATGATTGATGGCATTTCTATTGTGATTGAAGCAGCTGAAGGTGTGTGTGGTGGGGGGGAAGACTCGCTGAGATTGGTATCTGCGCTTAAAGCGCGTCCAATTTAAATTAGCCAACCTGCAGGGCAACGTTTTGGCGCAGCACAAAGAGCAGAGGCAGAAGAGAGGTGGAGAGTGGTGGCAGAGAGGGAGAGGGGAGAGGGGGTAGGAGAAGCAGCACGGCAACTGGCTGGTAGACGTTGTAAAAACCAGTAAGCTGCCGTCGCTGCCGCGTCGTGCGCTGTTAACCATGACCCAAATCCGCATTTTATCTTTGACTTCTTTTGCGGCCAATAGGCAAAAATCTTCTGCCGAACTGCGACTGCTGCTGACCGTTTTGGCTTTTTATATAATTGAATGACGAAACAAGGGGGTGCCAGTGCAGGGGGAGGAGGAGGTGGGAGCGAACAAGCATGTGGCTTGGCCATGTGGAAAAACGTGCAACACTATTGCACCAGTTGCCTAGTTTTCCCGCAACAGCCGCTGCCGCCGGCACTGGACAAGCAACAACAGCAAGACAGGCACAGGAAGGGGAAGGGGAGGGGGGTACAACAGGCAGTAAGGCAGGCAGCTGCTGCCACGGCTATAAATAATGCATTAGGCTAACCACAGCACAGTCTGCGCAGTGTTTTGGCCTTTTTTTGTTTGTTATTGTTGTTGTTCCTTTGGTTTTGGGTTTCTTGCTGTCGTAACAGCAGCAACGGCAGCAACGGCAGCAACAGCAACAGGTTTCCTATTACCACCGCGCGGCATCTTCTGCATTTGTTGTGCATAGAGAAGAGAACAAGCAGGAGCAGAGAATCCCCCACAGGGAAGAGAGAAACCTTAAGGCAGAAGAGAGAATCCACCAGAGCATGCCAGGAAATCCCCACTACACTGAAATCACTTTGATATTGCTTGCTGATTATCAACTTAATCGACAGCTCTTTTTTTGGCTTGTTTTTTTGCACTCGAATTCGCGCAATACACACCTCGAGGCGATGTCTGTTTTGACTCCGTTCGACTCTTTAATGATTTTTCAAATGGTATCACATGCGACAATGACAACGACGACGACGACGGCAATGTCCGATTCCGTTTCGTCTGCTGCCCAATGCCAATTCACACATTAAGCGGAATTGACCGCACAACACGCGACGCGACGACGACGACGATGAAGACGAAGATTGAAGGCGAAGCGACCATTCGCCTGCGTAGGTAACAGACGTCTGAGCGGCTGGGCAGGTCGGCTCAGGTAAGCGAACCGAACTTCACTGGCTTTCCAGCTCGCTCTCTCTCTCTCTTTTTCTTATGCTCTCTTTGACGCCTAATGCGAGTGTGCTCAACTCTTCAGTGATGCCAAGTGCTAGCTGAATAAATCGCTCATATGTTTCCAAACATAGATAGCTAGAAAAACTGTAAAATTGTTAGCACCCCAGCCTCTCACTCTTATCCAAGAAAGTGACTAAATATTATAATGTAATAGAACCATATAAATTTGTTATGCTCAAAATAGCTGGAAAACGTCTTAATCCAATTGGACTTTAAACTCTCAAAATTAATATAAGATTAAGAGAAATTATATAGAATAATCGCTGCTATGTTTCCATGCACAAAATAGCTAGAAAAACTCTAAACCTATCAGCACTGCCGACGCTATTTTTATTTCTCTTAGTTTTACCAAAAAATAAATAAATCTTTTAAAAATATTGAGTGTCTATTTGTCTTAGCTGGAAAAAGGCTATAATCGAACTGCAATAAAAACTCTTTAAATTAATATTAGATTAAGAGGAACTATCTCGAATTATCGAACTGCAATATAAACTCTCTGAATTAATATTAGATTAAAAGAAACTATCTCAAAGATTGCTTCACCAAATGGCTACAAAAACTCTAAATTTGTCAGCACTGAAGACTCCCCATCTCTCTCTTTCCCTCTCCAAGTGGAACTAAGGAAATTAATAAATATTTTAAAAATATTGACTGTAAATTTGCAATACTCAAAATAGCTGTAAAAAAGGCTAAGTCCATTTGCGCTATAGACTCTTTAGTTTAGTGTTGGGAAAAACAAAAGAAAACGTTTCAAGCTTTTAGCCATTAAATTTCAAGCAAACAAATAGCTAGGAAAACTATAAAATTGTCAGCACTATCGATTGTCTTTCTCTCCTGCTAAATACCTATTGTATTTCTCTTTCTTAGTTTAAGCGTTAAAAAAGCTAAATGTGCACAAAATTGTTACAGATTGTCGTCAAAATTGTCTGTCAGCACTGTCCACTGTCTCTCTCTCCTCCTTTATCTTTTTCTCTCTTAGTTTAACTTTAAGGCTAAATGTGCACAAATATTCTTAAAAATTTCACCCACATTAAGTAGCTACAAAACGGCTAAATCTGGCAGCACTGTCGACTGTCTCTCTTTCACTACCCCTTTTTTTTAGGTTTACTATAAGTGTTAAAAAGGCTAAAATTGCACAAATGCTCACTGTAAATTTGCAATACATTTAGTAGCTACAAAACGGTTAAATCTGCCAACACTGTAGCTTCTCTTTCGTCTGCGTGTTGCTCAATTCTTCGGCTGCGTGTGTGGGTTCAGTCTTCAAAGGTTCTTCGCCTGCATTTGGAGATTTAGCTAGTGCCAGGTTGACACCCGCGTAGCCATAACGATTGACGTCGATGGTCGTTAGCTCTCGGCATGGTCAAGCCCAGTCCCCATATACATATAGCTAGATATGCGTAGATATATGCGTTGGTTTACGTATGTATGTATGTGTATTTATAGAGAGACTGAGACTAAGCGACCTGTGACAGGGCCGCGCTTTGTTCTTGAGCTTCAAATTGCGGATATGCGCGGACGTGCCCAGGTTGGTGAATTAGTAGGTAGGCTGCTGCTCTTTGTGGAGCTGTCTTAGTGGGGCAGCTGCGCACCCAGCTTCAGCTGCTGCTGCTGCATATGGGCAGTGCAAACAAGTTTGTTGCCTGAGTCTTTTTGTAAATTATGAAGTTTGTTGCCTGAGTCTTTTGTCTGTTATAAAGTTTGTTGCCCAAGTCTTTTGAAAATCTTAAGATGAGATAATGGAACTGTTTTTTTGATTTATCATCTGCAGCAAACTGACCACAAGAACACGCCAACGCGACTCCGAGCTGAATGAGACGTCAGCGGAGAGCAAAACACTGCGTCAACAGCTTATGGCAGTAAAAGCGAGTCGCGATGAGGCAATCGCAGAAAACGGGTAAGTTGCTGCAATTGCTGCATCCGATCATTAGCCGCACTTTTTATCTAACACTATCGCTGACATTATTCAACTTGTGTGTGTGTGTGTGTGTGTGTGTGTGTGTTGCCCCACTCCAACACAGACGGCTAACGGACAAACTAAGCGATGCCCAAGTGGAGGCAAAGACGTTGCAGAAGCGGCTCAAGGATGCCGAACAGCAGGTGGCCACAATGAAGCAGCAGCTGCACAAGTACGTGCAGGAGGTGAAGCGTGCCGAGGATCTGCTGCTCAATAAGGTAAATGATATACTGCCTGCATTCCATATGGAGCTAAGTTGTAACATCGCCAGGTATACTTTGTCTTAAAGGAAAAGGAGCGCGAGGAGCTGCTGGATCACTATCACAGTCTGACACACAACCACGTTGAACTGGAGGGCAACAATCAGAGTCTGGAGCTCGAGGCAGCGGAGTTCAGGTAAGGCAAAGCATTGACCAAGTTAGGAGGAGAATCAATTTCCATTTATTCTTCACATCAACAGACGACAAATTGATGATCTGCAGTGCGAGGTGCACACGCTGAAGGACAAGCTGCATTGCCGGCAGTGCACTATCGATGAGCTGGAGATGCAGTTGACCTCAATGCGTGCCTCAATGCGCTGCCTGGAGCGGGAACTGGGTCATGCACGCGATCAGAAGATTGAGCTGGATGTGCGCAGAGAACTTTGTGATAAACTGGACGTGGAGAAGGCGAAGCTCAACGCGGAGCTCAACGAGTTGAATGAGATACACAACAAGGTTAGCCTGGAAACATAACTGTGACTTTGTCTGACTAATCTATATCTCCCTCCCTCCCTCTTTAGCTGAAGAAGGAGTGCGAGCAACTGCGCAGTGAGCTGCAGCAGAAGTCGGCGCTGAATCAGGTTACTACGGAGACATCCGAGCAGATAGTGGAGCGCATACGCAGCGATCAGCAGCGACAGGATGACAGTGCGCTGAAGGCAAGAAACGAAATGGAACGTTTGCGTCAGGTGCACGAGACGACGCTGGTGAGTAGAAATGGAAACTTGCTCCACAATGTCATTTACAAAACATTATCAATTCCCCCCACAGCGACAACTGCAAGAGGAGCGTGAACGTTGCAATCAGCAGGAGCGTCTGGCGGATCAGTATGAGGAGCAGGCGCGTGTGCTGCGACAAAACCTGAACGAGGATCGCTTCTGCCAGGCACGCACCAGGGAAACCAGTCCCAAGTTTCCAGCAAAGACATTGTGAAGCCATAATGGAATCTACATCCTTTTTTGTACTGTGTACAACAACAACTCATTGTAAACTGCGTTTTGTACTGTAGAACTGTTCCCATGCAAAGGAAACTTGGCCATGTCATCCCCTTTTTTTACTGTATGCTCTGATAACGATGATATAGATTCAATCTACGTACAAGGGAACCTCGCTATATCATCCTCTTTTTTACTGTGTACAACTTCATTGTGAACTGATAGAGGGATTCCATATCATAATTTTGTATATTCCCCTTATTTGTTTTATGTTTTCGTCTTTAATTGCGTGTTCTATTCTAATTATATTTATAATATATTGTAAATTTGTTTACAAACAAAAGCAAAACTGAAGACTCAAACGGGATCTTGGTAGGGACATCTATTTCTTGCCATAGCACATGGCGGTCAATTTCAGATACTTTTTATACATGCACGGGCAGCCGTGGAAGGGCGGGGGTGTGGAGTAATCATCCTCCAGCTGGGCGCAGGGCATGCAATTGTCGTCGCTGTCGTCATTGTAACTGGATTCCTGGCACGTAAACTCATCCGTGGAGACTGCGGAAGCAAAGGGAGAGAGATTTAAATCGTTGATGATGCTGGAATTCTTCTTTGTGCTTACGGCCGGTGCTGTTCAGCTGGTTTTCCCCCTCGCAAAAGTCATCGTATTTTATTGCACAGTCCTGACTTTGATTTAATCTATTCAACTGCGTCCAATCGATGGGACTGCGATGGGAGCCACAGACATTGGATTCCATGGATTTATCAAAAGTCACATTCTTGGGTGAGTAATAGCCAATCTCCAGTTCAGGTGAAGTGCTGCGGTTGGCATCATCTGAAGATTCCCCACTCGTTTTCAAGGGCAGTTCTGGAATTTTGTTTCGGGAAGGGCAACTAGAAACAAAGCCCACTTTGGAATTAGCCGTAACCACCTCCGTGGAGTAGACTATTTTGATCTTCTGTACGCTTTCGTCAGCAATGTTCCTCGGTTCCTTGAATAGTTCCGAAGCGCTCCATCTGGAAAGGGCTGTTAGAGGCTCAGTGCTGCCACTGGCGGGGGGATCACTGCAGGCTTCCTGCTGTGTGCGATGCGAGTTCCTCGATTGTACGGATCGATTTGAAGAGGTTCGTTTGGACAAGGCTTTGACAGACGCTGTACTTTCAGCGGGGGCAACATCAATATCACTGTAGTCTCTTTTCAGCTTGTGAATAATCTTTCTGCTGCTCCATTCAGGCTGCGCTTCGGTGCATTTCTTTGGTATGTCGGCATCACTGTAGTCTTCCTGCAACATGTGAAGCACGTTCTGCGGCAGCTGTTTGTCCCACGTAGACGCGGCAGTTGCAGGCGCAGAACTTCCTAGACTCTCTGGCGGATCTGTCTGCGTGGGAATCTCGCGGCAGCTCGTTGAGCATACAAAGAACGTGCGCATTGCGGCCAGCGTCGTCGTCTGGCTGTACTGACTGATCTTCGAGGGCACACCCAGCAAGGGACAGTCTGGGCCACAGCATCGGTTTTGGTATTGCACGCATTTCTTGGACGCTTCCACAGGGCACTGGCCAGGCACTTTGCCTGTGTCTCGCTCGGATTCGAGTGTGTCGCACGATCGATTTGCATTCCAAAGTACAGTTGCTTCATTGTAAGTTGGATCCTGCGGACAGATGCACTGAATGGGATTTCGAATACATTTTTGGACTTTAACAATGATATTTTCTTTCAGTGCAGACGCAGAGTATTTCTGCTGCAATTGATCTTGATCCTTCTTGAGTGATCGAGCGTTCAAACAGAGGTTCCTCTCATGCTCAGCCTCGCGTTCTTGCTGACACACCCGATCTTGAGCTCTGCTACATGTTGGAACGTTTATACGAACATTGCTTTTCTTCTTCGTCTGAACTTGATCTAGAGTCTGCACACATTGATCTCTTTGGTGATGTCTTGCTCCTGTTGCAAAGTTCTCTCTCGGTGGCGCTCGACAAGGATATGCAGATATTTCCTTTTTTTCTATGTTCAACTGATTGCATGAAACTCGTCCAGTTGAGTAAAGAGACAGACATTCTTGCCAGTCCTGCCGCTGCTGCTGCTGCTGCTGCTGCTGCTGTGTCTGCTGAGCTGCTGCTCTTTGAGGCAGATCCCTGAGTGACTTCTGATCCGTGCCATCTGATTTTATATACGAGCTTTGCTGCACCTGATCATTTTGCGGATCTGTGGGTAACTTTATGTAGGTGCGTTTCCCGACAAGATCCAACACATTTTGGCACGACAGCTTCTCGGCGGTCTTCTCGTGCTCCTTCTTGTACATCTCTATGTACTCACGGTGCATGCGCATTGTTTCGCTGCAGTACGATTCGCTCTTCTCCTTCTTGCTTGGCGAATAGTTCGAGATGATCATCTTCTCCTTCTTGGAAGGACCCGCATTACTGTCGCGTCGAGTGGCGCAGTTTGCTTTGTGCTGCTGCTGCTGTTGCTTTTTGACCGTGACCTTCATGATCTTTTGACTGTCCGGCGCGCAACGACATTCTGGGCTCTTCTTCTTGCACTCCCTCGGGGGGCTTCTGGAACGAGTCTGCTTACGACATCTCGCCGACTCCTGCTTATAGCGGCAGACCTCGTCAGTGTTGAGGTCCGTCCTGCAGCGCTGCGAGCACTGTGGGGAGTAACAGCAGCACTGCTGGGGATACTCAGTGCAGTGGGTATAGGGTTCCACTGTTGGATAGCAGCCGTAGGGATAGCCCACGAATTGATGCTGCTCATTGGACAGATGATAGACGTCACAGTAGCAGTGATGCGGATCGCAGGGACAGTATCCGCATTGGTAGCTTGGGGAGCACGGCGCACTGCAGTTGTCGTTAAAACATCGGGAACAGCCTGCGTCCAGACGATTGTGATACTTTGCTCTCTGCTCGGTGACGAGGCTCTTGCTCTTCTGCTGGTTGTTGGAGTTGACCATGCGAAGGGCTAGAGGAGGGCGCTGACTCTGCAGGCTGCGACTGCGTCTCTTGGCCGTCCCCCTCCGGGGCTGGGGAGTTCTTCTGGCTCTCCTCCTTCAGTTGCTTATCCTGCAGAAAACAATCTCGGAAGTTCTTCAGCTTGCCAATCTCATTCTCAATGCGTTCGTTGAGTGCATTCACTTCATGATTGGCGCGCACAAGGTTTAAGTCAGTGGATGTCGAGGATATTGGCTGCTGCGCCTCGAAGTTGTAACTCCTGCTGCGCCCCATCTTGCTGCGATACAATTCCCGCACCTGGGTCTGTGTGTTCTTTATATAGACGGTGCCATAGTCGGCGATCGAGACGCGCTTCTTGCGCTGCAGCAGGAAACTCTTCGGCGACTCGCTTGCCTTTGTATTTTTGTTGTTGCTGTGTTTGGAAGCCATATTGCTGCAAGTTTATATATTGTTTAAATTGTATAATATTTCGCTGTTTGTTTTGACAGCCTCGTACAAAATATATATTTAGATTATCTTAAATAAATTTCTCTCTTTTCTAATTCTACTGACTCTGTCGGAGTTCGAAATGAAATAAGGTTCCCTCTCTCAGTGAAGTAAGTCACATGTCAATCACTCAATACATATTGTATATTCGAGTCCCCTTTGTGTTCATTTGAGGATTGCTTTCAATTTAATTGATTAAATCACATTTTGAACTCATCTTGTTACGGGTTCGCTCGTGATCCCTGGAGAAGTGCCAACACATTTTCGTATTATGAAAATAAACTTCGCACACCAAGACAACCTATCGTCGTGATCGCACCGTTGGTGTGTCCAAGATGAAGTAAACCCTCGACTGCAACGGTCTCTGACACCAGACCCAAGCTGTTACTGCGGTGATGCCTTTGGATCAGGAAAGGCAGGTCAGGGTTCCGACGCTAGTGTGCCAACCAAAACAAAGGGGCCCCATGTCATGAACCAGATTCGTCAGGCAAATAAGAAGAAGGCACACGACCACGATTGTTTCTCCGAATGAGCTGTTGGCAGTCCATGTAGCCTGGGCATTCGGGCATCTAACCGATAGTTCAAACGGCACTTGAACGGCTGAATGGTGGTGAACATGAACCAGTCCTAACCGGTTCTAAAATAATTTATTTCGAGCACTAAGCAGTGGCCATACAGAGAAGAACTAGCGACTTTGGTGGTTAGCGAGGACACAACAAGCTCAAGTGCAGTCCGTTGGGGTTCTGGCAGGCGGTGTACACTGCATACTGCACACGCCTGCAATGTCCTGGTTGGATTTTCAAGCAGACCTACGCAGTGCACTGCTTATGTAATGCTGTCATGCGGGACACATATAGGATCGTGTCTTGGAAAACGAGCACTGTTGGTGAAAAAACAAGCAGTTTTTTTATTTCGAATACCGGCAGCTTATTTTCAATATTTAATTCGAAATTGACACCAACCAGAGGTGATAGCGACATGCGCCTTTTTCAAAGTGTTTTTTTATTTTCTTTTTTTTTCTCATTAAAGAAATTTCAAGTTTCCCTACAGAGGGACTCCAAAGTTTTTCACGGTCTTTTCCAGTTATCCAGACGTCAAAAACGTTAAAAAAGAGGAACGTGCGTATGCAATAAAAGTGCCATAAAATGATCCGAGACACATCGTCCACATAGAAGGCCTCGTGACTTGACATAAATGGGATCGTGTCTTGAGATTGTACTGCAGTGCAAGCAGTCCAAGCAGTACACATTGAATCACATTTTGAACATGCTAGCGTCTACTAGATGGCGCTTAGAACTGAATAAAGCGCTCTCTGTTGTTTTTAGCATTTGCACTGCTTGCCCCAATTATATAATTCCTCACAGATGGCGCTTTATGATAAACTGGATGTGCGGATAATAAATTCCAGTAAGAATTGATGAAAAATAATGCTTGGTGGGTCAATTTATGCAATCTTAGCCTTTTGTAAATATTTCAATTTTTAGCCATAAATTAGCTGTATTATATTATGAAACAATAAAAGACAATGATGAAAAGGCCTCTTGAAGTCAACCTATTGAAAAATAATGATCATTCCCGAAACGTAATAAAATTTCTAACGTCTTGTCCACATTATTTGGGATTTTATACCTATATATTTAGCTCGCAAGATCTGTATGTAACAGGCAGAAGGAGGTGTGGCAGACCCCACAAAGTATATGTAATCTTACTCAGGAACACTAGCAGAGTCGATTGAGCCATGTCTGTCCGGATGTCCGTCTTAGCAGATGAACACACAGATCTCAGCTATTATAAGTGCTAGAGACACAAGCGAGCGCCATCTGTCGAGAATAAATTTAAAGTATTTGCATATGGATATGTGTATGAATTTAACAAATTAAACTATACCGGAACATAGGTCGGGCCGCGTGATGTTGCCTTTCTTACTGGTTTGAGTTGGCTGTGCTCAGAAAAATACGAGAACCTGCATGTTTTCAACTCAACTCCCTCTGTTCTATTAAACTGTCTCTTGATAACTATGTACTTCTTAATACATGATTGGGGTTTATCTAAGATTTTCCGGATTCTCTGTTATACATTTTTGATCGAGTTTAATTTAATTATTCTAAATTAAATGAAATGGAATTAAATAAATAAGGTGTGATTTTAAAGTTAAATTGACTAAAGTTAAATTTTATTCAAATTAAATGAATTATACAATATTAAGTTAAGTAAATTGAATAATTATATTTTAAATTAAGTTAAATATAATACCAAGATACTTTTATTATTTTATTCTATTTGTTAATCAATTCAATTAATAGTAATAATTACTTTGACTTCAACTTTATGATTAATTATTAAAATTGTCTTTATTAAATTGTTGTAATAATAACTTATCTAAATTACGAATAAAATAAATAAATAAAAAATAATGAAGTAAATAAATAATTTAATTAATAAATAAATAAATAAATTAAAAAATTTATTTAAATAATATTAAAATAAATCTGTTCCGACTGCAGCTCTGTCGAACTGAAATTAAATTAAATAAATAAAAAATAAATACATAACTATCTCATCTAGCTTAGCAAACAACATTCACTGCCCGTATGGCAGTGCTTGCACCACTGTGTCACTGTGTGATTGCTGTCGTTCTCCGCTCGCCTGGCAACCAGAGATGAAGAGCCAATTCATTCATACAGTCGCCGACTGTCGGCCGGTTCGCTCGCTCGCGCGCGTCTCTCGAGTGTGTGCAGTGCTTGCTCTCTCTTTCTCTCAGCCAGTTAAAGATTTACGGCAAAAGACGAACAAGTAGTGAAGTGAACGAACAAAAATAAACAACAATAAAACTAATAAATAATAACAAAATATATAAATAAATATATGTTATATTTAAACGGTACGAGGTGTGTAGCTATAAGGAGGTTTCAACTTGTTTTCTTGACTTCAACTCATAATCAAAGGCAGCTCATTAATGTATCGCATCGAGGAGGAGCTCGCACAGTCAAAGGCTGAGGCGACAGTGGGTGCTGGGTGCATCAGATGTCATGATGGGAAGCCGCAATCCGGCAATGTGACAATGACAAGTCACAGCAGCCGCAAAGGCAACTCAACTCCCCTTTCCTCTCCCTGTTCCCCTTGCCCACCTCACAAAGTGAGCTTACTGTGCAACATGCTGGGCAAATGGGTTAATATTTGCCTAGTTTTCGAGCGTTTCCCTTTTGTGTCCTGCGACTTTGGCGCTCTTAGCTGTGCTACACCAGCAGCAGCAGCAGCAGCGACGGCGGCGTCATCTGGCGTCGCCTTTGTGCAGCACTCTACAACAAATGGCTTCACTTACACTGACAGCGAACCCTTTGCACACGTGCATCTGACGTGCATCTCTCTCTCTCTCTTAGTGTGTGGCTGGGTGGCTCCGTTGCGCCGTAAAATATGCAATTAGAGGGACATCAAAGCACGACGCCGCCAGCTTTTTCCTTGCGCTTAGCTATGCGCTTTGCCTTTGACACACACAAACAAACACCACAACACACACACACACACACTCATCATTAGAGTGCAGCAGCGTGGACAGCGTGTGTGTGTGTAAGTGTGTCATTTCGTCTGTTTGTCAGTCGCGCGCGCTTTAATGGCGGCATTTCATATTTATTTAGAATTTCACATGTTTCTGCTCCAAATTCGTTATCCAACACTTGCAAACAGTCAACGCGAGGTCAATTGGCTTAATTAGTGTGTGACAGTTGGAGGGCGAAAGAGGGGAAGATGGGGGGATAGAGGAGAGAGAGAGAGAGAGTGAACGCCAAAGATCGAGAGTGCGCGAAAGAGTAGAAGGAAGGCAGATCAGAGGAACAGGAGATAAACAAGAGTGAGGAAGGAGTGGAGAGGGGAATGCAGAGAGGAAAGGCAGAGAAAATGGACAGGAGTTGGGCAAGAGAGGCAGTGGAGAAGGGAAACAGATCAGGTGGACAGGAGAGAAAAGGCAGAGGAGATGCACATGACAGAAATAAAAGTGAAGAGGGAAGATTAGAGAGAGAAAGCAGAGGAGATATAAAGGAAAGAGGAGGGATAGAAAAGAGAACAAAGGGAGTGAAGAGGTCAGAGTCAAGAGGGAAGGCAGAGCAATGTCCATCTCTGCTCAATGGCATCTTCTCTTTTTTTGAATGCTGTCCAATTCTTTGATGGAATTTGCCGGCACATTTCAATTAATCATCGCATTTTCGACTATCTGCAAACAGAAATCACTTTGGGAATCGGAAATACGCGCCTCAGTGCGTGTGTGTGTGTGCATTACGTAAGCAGCAACAACAAGTGCCAGTGACTGTGTACCCCCACCCCCCCGCCCACTACAAAGTATGCACTTAACAGCGTAGGGGCACAAACTGTTATCAGCAAAGGGGCAACAACAAGTGCAACAAACATGGCAAGAATGCAGCTTTCTTTGCTGCTGCTGCTAATCAGCTTGACGCTCATCACGCTTGCTGCCTGCGCGAGCAGAGCGGAAGAACACAAGGAAATGCAACAGCAGCGACAGCGACAGCAGCGACTGCGACATCGCGGGGAGTTGCAGCTGCGGCGTGGCAAGCACAATCGCCAGCACAGCGAAAAGGAGGAGGAGCTGATGGAGGAGCAGGAGGAGGATGAGCTGGAGGAGGAGCTGGAACAGGAGCAGCTTGAGTATGTGGATGCCAGCGAAGCAGCAGCGGCAACAGCAGCGGATCACACACTGACAGCAAGCAGCGCGCCTCCTGGTAAGCTTATCACGAGCAGCGCAGCCGCTGTGGCTGGCTGACTCTGCCCCGCAATGACCTTTCCGACGGTCGGAACTACAAAAGCCTTAGAGCTTATCAGTGCCATAGCACTGACTGACTCACTCACTTACACAGCTCAGCAGGGCACTTGTTGCTCGCCAAGTAAACAAATCCAGTGCTGATTGTAAACAACAATTCCCCCTTAGAGTGTGGCGAGATCTTTCTTGAGTACGTGTAGTAAAGATGTTGCGTATCGCATAAATATGTTGCATGTTCCCTTGAAATCTAGAATATCGCATAGTTAGAACTTTCGCCCAATTGAGTAGGAAGAGAGAGAGAGAGCTAGGCACAGTGGTGTAGCTGTACAGGGGGCACTTAAGAAAAAAAAAGATTGCAACATTTTGGTTTGTGATACAAAGTATTTACTACACAAATATATACAAAATAAAATAAGTGCTTTGCAAACTTTTCAATGTTTATCTTTATTTTGCTGATCCCTTGCTGAATTCAGTTTATTCCCTCAGATTGTTGTCAACAGCTGTTGTTTCAGATTATATAGTTATATTAACATATACCATTCAGCACACATTCAACCCGATCAAAAAATAATTAGTGCTAGACGAAAAATGTTTATAAGATTTATTTATTACATTTTTTGTAATAAAATACAAAAATAAATGAATATAATTGGAGTGATTTAGTCTATAAATATCTTTTCGTTGTGATTATTATTTGTTTTCTTCATCTTTCTTATCTTTTTCCATCCAATGACTGTATTTTAATAGGTTTAATACTGTTTATTACCATTTATTTTTTTTTTATAACTATATATATCAGGGCTGTCAAAAATAAGATAGATTAAGATGATAAAAACAAAATAAAAACGGATAAATAAGAGGAAAAAAATATTAATAAAAAGGGACAAAGCGTTTTTTTTATATAAATGAGTAAAATATCATAAATTTGTAAATGTATGTATGTAACTGCTCATGCTGTATCGATGGTTCTAATAGTTATTTTGAAAATGTGGGTAAATTATGCGGTTGACGTCGATTTTAAAAACAATATTATACAAATTATATCAAAACTACGATTGTTTAAGAAATAAAACAAGGACAGATTTCCCGGCAGTAAGATTTAGAGTTTTTCGGGCTAGACAACAAAATTAAAGGACGATTTCTACGGAAAAAAGGGTAACCTGTCAGCCCTGCTATATGTGTTAGTAATAAAATGTAGTCTGAGTTTTAACATTTTTATTATTTGACAAGGGACTTTGCACAGCGATCAGCGAGAGATCGATTGCACCCCTTCTGAGCTTAAAGCTCCATTATTGGTATAATTTTTCTGATGAAATATAAATTTCTTCTGGACTGATTGACTTCATCTCTTTAACTTCAAGAAGGTGCATATCTCAAAAGAGACAAATTCTGAAAATCTTAATTGCTGTTCATAAAATATAAGCCAACTTTTCTTTTAACTTTTTCTTTGCTAATAATTACCTAGATATGGTATACGGTATATAAAATTTTCTTGATTGTTTTCTATAACAATATATAGATTAGTTACTTTTTATTTATTCCTAATCTTATATATACAAAATTGCTTTCATTTTGTTAAACAACCACCCAAAATTGTCTTTCAACTATTGCCTTGCCAAAGTTTTTATTAAATTAAGATTATCTATATATAATTTATACTATCTATGTATATTGTGCAGCTATCCCTCTCTCTCCCACTGCTAACTACGCCCATAGGGTCGTCGCATACATTTCGCCACGCGTAGTCGGACATGTTCTCAGAGTTCTCATCCGCTTTCGCACTTAATCAAAATGAGAGCGAGACAGGCTGAAAATGTTTTAATTGAAAGTGCCTGATGATGAGCAGCTGGACGCCACACACACACGCACAGCAATTTATCTGTGTGTGTGTGTGTCGGACTGAATTGAAACTGTGTTCAAAATTTGTTTAAATTGCCAAAGTGGCGGCTGCTTCAACTGCCTCTGCTGGCGCCAGCATGTTGCATACGTTGTCGGTCTCATCCCGAGCCTGGCCTGCAGACAGGGCCTGCCCACAACAGTAACAAAAAGAACAACAACAGCAACAGCGCGTAATTTACGCGACTGAGTGAGTTATGGCGAGTGTGGGTGATGAATGTGTTAGATTTCCAATGAAATGCAACTTTATGGCAGGCATACATTATTTGTCACTAACTGATTGTCGCAGCACATAGTTGAAGTGACCAGAAGACAAAGGGTGGAGGCGGAAGGCATAAAAGGGAAGGAGAAATTCCTGTAGAGTTGGCAATAAAGGGAAGTTAAAAGTCTTGTCGGCTTTATGCGATTGATGGCAGGCATTTGAAACGCTTTGCATACTAATAATATTTCTCTGACTGCAATTCCTTCTCTTGTCCACTTTTATTGTTATTTGCCCATAAAAAATTATTATTTATATTGGATACGCAATGTGCCGCCTACATTGCTGTGCCCCTTAAGTGCGTCGGGGTTCATTGCGCCTGCTTTGCATTTCCAATTGTTGTTTTCCCCCCTTTACCAACACTACGCAATGGTCGAAGATCGATGTTTGCACTCTATAAAGCTAGTCAATTATTGTCAGCAATTAAAATCAAGGTTGTCAGGCAGCTTTTTCTAATGATCTATGCAAGAAATGCAACTTATTTATATAATTTAAAACAGAATGAATACGAGTCATATTTAATATATACAGTTGCAGAGGGATTGACTTAGGAAATCGGTTCATACAGTTAAAAATAGTGACGATAGTAATTTAATAGATACTTAATACTGAATTTAATAGACTAGTAAATCGGTTCATACAGTCAAAATTAGTGGGGATAGTTATTCAAAAGACACGATTTAATAATTAGATTATTAACAATTTAGTCCTCATGGGTTAGTAATTGAAATTGGTATTAAGACACAATATAAAATTTGATTCCTTTTTTCTCTAAAAAAGAACCATTATCTTAACCCGTTTTGAATACATGGCCATATTATATGTATATGCATGAAATCGAAATTTTTGACAAGAGATATCCAAATTCTGATTCCCTTTCATTCCCTACTTTGTAAAAAAATCCTGCTAATTTCTCGAAAATACTGGTACATATATTTCTAAATATAATCGACATTGTTTTTAATAAATTAACATAACATTTATATATACATACATACTTACATATGTACTTACTGCAAAAATAAGCCCATATACTTCAATTATCTATTTTGTTTCCTATTTTCAAAAAAAATAATCCAGCTAATTTCTAAAATAATACTTATACATATATTTCTATACATAAAATACTCATAATAAATATATTGAGTTTCTTTAACAAATTGACTATATACTTCCTCTAAAAAGAATTCCAGCTACTTTGAGTCATGATCTTAACCCATTTTGCATACCGAGTTCATTATAGTTTGTGTAGTATATGCCAAGTCTTTTGCCATTCCAAATTAGCTCATATTGAGACATTGGCTTTATTTATAGGCTGCAACTGCGGTCGTTTCCCAGTGTTGACAGTCCCCCTAAGATCATTGGCCACACTTTGACAGTAGCCGCACAGACTGCGCAACTTTGCAAGTGTTGTTAAAAATAGTACACACTCTAGCAGCGGACAGCAGTGGTAATGGGGAGCGGGGTAGAGGAGGCGAAGAGCGTCCCCGATGTTTTTAAAAATAAGCACACTAAGCATGCCTATTAAATCAAACATATAATCCAAAACAATTTGTCACTTTCAGTTAGAAGAATCGCAAATTTCGATTGGCAAAATTTTTCAATTTTTTCGTTTTTCAAACAAGATCGTAATCAGAGACGACGACGATCATGTCTTATAGGCAGACTTCAAAGGGAAATGCTCTAAATTTAGTTATAACCAGAAGCAAAACTGGCCTCTGGCGCAGGGCGCACGCGGTCGCTGCCAGCCGTGTGCCAAAAAATACAAGAGAGGTAGCCCCGTTTGGAAATGGGGAAAGTGCCCCTGGGCCTCTCACCCCTGTGCTGCCCTCGCACGCACAGCACAGTACAGCAATTGCACACTTAATTAATGAGTAGTCCGTTTGATGTTTTGGGAAGTCGAGCAGCTGCCCTAACCAAGGCATTACCTCGCACCCTCCTCCTTGTCCTGTTCCCGCCACTGCGTTCCCCATGTGACAAAATGACATTTTTCACGCACTCAACGCAACTCTTTGAACCCATTCACCCTCCCCGTTGCCCTCTTTCCCGCTGCTTCATTGTGAGGCATGTGTCGCACATGTCGCACTGTCGCCTCGCGTCGCCGCGAGCTGCGTGCAGCGTCAAAGTTCAACACCCAACGAGGAGGCGGTGCCTAAATGATGCGAGCCAAAACAAGTGCTTAATAAGTAATCAGTCACAATAGTCGAGTACGCACAGGAAAATACACAAACACATACATACATATATGTATGTGTGTGTGTCTGTGTTCGCATAGAATCGAACTGCTTGTGGCAAGTGCGCGAAATGAATTCATGCATTGCCAGACGAGACAGCGCTGCGTCTTTTGCCTGAGCTTCTCTCCCTCTCTTTATCTTTGCCTCCCTCTCTTTATCTCTCTCTCCCTCTCTCTTGTGCGTTGCAGTCTCACATGTCGCAAATCTGGTGGGCGCTGGAGCACATGATCAGGCATAGTGTCACACCCAGGGCCGTACCGACAGTCTCGGTGGCCCTTTTGCAAAACTTCTTGGGGCCCTATTGTCATTGTCTTGCCTGGGCGTATTGTCAAATATACAGTAAATATTTGTTTCATGCAACATTCCACAGAATAAAGACACCTTATACTAATTACATCTTCTTTTTCTCGATTTTATATTGGCAACATTATCAATAGTTTTTAAATAAGCACGAATGCAAAAAAGCCGATGTTGCGAAAAAAAGAAATGCATCCGAAAGCGAACAACTTAAGCACAATGATTAAATACAATGTTGATATGGTATAATAATACATACCTTCTATCCAACTACTCGTACATATTATTTCTTAAATAACTTCTACGTTAACCAGCATACTCTAGTGTCGAGTGTCCTGGACTGTGATATACCCGCTACAAACCGGACCAAAACGATTTCTTTAATATATAACTTCAATTTATTGCGTATTTTGTGTTGCATGGGAGGTGCTTCAAAATCAGTATATATTTAAAATTTCTTAAATAACTTTTATCTTAATTATCCTATCGTAATTATAAATGATTTGGCTGCTTATTGTTGTTATGTTTACCAAATATTTAAATTTTGCAAATGCGTACATAATTTAGTACATTATAACCTTAATTTCCATGGATTTTGTTTTTTAAATTTTATTCAACTTCCATTTAATCTAATCTAATCTAATTCTCCCATTTTTAATTTTATTGTGCAGTAAGGGACCCCTTGCAGGCAGGGCCCTCTTGCACTCCACACCCGCATACGCCTAATTACGGCCGTGGACACACCCTTCCGACTGTCTTATTAATGAGTTCAAGCAGTCGCGGTTGGCGCCTTTTTTAGCACTTAGCAAAATAAAGCCAATTAGTGGTATAACATATACAAATTATATAATAATCATACAATACAACTGAGAAATGACGAAGAACTCAAACAAATGTAATAAGTACCAATGATCATATGCAAACTATTTAAGAAAAAGTCAAAAGTTCAGTCAAAATTACAAAGTTCATAAAAATCCAGAAATAAAAATCACTTAAAAAAGTTATTTTTATTGAAATCACGCATGAATCATAAGTAAAGTATGTATGTAGATACATCTGTTGAACAAGCAAAAGCAGAGCTGTCAAAGCAACTTAACTTAGCAACTATTAAGTATTCTTAATGGAATTCTGCAAATATTTTAGCTAAAATTAGTGCAAAGATAATATTTGAAATCCCTCAATTAATACATTTAAGTTGTTATCTTAAATATCTTTAATATTTCAAAACACTTACTTCCGCTTCTAGTTATTTATACAAGAATTTCCAGATAAATCAGACGTATTTAATTCGCAGAACCTGGCAACCCTGTTCCCTTGAGTGCAGCCATTTCATTTCATTCTTTATTTATGCGTTTGATATAAAATTTAGTGTGTGGTGTCAAAAAGCGCGAGTCGAGCCGATGCACCCCATGTAGCTGTAACTGCATCTGTATGCGTATTTGCATCTGTATCTGCTGCCTCTTTATGAGTGTTTTTTGCTTTATCTTTGCAGATATCTTCACATGCTGCAATCAAGTCTTCGGTTCCTGTCGCACAGCATGCGAGAACGTAAGTAGCAGAAGAAAGATGCGGGAGAGAGAGAGAGACGTAGAGAGAGTGAGTGTGTGCGATTGGAAATTTATTATGAGGCACACGTTGAGCCGATCAAGTGATAAGGCGAAAAAGTAGAGAAGCGAACATTTCCTGGTATAGCTATATAGCTATAGAGCCGCAGCTATCGGTACTGCATACTAAACCAAGCGCCGACATTAGCAATGCAATGCGCGCACAAAAGGAAAGGGAATATGATTATGATTACGATTACGATTATGATGATTATGACAGGGGAATTGGGGACAGGGGACAGGGGGGAACCTCGTTGTGTGTCCATGTACCTTTAGCACAACTTCCGTCCCAAAAAGAGAACACGTCGCGCATAGCTAGACTAGCCAGGTAGCTATAGTCAGTATAAAATCGGATCGATTGCAATTTTATTTAGCATACGCTGCAAACGGGTATTTGCGACTTGCCCAACCAGTTTGCTCCGCTCCAAAGTCATTCATAAGCGCGAGCTTTAGCGTAAGATTCAATTGCCTATAGCCTTGTCTTGTCTGGGCCTGACAGCCCCCCGCCCCCTTTGCGTTCTAATCGTGGGGCCGCGAGATCGTTTAACCTGGGGTAATCATAACAATTTCTCGAGCCAATTAGTTTGCAGCTTGCGCAGCTCGTCGGTTTACTTACTGAAAGTGGGCTGCGGTTTTCATTTGTGCATGCAAATGAAGGCATTAAATCTTGCCACAAATTGAAACTGACAAAGTGAGAGCTACAGGATAATAATACTGACTATATACCATAGTAGTAGTTGAACTCAAACCGGTTTTATTCGGCAACAACTGGGTGCAGTCTCTGATCTCTGATCTCTTCTCGCACGAAACCAGAGCAGGCACTTGAAACCCAAAACGTCACACCGAAATACGTGTGAAAAGTTGTGGCTGGCAAGTGGATTTTCCGCACATGTTCCCCACATTTTCTCCGCACATTTTCCGTTCCATTCATTTTTCTATCAATTGAAAATTGCAATCCTCCTTGACAGCTGCCTGAGCGCAGGCGTTGCCCGGCGGTAATTGCTCTCAGAGTGCGCCTATCTTGATTGCAGACAAGGCTGATGCTCCTATATCTGTGTGTGTGTGTGGGCGATCGTGTAGATGTGCGTGGGTGTGCGTGTGTGTGACAAGCCGTGACACTTCATTACCAACAAGAGAAGCAACTCTGCAGGAAGTTTGCCCCGAGGCATGCGTGTATGTAAATTGAGAGAGAGAGGGACAGACAGAGCAAGATCAAGGAAGATGGAGGCGGAGAGGGGGGAGGGTAAATGAAAGATCAGTATCTTTAATAGACATCGCCATGCTCAGATTACTGTGGCCGATAAGAACGAGTCGAACAATTTGTTGCTTCGTTATTGAAGCCTCAGCTCGGCTCAGCTTTATTTACGATCCAACCGATTGACATGCCCCTCCCCTCATCCCCTTGCACCTCGTGTGTGCAGCACCTCCACACCAAAAACGAACAACTTCGTGTGTAACTCAATACTGCGTGTTGTGATCACACAAAGCAAGCTGCAGCATACAGAGCAGACTCGCAACCACTTGCAACCTGCAGCTTGTGCGTTGAAGGTGCTGCATGCATGTATTCAATACCTTAACGCATATTTGCGAATAAAAAACTTAAGATTAGACACTGTATCAGGTTTTGCAGAGGTAGATGGGGATTGGGATCGATGCATTTTATTGCTTTAGTGTTTATTTTGAGCATCTTCGATGAGGAATTTTTGTGCTACGTTAGATTATCGGTTAGTATTCAATTTCTCTTCAAATTGGTTAGCTATTAGAGCTATGAATAAATATTATATGTTATTTTGTAATGACTTTAAGTTGAGGAATGTGCAGAGTTCTTAGGAAACAAACCATATATAAAGTACCGATCTCATAATTTTAAATATGATATGCAATATTATCGGCTAGGTGTAAAGGTTTCTCGAGATTGAGTAACTAAACTGAAACTAACTAAATGACATTAAATTAATATATGAATGATTTTGTAATGAAATTAAGTTGAGGAATGTGCAGAGTTCTTAGGAAAAGAACCAGCGAGATAGCGCTCAAACCACATATAAAGTACCGATCTAATAATCTTAAATATATTATACAATATTATTGGCTAGGTTTAAAGGTCCCTTGAGATTGATTAGAGTGGATATTAGATTGATATATGAAATGTCTAATGCAATTCAGTTGAGTTCTTAGAAAATAAGCAGCGAAATATTTCAAATTAGTGCTCAAGGTTTCAAAATTAAGTATCAAGCTGAATGAATCTAAAGTTAAGGAATATGAAACGCACGGGGCTCTTAGGCAAAACATCTTGAAGGCTTTAAAATACAGAAACTTAATACTAATTACATCGCTTATTTTCTCGATTTTATAGTGGAAATATCTTTAGAGAAATCTATATTTCGAGCGCTTTTGATTACATTGTCAATCCATTAAATCATTCTCACCCCACGTCCAGTTCTTAATTATTATAAGAACTAAACACACCATAGTTGACATGACGCTTTCTATATACAAACGTATTTGTTAGTATTCTTGTGCCCCTGACCGTTCTGGGGCCCTCTTGCAAAGCACAGCCCGCAAACACCTAGCTACGGGACTGGTTCTTAGGCAAAGAAAAAGAGAAGAAAAATAGTAAATCACACGTCATCACCGATAAGTAAAAAGGGTATAAATAATACAAGTACATTGAGAAAATTAATGATGCTGTGCATGCTAAATTCAATGTTTCCAGATCTGCATAATCTTAAATATCTCTGTCTACTTTCAGTTATCCCTGGTACAGTTGGAGGGCACTAGCAACAGCGGTCGCGAGGAGCCTCGAGCAGAGCTGCGTAAATTCTGTCAGCCCAACCAATTGGAGTTCTGGAGCTGCGTGAATCGGACGCTGGAGGGTAAGCCAAGATTAAACTGCTCTCTCTCTGATCTATGTATATTCAAATTGAGTTTATCCAGCTGTCAGCCGTGGCAAATCGTGGTCTGGTCGCCGTTGCTGTCAAGCCGCAGTGCGTCCGCAGTGCAGGAATGCGTGTGCAACTGCAACGGCAAGCGGGGAGGTGAGGGACGTCTGTCGACGCAGCGATGAGCAGGTTCTCTACGACTGTTTCGAGCACCAGGAGGCAGCAGACAGTTGCTGTGGCAAGGCAGTCACCTCCGAGTGTCTGCAGGTAAGCAAAGAGAACGTAATGGGAGAATTCCCAGTTTATGCTTATCGCACTGATAGGGAGAGCCTTGGACAAGACGGAAGCAGTCAGTCAGTCTGTAAGCGATATCCGGTTCTGCGAATATTCCGTATGATTTTGACTGTAAAAAGATTAGAACGTTAATTACTTCGGGAGAGATAGTATAAAAATCAACATAAGCCAAACTTCTTTTAGTGATATGGAATAACAGGTGGAAATTCCCTTAATGCTGCTTGGAATTCTTAGGCGTTTAGGATACTTAAACGGATCATATTTCAATATAAACCAAACTAGTTGGAGAAGATAAGTAAGAGAGATATAGTTGAGTGTGCCCGACTGTAAGATACACTTATAATCTTTACGCCTCTCACAACCAAACAAATAATGCTATACACTTGAAACTTGGTACAAATAGTTGGGAAGAGTGTACCAACATATAGTAACATAATAAAACAATAATAAAAATCGATAATAGAAAGTACATTGCCCCTTTGAACTCGCCACCTTAATTTTTGAACACACTTCGCTGCCATAGGTATAATCGGCCGAATTATAGGAGTTTGTTGTTTTGATTTTAGAAATAACTTAGCTTAAGACATAATATTGAATATAAACAATACCATTGAATTCTGCTCCATTATGTATAACTAGTATTGGAGCAATCGGAGGAGAGAAAGAATCTACAAGGGTATAAATCTTGGCATGTCAGAATAAATACTTCGCTTAAAAATTGAAAATTATCAATTTGCGTGGGCGAAGGGCGTGGCATACAAAATTGAAAGAGAACTTTAGATACGTATGGAATACAGGTACCTATGTGCCAAATTTACTGACTCTAGCTTGTGTAAAAACTGAGATATCAACGTTCAAACAGACAAACAGACATATTTTGACTGGGATAGTGGTGGTCTTGATTAATATATATATACTGCATATTTGTGAAGTCCCACGCCTTATTCCGCCTGTTATATCAACCTCCTTTTTACAGGCTTGTCGCGGAGTCTTCGAGCCTCCAAATGAAACTGGCAACAGCAATTCGGAGAGCAACAAGGTAGATGTGGCATGCGAACAGCGTAATACGGATGTGCTGCAGTGCATCAGTAATCACACGGATATGACGCCACCACTGGATGTAGAGAAATGTAAGCCAATGTAAAGAGTAAATATAATAGAGCCATGATAACGATGCTTTCTCAGATTTGCCCTGCTGCGAGTACAGTCAGGAGGAGATCTGCCGACGCACCTGCAAACATGTGTTGCAATCGGCCAAGTCACACAAGCAGCACACGGAGCGCAGTGACGTGATCTTTGCACGGCTCGAGGCGGGCTGTGGACAACCCTTGACCTTTGGCAATGCCTTCTGGCAATGCTTTCTAACGGTCACGGCAGGAGGACAAACGCAGCGACGCCTTGAGCTGTCCTCACAGGCTGGCGCAGGTGGCAGCCAATCGGGTGAGCTGAACAACAAGTTGGGCATCGATGCCGCCAAGCGACAATGCTGCGAGAAGGCAAGCAGCCACAAGTGCCGTCGCCTCTGCGCTCAGATCTTCGGCAACGATTGGGCCAGCAGGGTGAGCTTTGAAACGGAATGCCTGGAGCAACCTGCCGAGGTGGAATTGAAGCGTTGCATCGAGAGCGTCGATGCACCCTGTGAGCTTGGTTGCAGTGGTCTCAGCTTCTGCAGCAACTTCAACAATCGCCCCACGCAGCTGTTTCGCAGTTGCTCTGCGGCACACGATGCCGCTGCTCGAGAGGATCTGGTGATGTTGCAACAGCGCGGCTTTGTTCGAGTGCTCGGCCAGAAGTTGTACATAAAGAACACGACTCGCTGTGCCCCCGACAAGTGGCAGGCGCTGGTGTGTGCCCTGCAGATTCAGCCCTGCACTCGTGTGGGACTCTACAACGGCATCTGTGCGGCAGATTGTACGGAACTGTTGGACGAGTGCCTCGACTGGACACGACAGCCACAGCGACCGCAGGCTATCTGTGAGCGATTGGAGCCGGCCACGCTGAGGGAGGATGAAGAGCCCACGCCGTGCATCTCATTAGGGGACTACCTGAAGAAGCCTGGCGAAGATGGCGACGCAACTGCCGAGTTGACTTCCCCCTGTGCACAGAAGCCTTGCAACGGGAGCGAGGTGTGTGTGCTGCAGCGCAATGGCAGCCGTGGATATGCCTGTATTCCTGGCTGCAGCCTGGGACAGGCCTCCTCACTCATTGTGCCCTTTGGCGCCTTCGTACGCGTTGGCAAGACGAGCATGAACCGTGGCTCGGGGCTGGCTGGGGGGCAACTGCTGAGTGCGGAGCATGTGGTCTGCCGCTGCGGACTGCGTGGCAACATCGAGCAGTGTCAGCCCCTGCCCAGCTACACCCACGCACACTGTGTGCTGCCAGGAGGGCGCAGCTTCCGGCACGGTTCCTCCTTTTTATCTGGAGTGCAATCTTTGCAGTTGCTTTGCCGGCGAGATCACCTGCACCAAGCAACAGTGTCGTCTGCCAGGCTTTGTGGATGTTGGCTACACGAGTCTGCCATGCAACTGTGCGGCGCACTATGTGCCTGTGTGTGGCAGCAATGGGAATACCTTCCCCTCCGCTTGTGTGGCCAAGTGCCTGGGACTGCAGGAAGCCAACTATGTGTATGGAGCATGCAATGCACGCAATGCCTGTCAGGTGGGAGCTCATGATTGTCCAGCTGGCACGCAGTGCCTGGAGAGGCGCCAGATATGCTTGTCCAGCATGCAGCGACCATGTTATCAGTACATTTGCGGTGAGTAGGACAGAGAGTAAGAGAGAGAGAGAGGCTATATGATTCCTTCTTCTCGCCCTCTTCTTCTGCAGTCAATACTTCCTCATCCAGCTTCGGAGCACAGCAAACAGAGCAACTGTGCGATACGCAGGGCAGGAGCCACCCGAATCCGTGCTCTCTGCTGCAGAACAACTCCCAGTTGGCCTACTGGGGCGCTTGTCGTCCACATCCGAATGAAGGCAGTGAATCGGGGCCAGTTTGTGGCATCAACGGGGTGACTTATCGCAGCAGCTTGGCAGCTTGGGCTGACTATGTGCATGTGGATTATGTTGGAAGATGTCGCGAGGTTGGTCTGCTGGCCAACGACATGGGACGTCGCTGCAGGACTGTGCAGTGTCCCAAGCCGACATCGCAGCATTGTCGCCTCATTGTGCCTCCAGGTGCTTGTTGTCCAATTTGTGGTGGTGCCGCTTTTCGTGTCATCTATTCGCGCAAGCAGCTGGACAGATCCTTCTATGCGCTGCGTGATCAGCGCAGTTCCCTGTTGACGCTGCATGGTGTACTGAAAGAAATCGATAGTTTGGTTCAGATCAGCGAGTGTCAGTTGAGTGGATTTCTTACCATGGAGGTGGGCATCTTTGTGGCCCTTGTGCCTCGTGGTCATCCAACTGCACTGCAGCTCAAAGCCTGTGCGGCGGAAGCTGAGAAGATCTCCTCCCTGATTAGCTCACAATCCCCGCGAATTACAACGAATCTAGCGCTGTCCAGCCTGACAGTGTCTCACATGATAGAACCGACAGCAAGCGGTACTGCATCGGCTTGCACGCTTGGCATTGCTGCCATGTTCTGGATGGGGTTGCTCGTGGTAGTGCCTCTTCATATATTTATTTAGGATTAAGGATAACAATTTGTTTCATATTCAATCAAGTGAATTCTTGGTGCCAATTATTTAGTGGTCTAGCTAGGAAGCAACTCCCGAACGTGCCTTCACAGGTGGTGGGATTGACCCTCCGTATCATGTGATATTAGCGAAAGTACTTGTAGTTTTAAATCCCTATATAAGGCTTACATCAGTAAAGACAAGCAAGTTCTAATGTCAATTATAATCAACAATCTATAAGATGTAGTCCGGAATAACCTTAGCTCTCTGCATCTGTAGACCTAATTGGAATACTCTAAGTTAGCATTTAATTTACCACCAAAGCACTTCTCCGCATACTCTACAATTACAGCTAGTCTAATGTAATACTCAATAAAGTTATCTTGTTTTATAATCATTTGGATCTGGATAAACTGAACGGACCTATCCTTAGGTGGTTTTATTGTTTATTGGGTGCATCATAGTGCCAGAGTGTGTTGATTATCATTTAAAACTAAACCATATCCAATTCCTTAAGACGTCTCCATGGGCACAGGCTGCACTCGCTCGGTGACCTGCAAATCCTTCAGGGTTGTGTGCAACACAGCCGAGGTGCCCTTCTTGAATCTGTAGTCGAGCTTGCGCTCACCCTTCTTGTTGGCCAGCTCGTAGTTACGCAAATATTCGGTGCTGTCCTTGCGGATCACACAAAGATCGACATTGGAACCAGAGCCCAGATCGTTGAAGATGCCCGACGCAATGGCGTCACGCACCAACAACTTTCCCTCTTCCTCGGTCAGGTCTGGCTTCCAGCGGCTCTCAAAGACAGACATAGCGGCCAAACTGCCCGATCCCATAGTGGCATAAGGCAATTTGTCGGCGCTGCCGTGAGGATGGATGCAGTAGATGTGTGGTCCATACTTGTCAACCCCACCGAGCACAAGAGCAGCGCTAATGTGTCCCTGGTACCGGAACAACATCTGCTTCAGTATGTTGTTGGCACACACGACGGGCACCTGTCGCTCCGTATTGAGTCGGTGCAGCTCCAGCTGAGATGAGATCAAGTCCGTGGTCATCTCAGTGTCAGCAGCAGTACCAGCACCACAACAGCTGCAGGAAAAGAATTTCATTACCAATTTATAATTAAGGGAGTTAAGGGATCCACTTACTAAATGTTGTCGGCCAAATAATGGATCTTGGCGCAGTTCTTGTCCGACACAATTGGACCCTCGGTCGCACGCGTGTCGGCACCCAATATAACGCCATCCTTGTAGATGATACCTACAATGGTTGTACCAGTTTTTGTGGTTGTCGGTGGCTTGAAGCCGCCTTTCAGCAGCGCAGCATTGCTAAAATATTGCAAATTAATATAAAAAGCCGGTGACTGATATCGCAATATATTCTTACCGTCTGCAGTTATCAAAGTTAAAGCCTGGTGCAGGCACATCACGAGCGGAATCCAAATACATTTTCAATTAAAATAATTATTTCTTACTGAAATCCAAACGGAATGACTTTGCAAATGACAAGCAAGAATTGTTGATATTGTATTAATAATCGAAGCAGGAACTCATGAATTTTTGTTATCGATTAGGCACGAAACCGAACTATCGGAGTAAAATGCAGCCCTGGAATGCAGTCACCGCGAAGAAAATACTGCTACTTATTGTCGTGAATTTTCACAATGAATTATTATTTTAAAATTAAAATACTTTTCTTTAATAAATAAAATAATATAAATAATTAAATAAAATATCAAAAAAAACTCATTAAATACTTTCAAATGTAAGAATAATCGATGACGATACGTATATCGACTTATCGGTATGTTCTTATGAACCAAAATCCCATAGGGAACAGCTGCAACTTCCTTAGGGATTTGCGAGGAAAACAACAAGTGTGATAATAATCCCAATGGCTGCTGCAACTAAATTATATAAAAGAACCTGGGGTTCATTTTGGCAAATACAGCATTACCGAGGCAATGGTAAGTATGTCACAACATATTCCTCTCAGATTTCCATGCGCTGACTTTATGTAATGCCGGCGCTCTGCTACTGCCGTTGGAGTCTTGTTAATGAATTAATTTCAAATTTATTAATCTATTAATTTCATCTGCAGCAAGTTACAGTAGTACCAAACGCAACGAACTGTTCAATGAGGAACAACGACGCCAAAAAGCAGAAGTCGGGCGTGTTGAGAAAATCGAGGTGCGCTACTTGGGATTGCCCGAAGATGTGACGCTGGTGATGAACAGCCACATCTCCACACCGTACAATTGTGCACAGCACTTGAGCGAGGGCCACTGCAAGTCTTCAGCCCTGGCTCTGATCGATGGCAGTGTTCCATGGGATATGTACAGACCACTGCAGGAATCCTGCACACTGCAGTTGCTCAACTTCAATATATCCGAACCACATGTAGTCAACAAGTAAGTGAGATTACTTGAAACCAATTGGCGTATATTATAAATTTCCCTTCGCAGAGCTTTCTGGCGCACGTGCAGCTTTATGCTGGGAGCTGCCCTGCAACGCATCTTCAAGGAGGAAGCCAAGCTACAGTTGCACAGCTTTCCGGGTCCAAATAGTAAGCAACTGATGCACATTCTGGTTGAACGAGCAATACTGAAATGCTCTTCTTTTAGTTAAATCTGGCAGTTTCGTGCATGACATCGTGTTGGGCGCACAAAACTGGGTGCCAAACAAAGCTGAGATGCGAGCAATCTCTGCAGAAATGGTGAAATTGGCTGCCCAGGACTTGCACATCGAACGTTTGGAGGTCAATCTGGACTTGGCCAAGGAAATGTTCAAGGATTCACATTACAAAAGCGAACAGTTGCCCAGCATAGCTCAACAGAATCAGCGCCGCGTGACACTCTATCGTCTGGGTGATCATATTGATATTTCACGTGGTCCCATGGTGGGATCCACACGCTTCTTGGGCAAATGCACCATAGCAGCAGCACATAAACTATCGAACGAGGGTCCAGACAACGCCTTTTATCGTTTGCAGGGTGTGGCACTGCCAGTTGGCTTCTCGTTGAATCACTTTGCCTACGGCTTGCTGGAACAACGTGCCCAGAAATTGGTAAGGCTTCATGGATCCTTATCTATTATACTATATGTGTATGTATACCTATTAATATGTTTTATTCCCTATTACAGAATACCGCGCGACAGCCCAATGAGCCATTCGGAGAACAACAACAAATGCAATTATCTTAATCTTATACAAAGTATTTCCACGAATACAATGTTCTTTAATATTTAAAGACTCCATTATTATCTTTGTTACAACAGTAAGGTATGTGGTGTTTCATTTCCCGATATGTACAGCAGGTGGTTGAGCTTATCGTCTGTCCCATAGACTTCCAAGGCATTAAAGCACTCAGTCCTTTTCAATTTTCAAACAACTCAATTTATTTGGACACATTTTTTGCAAATTTGAGCATGGTATTGATTGTTCATAAAAATAGTTGTACTTATGCTAAAACAGAAACAATAAAATCGTTATTTCTAGACATTAAAGACTATAGCTGAGATATGATCGGTCTATTAAAACTGTACAGTGATTAGTAAAGCAAATTACAAGTTGCACAAGGAACTCTCTCTCGTTGAGCTTCCCAGTTTATAATACATTTTATACAGAGACGATTTCTACAAGAAATGTTATAGATTCATCTGCAGATTGCTTAAACAAGTTTTATCTTCTTATACCTCACTCTTATATGGACTTTATCTGATCTGATCGTTCTTCCTTTTTGGCTGTGACTTTGGTCCTTGAGATTCCCTATAGACATTATAATCACCCAATTCTAAAAACTCTTAAATAGGCCCTGCAAGTCGTGCTCGTTCAGGGCAATTACCAGCATTATAACGCCGCCTAGGAGTATTCCCACCATCTGAATCACTATACTCTTTGGATCGCGAGCCAGTTCGGGCGTGTGGGCCACACTCATGGTGGGTATAAGATCGGCAAAGGCAATGTACAAGAAGGAGCCGGCTGTGGCTGCATAGATCCACTGCGTCATCCCGTCCCCGATGCCCACAAGCATCAGGCCAATGGACATGCCCACAAAGCTTAGCACTGAGCTAACAATGTTCATGTAGACGGCACGACGTATAGATACCCCGGTCTGGAGCAGCAGCGCAAAGTCGCCCAGTTCATGCGGCAACTCGTGGCACAAGACGGCGAAGGCAGTGGACATGCCGATGACGGGATCGCTGGCAAAGGCGGCTCCAATGGCTAAGCCATCGGTGAGGTTGTGCAGTCCATCGCCAATGATGACCATGAATGCAATGGGAGTGAGTGGACGTTCGGGCGTCTTCTTGTCCAGCTTTGTCTCATTCAACATGACGTTCAATTCACGTGCTGGAGGCGCCTCTGGCATCTTGTCTGCAAGACTGTGAGTGCTGTGGGCGTGTCCATGTCCACGTCCGTGCCCATGGCTATGACCATGGCCATGGCCATGACTGTGTCCATGGCCAGCACTGTGCTGCTCGCCCTTCAGCAGTGGAATAATGTTCTCCAGCATGTACATGAAGAGTGCCGCCAGGAAGGCGCAGCCACATAATAGCGCTGCCTCATTGCTGTGTTTGTGCTCCTTCTCCTGCGGCTTCAGTGTCTCCATGGCCTCGTGGCGTTCCTCCTTGAAGAGTGCATGCGGCAGCAAATGCATCAGCGCATCTCCAGCCAAGGTGCCCACGGCAATGGCCACAAGGAACTTCAAGATCTCTTGATAAGCTGCCGATTTCATGACAGGCACAAGCAGTATGCCAAGCAGGCCACAAGCTATAAGGGAAGTTACCATAAGCAACTAGGAGGAGTAAAGCTGACGTTAAGAAGACTTACCTGATAGCACGAACATGCAAATGCTTGCATAGATCCAGGCTGAGAAGAGTAAGAAAGGTGTTTACTTTAAACTCTGTGCATATGTTCCTTCTCCGCACTCACCATTCCAAATCCTTTCCTTTAAATTCGAGCTCTGATGACTTGGAAGGGGTGCCGGCTCCATGCAGACCGCGTTGTCAATCTGTGCTAGCAGTGCAGGACACAATTTCATGAACTCAGCAGGTGTAATCTTTACAGCGTTGATGAAGTCATTGTACTCCTCCTCCTGGTTGTGCTTCTCTGCCTTCACTATTTTCCTATACAGGGTACTCGTGTGCAGGTCATCGTGATTGATAATGAGCGAGAGCAACGACTTGGGCGAGAGACAGGCAGCTGCAGGCAACGGGGTTCCATCTATGGAAACTGTGTGGAGTTGGGATCAGTTCAGATCGTGTGAATAAAATATACAAATAGCTAATGCTATTTAAATGATAATTTCAGAGGGTTTACAATTGTTATTTTAAATTAAAATAAATTACATGTGAATTTCCATGATAGATCAGATATATGATAACAGAAATGTTTAAAAACTTGTTAATACAACAATATTATTGTTTATCTTATAAAGACTGTTTATTATGGGAGCCCACAGAAACCTAATTGGAATTCAAGATAATTAGCAAAGTGAACCACATCCCCAAGACCCAATTGGAGGCTGTACTTGAGCTCATTCGCTGTCCTATTTCACGTATAATTTATAATTATGGATGAAAGGAAAGGAAACACTACGATACAACTGTCTGGATTTGGTATAGGGAAATTGCATCTAACGTTTACGTTTCCTTATGATAATCCCGTCCCTATAAATTGATAAGCTTTTTGAGAAACGTGTTATGTCTCTGTACTCGAGTCACTGCCAGGTAGCTTTGCACTTCGAGCAAATGACAATTGAGAGCTACTACTGAGTGTAAGCATTGCCCCCTTCTGAAGGCAACCAGATACTTAATTGCTCTTTCAATGGAACCAGCTAAAATCCATGACAATACGAATTGAAATTGCGAATTCAAACTATAGTCCCATTCCCAGTCCGCGTCCGAGTCCGAGTTATAATTGCGGCATTAGTTTTCCTTTGTTCGTTTTGTGCGTTTTGCGCTTTCTGGGAAAATGTCACATAAGCTTGGGTAAATAAACGTATCCATCGTATATGTATTTTTGCGTACCCAGTGCAAAACAACAGCTAACGACTTCATTATACTTGTTGAGCTCTGCTATCACCAACAGAATGAGGAAGTGGGTGTAGTTTATGGGGCTCTTTCTCCCATCTACTATTTGCACAGTCGTTCGTGTCTATAAAAATGTCTTGGCATGCGGATTAGTGAATCGTCTTGTTTTGATGCACAGATATCTGATAAATACTATAGAGATATACAACCTAACAACAGAATGTTTGGGCAGTGGGAATGTCATACAACGTGACAACGACCTATCCAAAAGCCTTAGGTCATTTCTGGAGTCTTTTCTTAGTTCTGCAGTTATTTAAATATCTATGGATCTATGGACTCTACCGGACTTGTTATTGCTCTCTTTTGATGTACAGATATCTGATAAAGACTATAGAAATATAGTAGCCAACATGAGAATGTTTCTGCAGTGGAATTGTCTAGCAACAATTCAATATCCAAATTCGTTAGGTCTCTTCTTAGGTCTGCAGTTATTGAAATACCTATGGATCTAGGACTCTACCGGACTTACCACTGCTCTCTTTTGATGCACAGATATGTAATAATACAATAAAGATATACAACCTAAATGTTTGTCTGACAACGACACAACAACCTATCCAAATGCCTTAGGTATTTTCTTAGCTCTTCAGTTATGAAAGTTTCTTTGGATCTATAACTCTGCTGACTTACCACTGCTCTCCCGCGGATGTCGGTGCTTGGGATCGTGCATTTCACGAAATTCCACTGTCTGATTCTCATCCAGTGTGTATCCCAGTAGATTCTTCTCCAGCTCCGCTCGTATAGATAATTGCAGGTTACTTAGTGCATCGACATCTGGTATTGCTTTCGTATTGTTTACAATTTTGGATTGATTATATCCTGGGGCTCTGTGCTGCTCTATGGTATGCGTTGGATCGAATTCGATGTGACCCAAGCCCAGGCTGTACATCAAATGCTCTAGACCCTGAAGGGAGAAGAAAGATATCAAGTTTGGAATCAGTTTGGTAAAGTTATTAGCAGTGAGTTGATCTATTTATATTGATCGATCTCTAGGCATAAATCTTATATAAGTATTATAATCAGTTTATAGAGCAATCACTATAACATCTATAAGTCAATAAACTGGGTTCTACTAGTTAATTGCGATAGGTTTCTTTGGCCTTCCTCTCAAGGGTTTAATAAATGTGGCAACTGGTTCCGAGCACTTTTGCTCTCAATTAACACCTAAATTAATTGACACCTGGCAATCCAGTTGGCACATTTGGTCGCGTGCTAATTTAAGGCTAAGATTTAGTTCGGTTGAAGTACGCGTATAGTACGCGTGGTTACCTTTAGACGGCGCTACCCCGCAAGTCACGTGTTAAACGTAGACGACGCCGTGCGAGAATCCCCATAGATAATTACTTGATGATTACTTGATTTACTTGTCACCAGCGCACAAAACAATTACATTTACATATGTATGTGACCTGCCTCCCTCCTACACTGCATATAAATGTTGACAATTGAATGGAATGGCAGGCAGAGGGAGATGGGGACTGTGAAGGGGCTTGACAGAGTCTGTCGTCCAGTTGTCTATTCAGCGGGGCGTGTGCCCTATCTATCAATAGATGACAAACTGGCATTGCAGGAATTCCATGGTCAACAGAATCTGCGTTATATACATATAGTATATGTAACTATTCCAACTCCAACTAAATTTAATGGCAAATTTCAACGTACACGCGCGAAACCCATAAAAACCCAAGCTCGATCAGAACGGAGGAAGGGGAAAGGAAAGAATGGCACGTTTTACTTTCATTCAAAAGATTTGGATTCTTTTTCGATTTGTTTTCAAAAGGGGACACGCGTGGCTCTATCGGTGGGGAATGGATCTCCCCAGGGGAAGTTAATATGCTGCAGGTGTAGCCATTTAAATATACGGACCGGCACGTATTGCGTAGTGTCGCCCGGCAATGTCTACGCATGAGTAATGCAAATTGGTCTAGTCCGCTGTTTGCATTGTTGTCGGCGGACAATCATGCAAATATCAAGACACGCCACACACATACAGACACACAGAGAGAGACGACATATGTGGTCAACGACAGTTGCCTCACTGTGCCAATTGAGTATGATGAAATGTGTCCCTGAAAACATAAAAGGTCCGATTCAAGTTTTGGCTCTGATCAACAATTGACTTGACTTTCCAAGCCACATAAAAGCAATGTAGTATCTCTTCCCTTAACATAATATAATATTATGCAATATAAAATATTATAAATAATATACTATAACGCTCAAGGTCAGTACAATCAAGTTATGCCTGCATTCCTTACAGAACGATCTATTAAACTACAATGGCATCACATCATTATGATATGGAAAGAGATACTAAGAGATGATCTTTAAGATATCCCTTTAATATCCCTTTAATATAAAATAATATTGTATTACATATTAAATAGTGGTTCATCCTAATCAAGCTGGCTACCTTCCTTAAGTAACGCTACATTAATATACAATGACATCACATCATGATAATATAGAAAGAGATAATAATATTACCTACAGAGAAACCTATCCCTTAATATACCATATCATAATTTAATGTTTACATTGTAGTTTCACATTTTTTCCCATACAGGTAACCCCTTACGACACTCGATTAAATAACATGAAAACTGTTCCTAATGGGCTTCCATACGGTCTTTTTTAGCTTCTGTATTTGACAAGTGAGCGTAAATGCTTTCTCTTAAATAGAAAAGTGTTTCTTATGTATTGAATAAAGATGAAATAGCGCAATTAAATAATTATTAAACCTTATTAAAAACACCCTAAGTAATAAGCAGAGTATACATTTGTTCAGCGAGAAAGCGCTCGAAATATAAACACAGAAACTGGTGAGTCGAGAATTTACTATTTAGCTTATCTTATCTCGATAATCCCCAGAGCTATTGTGCGTTGCAATCTTTTTATCAAGCCTCAAAAAGAGGCTGGAGGGATCTCAGCGAGCACGTAGCAAATCCAGATCAGATCTCATCATCATTTGGGACTCCACCCCCAACCCCATTCGTTCACGACAGCAGTCTATGATTATCCCCATTCATATTTACAAACACACACACACACACCATGCAGATACAGATACTGTATACAGATACAGATACAGTGCGCTGGTGTGCGCTATCCACGAGATAAAAGTACGTCAAGATTTTGATTAAATTTATGAGTATATTAACGCTAAGGCGACTCCGGGACACTGCGGACAGCAGACAGACATACAGACGATGGGAAGGGAACAGACGTCGTCTGACAGACTGGGAAACAGTGCCAATAATAAAGTGTGTGGTGTTTGTTGTGCTGTGTGTGCCGTGCGTATCTCGGTGCCATCGTAAAGATTACCTAGTTGTACCGTAATGACTATGGGCAAAATATGTTTGATTTGCTTGCCAGTTTGAAACTTCTAGTTTTATGATATTGGTAGATTGCTACAGTCTTCACTCTGTCTGCTGTGCTTCACTTTCACAATTAACGTTGTGCTAACACTTGCGAAACTCTCGCAGGGTTTTCTGTGCCAATGGACCGACTGCGGCAGCTTACTCAACTCGATCAACGCCAAAAAAGTTACTAATTATTTGAATCGATGTCAAAGTTGCGTGCAACGAGGCGTGCGACTACATTAGCTCCAAAATTCGTGTACAGGGAGGGAAGGGAGTTTAACTAAGCTAATATACATATATTAAATTAAAGCAAGTACCTCGAAGCTGAGGGTGCTGCCACTGCCGTACTTCTGGAATATCTGCGTCACATATCGATTGTATTCCGTGGATGCGTAAGCAGAAGTCCAACAAACTGTACCGATCAGCAGGTAAATGGTTATTTCTTTGATCGCCATTGCGAGGCAGATTTTGCGAGGCAGTTCCCAGTAACTCTCTCTCTCTCTCTCAGTAAGAAATTAACGATAGTTCTTTCTTCACTGTTACAGTTCTACGATCATTTCACGACCTATACGACACGAATTATTGTTCTCATTTACACGGACGTAAGCTGCGCGACTGATTCAAGTTCCGTTCAAAACGACCGCGTTGACTACCTGCTGATTTTGTACTGATCCCAGTCCACACTCGCTACTTACCCAAAAGTTTTAAGTTTTTGATAAGCTTTAAAAGCTTTCAGTGAGCTCTCTCTCTCTGAATACAGTGTAGGGCTTCTGATGTACGCATAGATAACGGCGCTTACAGATATTGAGATAAGAGAGAAGCTTCCTGCGTATCTTCTTGGTTTACTTTTATTTTGTAGAAAATAATGCGATTTACACAAGTATAAAATTAGTTGCTTATCGTATAAATGTGTGTATATTTACCATATGTAACATATATTGTACGTACTTTACGGTAGCTAATATCTAAGAATCGTAATCCGCTGTCTCTCTCTATCTCTCTCTTTCTTTCTATCTCTTTCTATTGTGCTTATGTCTCTTGTGGTGAGGTTTGTTTTGCTGAGGAACTGATATTATTCAAAATATACACACTATTAGATTGTAAAGTGGAGACAATCCGAAGACGTGATTTTGGAATTGGGATTCGTATTTACATAAATTAGCCCATTGTGCGCTCCTAGATTAGGAAGTGTGTTAGGCAGTATATTAACCCTATTGCTATCTATGTGATTCTAAATGAATGATTAGCTTAAGTGGTCCCTCGTATTTCGTACATCATCCCGAAAAGGCACTTGAGTTACTTGTTCAATCTTTAGTCGAACTTCTCCTGGTTTGGCATACAGATGAAGAACTTGGAGCACCACATGTTGATCGCCTGCGATGTGTTTTCCAGCCACTCCACGGGCTTGTGTATTGTCAGATAGTAGATGGGAATGCCAGTGAGTATGATAATGGTGCCGACACCCACCTCTTTGGGGGATTCCCAGCACGACGCGATCACAAGGAACAGGCAAACAATCAGATAGATTATCGGTAATATCAGACTAACCCGAATGGGTCTCTCCGTTTTCGGTTGCTTGTAGCGTAGCCAGAGCAGACCAGCCACAGATATAAGTGTGAACAGGGCCTCCACATAGCTGACATAGTTGATAAGCACGTAGATGTTATCTATGTACAGATACGACAAGGTGATCACACACTGTAAACAACGAGAGTGGGTTAGTAATGTATGGGAGGAAGGTCCTGCAGTTGCTTACCAGGAAGATCAACGATGGCACCGGCGTCAGACAGTTTATATTGATCAGGGATATGGCCGCAGGCAGATGACCATTGCGGGCTCCGACAAAGAACAAACGAGATGAGGCAAAGATGGCACCGTTCAGGGATCCAAAGGTGGAGCAGGCCACAGCCATGGGCATTATCCAGGCCAGGTAGCCAAGCATTTTGTCTCCAAATGTGACAGCGACAGCCGATGACGAAATGATCTCATCTGTCGACAGCACCGAAAAGTATGCTACATTCGTAATCATGTAGATGATTGTAACCACCGGCATGGAAATACAAATCGCCCTGGGTAGATTACGATACGGATCCTTCAGCTCCTCAGTGACAAAGTTCAAATAGTTCCAGCCCGAATAGGAAAAAAGACCGCTATAGAAGGCCAAGGCAATATAGCCGGCTTCCCATTGACCTCCGCTAAACGGCTGCTGCCAATGCTCCGTGTGTCCATCTGCCAGGTAATATATACCAGCCCCGACAATGACCATGAGGGCAATACACTTAGTGCCCGTAAAGATGTCCGTCACGCGAGTCACCCACTTCACGTTGTAGCAATTGATGGCTGTCAGCAGACCTGAAGAGGTATACCACAAATTGATCATTAACAAGTAATTTCATATAATAAAATAGTATTATCACAGTATATATCTACTCACATATCATTGCAGCAGCCAGCAGCTGAACGGCCTGGGGGGATCCATCGCAAGATCCGAAGGGCTTCAGCAGATAATGCGCGAATGTGAGAGCTGTTATGGCATTACCAGTGGGCACCAGCACAACCAGAGCCACCCAGAGGTAAAGAAACGCGGGCAGAGGTCCGAATGCAGTGCCAATATAGGCGTAATCCCCTCCGGACTTCGGTATCATCGTGCCTGGAAATTAAGACGATGCAGAGTATTATTTTAAAGAGTGTTAGACAGGTAAGCCACCTCTCTTCATAGTTCTCTTAAAGTGAAACTCAGATAAAGCTCTGATATTTCCGGTTCGCAGTCTTGCCATAAACTCTTTCTTTCTCTATCTCTTTCTTTCCCTCTCTTTAATTGGCTTATCATATTTGGTTTACGTTGAATTCCGATCAGAAAATCTTATCTATGCCGTTTGCTTACACTGCACATACAGCATAACCTTTTGCCGACTGTTCGTAGTGCTCGTCTCTGTAAAATTCCACGAAGGCCATTGAACTATTTACTATAATTACGATGGGTCTATTACGCCCTAGAGTCTATTAGTTGTTGGGATTTATTAATTGATAATGTAATTATTATTTTATATGAATCGCTGCTTAAATATTTCTCTACCACTTTTAATTTATATTCTAAGAGGTGTTGAAACTTGAACTGTTTACTATAATTACAATGGGTCTTTTAAGCTCTAGAGCCTATTAGTTGTTGGGATTTATTAAACTTTGATTATGTAATTATGTTGAATGTGTATTTATTATATTAATCAAATCTTAAGGCAACAATATTTTTTAGTTTTTCCGTTTTTAGAGATTATGAGAGATTAAAACGAACTGTACTATAATTTTGATGGGTCTAAGCTCTCGAACGTAATAGTTGTTGGGATTTTCTTAACTTTGATTATTTAATAATCATATTATGTTATTTTTTTCATTATTATAACTATTCTTATTACTATACAATATACATAGACATACATATCGTATGACTCAATGTTTAAGTGCAATATTCTTGAATGTTTCGCTATCAATTTTCAATTGTAATATCAAATCGTTTCTCCCTTTTTTTTCAATTATGAAAAATATTTATAGACCATTAAAAAAACCAGATGAACACTACAGTGAAGCGACTTCAATAACTTATGTGTTTGTTGTCCGATCGGATTGAAATTTAAAGGAAAGGTAGATATTATAATAAGTAATAATATATAATAAGATGCTATGCTCCACTAGTAGTTAAAGGAATAAAAAAAAAAAAAAAAAAGAGCAACAGTCGCGCAAAACGCGTCAGTGGGATACCCTTCGACCTATGTTCCCGTGTAGTTTAATTAGTTAAATTCATACACATATGCATATGCACATGCTTTGAAGACCACAGGACGCGCTTCGCGCTCGCCCGCCTCCCTTGTTAGCTGACAGAAGCACTTGGTTTTATGCTCATACTTTCTTAAAGAACTTCTGTAGTTACTATCCGATCGGATTGTAATTTGAAGACTACGCAGATATTTTATTCAGCTTAGCATATGTTAAAGTCAGAAAGTTGCATCTTTTATACCGCGCTTATAAATTGAGTTCACAAATTTAATTATTGATTTGCGGGGGCGGTGGGCGTGGCACCCAACATTTGAAATAAACTTGATCTGCTTGAACTACACAGGAGTCTTCCTGCCAAATTTGGTAACTCTAGCTTTTATAATAGCTGAGATCTGTGCGTTCACACAGACGGACAGACGACAGGGACAGACATGGCTCAATCGATTCGGCTTGTGATCCAGAGCAAGAATATATATACTTTATGGGGTTTCCCACGCCTCCTTTGCCTGTTACATACATTTGCACAAAGTTAGTATACCTTTTTTGACCATTTTCAATGGTCAGGTCATAGCCAAGTCGATTGAGCCATGTCTGTCTGTCTGGATGTCCGGATGTCTGGATGTCCGGCTGACCAGATGAACACACAGATCTCAGCTATTATAAACGCTAGAGACACCAAATTTGGCATGAAGGTTTCTGTGTATCTGGCGCAGATCGAGTTCAAATGTTGGGTGCCACGCCCACCGCCCCCGCAAATTTTTAAATCAATTTTTTAAATTCATTTTAAGCGCTGTATAAAAGATACAACCTTCTGACTTTAACACATACTAGGCTGAATATATCTGCGTACCGCAACAACCCTTAAACGGTTCTTAGGCACGGAATGTTGTAGATGTTGATGTAGATAAGGGCATTTGAATGTTTCGCTTTCATTTATTATGTGAATATTTCAATGATTACTTTAATATTTTTAGAAAAAGAATTCTAAAAAGTACAGCAATCTGGTGTATGTTGCAGATGTAGTTGTTAATATTTCTTGTTTAAAAACGATTAAGAAATATACATAAAGCGAAAGTGAGGAGAGAACAATTTTTTAAGCGCGAACAGTTCTTAAAACTGTATATTTTACATACTACTATACATATGTATATAGTTCTACTTACATACATATGTATGTATTTTGGTTTTACACGTAGTACTAAGTGCAAAACAAGATCGGTACACCTACGTACTTCTTGACCTCATTGGATTCTACAATTGCGCAGAGTAGGCATTATGGCTGGAGACCGTGGTGAAGGCCAATAAAAATTCGGGAATTAAGCAAAACATGTCTTATATTTTAGTTTAATCTCACGCACATATCACCTTGTAAAGAGAATATATGTAACTCACCTAGTTCTGCATAGCACAGGGCACCCACCATGCTGAGTATGCCGCACAGCACCCAGACGACCAGAGATTGTCCAATCGAGCCGGAGTTCTCGAGCACACCTCGCGGGGCTGACGAAGATGCCAGAGCCGACAATGACGCCGACAATGATGGCAACGCCGTCGAGCAGACCGATCTGTTTCTTTAGCTTCACCCCCGATCCTTGGCTGGATGTCTCCCCCGAGGAGTTGCTGCGACCACGTGCCTTAAGACCATCGCCCGCCGACTCCAATGGCGGACCATCGAACATCTGGCGGGGAATGAGCGTGTCGCTGGCTTGAACTCGCGTCATTTTGTTGTTGTTGTTGGAATTGCTTTAATTGATTGATTGGTGATGTATTGTATTGATATAGGTGAGTAGAGGCGTGATTTGTGGAGTATTTTGTCAACTTGTACTCAGTTGTTTTTATAGATCGTTAAAAAAATACTAAATTATATGGTGTGTATTTTTACTCTACAACATTTACGCGTTTTGTTTCTTATTCCGTTACATATATATTTATATATGTATTTATATTTGCATTTATATTTATTACTTCCGTCCGCACTCGCCGCGCGCGCTCACTGCCAGCGTGGATCTTGTTTTGTAAAGCTTCAAACACAATTTTGGCTTTGCCACATGCTTTTTGTTTGACTCCCCTCTCTCTCTCTCTCTCACTCTGTCTCACTCTCTTGGAACTTCCACTCTTTATCTTTGCGTGAGTGTGTGTGTGTGTAAATTATGTTTGCACGTATGTGAGTGTGTGTGTGTTGTCTCATTTATACGAGTAATGAGACGGCACACGTGGTAGCTCTTTGGCACTTAAAATGTTGTCTGGACAAGAGTTCGCAGCATCTTTTTGTGCCAACTTTCTAGTTGTTGTTGTTGTTTTTACTTTCGTCGGAAAAACAAACAGGGAAATATCTTCTAATTGCTTGTTCGAAATTCGCTCGCACTGCGAGTGGAACTGACTGCACGCCGGGCTCTGCGATCGACCACACTTTGCACTCTCCGAGTCCAAACTAAGTTCGAATAAATAAATGTACTCCCATTTATGCGACGCGGTGTCTCTGCCTCTGCTGCTGCTGCTGCTTTTGCCTGTCTGAACGTTTAACTTTGGCTTTGCATTGTGTGACGACAGCGACGGCGACGGTGACGGTGACAGCGGCAGCTGTTTTAGTTTGAATTGCCGCGCTCACTCTCTTTTCCTCATGCAGAGCGCCACGCACTCGCTCTCTTTGCTCTTCAGTTTTATGGCAAGCACCATAAAATCTTTTTAGTGGCTTGCATTGATTTACCTGCTGTTGTAGTTGTTGTTTCTGCCCTTAGTCGATTACCTGAGAGGGAGAGAGAGAGTCAGAACTGTTAGACCTATGTTAGTGTGCTTTCTCTCTTAACTCCGCGAAGTTCTCTAACACACACACACACATAGAATACATGTACGTGGCTCCCTTTGCATGATGCAAGAATCGTGTATGTTTTCAACAACAAACTCTCCCTCCCACCTTTTGAACCAAATAGTGGCGAAAATACATATATGAATGTATGTATGTATGTATGTGTGTAAAGACATTCATCAACAAAAGCACGTGCGCGTTCTCCCTTCGCCATTTAGTGGGGTCTCTTTAAGAGACTGTTTTCCTATGCTCTCCCCGCGTGGAGCTGCAGCAACAATAACAACAAACAATACTCACACCCACACATATGCATGCATGTGTGTATGTGTGTGCTAGTCAGTGACCTGTCTAGCGGCTAATGTGGTTTCCGATAGATTTATTACATATTAATCGACACTTTATGTAATCGTCTGCACAACTAATAGAGAGATACAATATCATTATCATCATGGGGACAGGCCTAAGTGTGTCATTGATTTTGAGAGACACTGTAGACGATATTAGATGACACGTAATACGCATCAGATAAATTGCTCACTTAACAGTTCAGTGGGAAAGAAATCCCTGACTGAGAGTCCCATCAAATACAATAAATAATGCATTTACTATGAGTTTATAAGGTAAGCACATTGATCGCTTTGTATTCGATTCAATCATGCTTTCTTTTTGCTATCAACTGTTTATCAATTCTATTTTCACTTCGTTTAAGTGTCTAATAAACTTATGAAGTGTCAATATGAGTTTAACAACCTAACTGGATTTACAAACCACTTTTAACTGGTCGCAGGGTTTGTGATAGTATTTTTATTTTTAAGTATTATTAAGAGGATTAAGTTTGAATTATGTTTATTAAAGGTGTTATTTAGAGGAATTATAAAGTATTTAGTTATAGTTATTGTTATGATCGGTTTTATTTGGAGGATTAAGTTAGAATATGATTTTATTTAGCGGCTTTAGTTAGAGTTATTATTTATTATTAGAGGTATTCATTTTGAGGTTTAAGTTAGAATTAATGTTATTTAAGATATTATGGAGAGGTTTAAGTTAGAATAACTGTTATTAGAGATAATATTTGGAGGAATTAATTATTTTATTTCTTTATTAGATATGTTATTTACTGCATTTAAGTGGATTTGTTATTATTAGAGGATATATGTATTTAGAGGTCTTAGTTATAATTATTATTTCCTTTAAACCTTTTTTTTATTCATACAGTATTCAAATTATTTTCAAATATTTTTGATTTACTGAACACTTTATTTCTATTTAATCAGCCTTGTAAAACTCTATTGCTGCCTTATCAATTTGAGCTATGATTTTTGAGAGGAATTTGAAATAGTAAAAACTGTTTGAACTATCATGAATTGCTTGCGCAAGTGACTTGGTGTATTTCCTATATTAATTTGTATATAGCGTTATCTGCCACATGACCACATAGTATGTGTGTGTGTGTGTGAATTAATGTACATGCATACATACATACATATAGAAATATAAGTTTATGTACTGTACTTAGTTGATCGCACATTAGCTGCGCGTTTGTGGAACACTTAAGCGGTTTATTATCAACTAAGCCACATTCATTTCGTAAATTATTCGCAAAATATAGCTAAATATGTGTACATACATACGTATGTATATGTATAGCACACATACATACAGATACACATGTAAATAATGTGGGGGCTGTGGAGATCGGATCATGGGAATCGCTAGGCGCGTGTAGGTGACATTTCAAACTGTGATAATTCAATTGTGCGGCGATCGTAATGCCAACAAACATTTACTGCTATGCGACACACACACACATACATGTATGTGTGTATGCATAGTATTATTTATAAGTGAAGCTACTAAATTGTCGCTGAGTACCGAAATGTAGCGCCTGCCCGCTTTATAGTCGCCTGAGATTTTGATTGTCAACCATAAATGCCATAAGTGGCCCAATGTGGTCAGGCTGGTTCGGATTCGCTTTCGGTTTCGGGTTCGGTCGGGCTGGACAGCCTGTTCGTTCGTCGGGTAATCTAATTGTAAAAGTCGCCAAAGAGACGACGACACACACACACTGATTTACTAGCACGCACACACACACACACACACTGTATGATTGTATTGTTGTTCTCGTTGATTAACTATGTTTCTGTTGTTGTTGTCGTGGTTTGTTTTGCTTTAGGTTCGCGCCCTACTCATCCCCAAAATATGATGGATCACTTCCATGTGCAATTTTCATTAATACATTTGTATGCGAGTGTGTGTGAGTGTGTGCTTTAATTCCAGTAAACATTAAACTTTACAGTCAGTTCAAGGGTTTAACAATCGGTATATCGGCACAGGAATCAAGTTGTTACAAGCCTAACTGCAGTTCAAACTGAACACTTTTAACCATCCTCAACATCTGATTAAAAACAGACTATATATATTCAGGTTAAGCTGTGATATTATCTGGATCTGTAGCTAATTACACACTCGCGAGTGGAACTCACTCTCTCTATGTAGATGGGGGAGGCCCGCACAGTTTGGAAACCCGAATGGAACTGAAAGTGTTTTCACTGTTTGCAATGCACCACACAACGTGCTGCTGTGTATGTCTCTGTGTGTGTGTGCACTGCGAGAATAAAATATACGAAAAACCTTTAATAAAATAATAAAAACAGAACTACAACAGATTTTTAGATAATCGTCCCACTGTGTGCGGGTAGAGAGTGCTTAGTACGTGGTCAGAGGAATAGTGTAAACATATAATATGTATGCACACACACACACACACACATATAAGACCATGTAGTAGTTCTTGGTGCTAACTGAGCAGAGCATGTCGGCCTTTATAGTTTGAGTCTCTTCATTGCCATTGCACGCATGCCCAAAATCAAAGAGAGAAAGAGAGTGCAAGAGACTGCAGCTTGCACATTATGCTATCTGAATAGTATCTCTTATGGTTTAGTGTACACTAACAATACAGAGTGTAAACAATTGTGTAGATTGCAAAGAGTTACAAAGCAAACAATCCTTGCCAACTTTACCTTCATCAAAATGACTTGCATAGTTCTCAATGTGTGTACATATCATATGTACTATATTATTATTATACAGTTCTAGTTATTATTACATGCAGCTCAATACACATTGTGATTTTGTCAAGTTCTAATCGCCTAGCGGGGGAACCTTGAATATCTTCGCTGTGGTGTCCTCTGAGACGCTCAACAATAGACTGTCTTGCGGCTTATACGCAAATTCGTAGACATGGTAATGGTGTCCAGTCAGAGTAAACTTTATCGATCCTGTGCGGGCGTCGAAGGCATTCAGATTGCCCTGTGCTGTGGCAGACAGCAAGGTGTGCTCGTTGAGCCACTTGAGACTGCAGGAATGGAAGGAGAAGCATCTTAGAATGCAAGTCGTATGAGGTAGTTCTACTTGTACTCACCGCAATATGCCATCATTGGACACTGGACTCTCACAGACTGTGCGCAGGGAATACTTTGTGTAATCCCAAATGGATATTTGTCCCTCCAGAGAGCCACAGGCCAGCAGCTTCAGCTCGGACGAGGATGGAGCGAAGGCAATGCACTCGATGCCGTGCTCCGACTGCACCACATTGACTGGACCATTGTTGGTGCTGAAGAGCATCTTGCCTAGAAGAAGGACACTTTAATCAAGGCATGAATACAATACAACTTGTTAGGCCACCTACCTCCGCTTTCGGCGCACACATAGAAGGGGGAATCCCGTTCACAGGCGACCACAGCGTGTGAGATCTCCCCGAAGCCCAGTGGATGCTGTTGGTTCACCTCCATGAGCACTTGGCAAGACTTGAGGTCCCACAGCTTCACCACGCCGCTAGTGTATACCGTCAGCAGTTTCTTGCCATCGCCGCTGAGTTCTCCAGCCTCGCAGCGTGAGGATTGACCGGGTAATATCTTACAATCTCCGCTCGGTATGCGCCACACGTAGACTTCCCCGCTGTCGGCTCCGGCCAGCAGCACATTGGCGCCGCGATGCCAGGACAGCCATGCCATGTCGGACATGGAGTACTCCCAGATCTTGCTCAGTATGGGACGCTCGTCGTGCTGCTCGCTCACCTTTGTAGACGAAGAGCTCGCCGGATATGTCGCCAGTGACCAGGTAGCTGCCATCGTAGCTGAAATGCGTCTCGGTGACGGTGTCCTTGTGTTCGCTGATCTCATAGAGCACCTCGCCTGTTCGTATGTCCCACACATAGGCGTGATCATCTTCGCTGCCCGTGGCGGCCCACTCGAACTTCGGATGCAGACTGCATCCGAAGACGGGCGATGTGTGCTTGTTGAATGTGCACACGGCATCATCTCTGATGGCTTCAATGCGTTCACGATCTCTCAGCTCCTCTTCGTTGTCCTCCTCCTCGTCGTCGTCGTCGGCGCCGTTCAATCCCAAGCGGGCCTCCAGCTGAGCCAGTGTTACCTCCTCCATTTCCAACTCGTCGTCGTTGTCATCGTCCATTGGCGGCTCACCGTCCAATTCTATTTCCTCAATAACTTCATCGTCGTCGTCGTTCTCAAAGTCCGGACGACGCGGAGGTGTATTTTCGCGCATTATGTGTGTATATAGAATTAATTCCACTGACAAACAAATGACGCACCCTGCCAAACATACGTCGGCAATGACAATGTGCACGTGTTGGTCGCGCGCACAGCTGACTGCTGAAATGGTGCTGCCAACTTGCTTGAAATGTTAAAAATCTGCATTATAACAGCTGCATTGCTTTGCGCACAAAAGTATGCAGTGCGTGTACAGTGAAATGTTAAATGTTAACAGAGTAATGTTAAACTGGTTTTTTGACCGCCCACACGCCCCCCCGCACCACCAGGGGGTCCTTTAAAACGGCTTTTTGCTTAAAAAAGTGGGGGAAATTGAAATAAATCACCAAAACATTTTCGGCTTCTCCAGGGCGAGCTGTACACTCCATGCACTTGGCAAGCAGTGTTATGTTAAATGACAAATTAATGAACAGATTGGGAAAAACCGCAAGTCGCTATCTCGTCTCGTTTTGGCGCAAATTCAAATTGAAAAACGAAAAAAACTGCCGTTATTCCAAATGAAAAACTGCTTGTTTTTCGCTAACAGAATTCTGTTAAGTTTGCAGAGCACTGCTTGAATCTGCTTGCATTTCAATAAGTCCCAAGACACAATCCCATAGCAGGTGCATGATCCATTTTAGCAAAGACACCCGACAGTAGCCTCCCCCCTTTTGACCAACCGCTTCGTTTTGGTTGCAAAATGACCGCACTTTGGAGGGTCCCAGCTCCGAAAATACCGCAGTGAAACAACAAAACATGTTGACATTTTGAATTAAAATCCCCTCTTTCGCCTACCCGCCCACCAGTATCAGTCGAGTGTGCCCTACTCTGATATGACCACTACCTTACATGTTACAGTCAGAGCAGAGTGTCAGTGCTTCAGTAACTACTGCAAGACTCTCTCAATTTGCTCTGGAGCTTCGTCTGCCTGTCTGCTCTCTCTTTCGCCCTCTCACTCTTTATGTGAATTCGAGAATTAAATGAGCCTGTCAGTGAGACATTATGGTATACCTAGATGTAATTCCTACATGGAGAGCTCTTAACACAATCTGACGCTTATAAATACCTACCTCAGTGTCGGTATCCCTCATGAATATGGCAAAAATTTACAAAAGTTATCAAGGCTCCATCTGGAAATGCAATAGCGAAGTATGTGGCACTGCCGCAACTACACACCTAAACAAAATTCGTGTATTAGAGTTACAAATCTTGCGCAGAATGTCTGATGTACGCAACATGTCAAGGCCATCCAAGGTGAACGACATAAAATAGGGGTCACCATACAAAAAGTCAATCTTAAGGTGCCTAAAATTTGAGATAGAAGCCAAGAAATAGCGAAGAAATACTATGATACGCTTGAATCCAATCTTTAAAGTTGTTCAAAAACACTATACTAACTTGGTGAAAATGTATATACAAAAAGAGACCACAGAACGTATATGTATTCTTTATCAGGATCACTAGTTGTCTGTCTGTCCAGATTTCTCGATGTACACACAGATCTCAGATCTCTTTATGAATGCCTACCGCATTGAAAATCGATCAATCCGATTTGCGACAGATAATGATATTTTATGTTTTATTTATTTAATTTTTTTAGTCTCATTTCTAATGCTTGCAGTCTCTCCTGCAGCTCCTCGGCTGATGGCAAATCTCCCCAATCACACTTGCTCGAGCACTTCTGAGCACTCGCATGGATTTTGTCAATTTTCTCATTCAACACAGCCAAATCCTCCTTCAATCTGTCAATAGTTTGCAACAGGGCTTGATTGTTATTCTCTTCTGGAATGCTGTCCAGACTCTTCTCCATGGCCTGCAATTTATTGAGGATATTGGAAATGTCTTTCGAATTAGCATTTGCCTCGATTATGTTCTGTTCGAGCTGATCAATGCGCACCTTAATATCGTTTTTCCTCTTTGATTCTTTGGCATCGCTTGACTTGAGAAGTTGTTCTTTCTCCTCTAATTGTTTGTTCATTTCTTCTCTGAATTCTGCAATCTTTGACTTTTGTTCCTCTGATTTTTTGTGCAGTTTCTTCAGTATTTTTAAATGTTCCGTAACTCGTAGCTCAAGTTTCAGAATATTTGTTTCATGTTTGCCAAAATCAATTCCGTCAATTGGGGCATGACATGCTGTATTTAATTCTTTCAAACAATTGTTGAGCTCAACATTACTTTGATAGTTTTCAATAACATGGATGTTTCGGGTAAGCCCAGAATTCTTTGGCTCTTCTTGAAGGCGGTTTAGTTCTTCTCTGATTGCGTATATCTTTCGATAGTCCTCATTGGCGATAGATAAACTGAGTTTCTTATAATATTCGATTATGTCGATTGCATTATTGTTCATTTTCTTCATCTTTCGTTCAATATACGCAAGCCTGTCTGTTAAACTCAGATGGGAGATGTCTTGGTGATCGTTCTCATTATCCAAGTCGGAGACGATCACTCTTTGCTCGGGGTTTTTATTGATCTCCAGCATACGAGTCATCGCACTTGAAATTACTTTATTCCTATCGTGAAGGCGCTTTTCGAGGTCGTTAACTCTAGTCTCTAGAACTGCACAGCGTGGACAAGGAAGTCGTTTAGCATTTACTTGGGAATTGTAAACCTTTTCTGCCTTTATCAATCGTTCAAGTTGGACTGCAAAGTTCTGCTGCAAGCGAATGTAAGACTGATGCAATTCGTCATAGCTCGAGCTGGTTGCAGACTGATCGAACTGAAGTAGAGCAGTTATACGATCCCTGACACCCTGCACTTGTTCGTCCCAGTTCTTGCAGCACATGCTACCCGTTTGTTTGCCTTCCACGGGTTTATGCTGGAGGTACTGCAACCTGTTTGTCAAATTCTGCAGATCTAACTTTGTGTTGCCTGTGGCAGCGTGCCTCATCGGCAGATCGAGTCCCCTCAGTTTCAATATCAAGTCAATGTTATCGTTGATCATTTCGATTTTGTTCCATATATCCGCATAGGGATGACAGCTTTCGCCATGGATTTTCTGGCTCAACTGATCAAGTATTCCTTCCACCTTGGAGGTCAATGTGTCAACACCTTTTACGCCTGTTACTTGATTACCTATCCAGATGGCTATCTGTTGCCGCTCGTCGCATTGGGCCGGGCCACTTGGAATGACGCTTGTAGTTGGGGGCACAGTGGTCCTAGTTGGCAAAGATATGGTGCCATTGCAGGTGACGTTCTGGGGCATCTTGTGCACGTCCCAAAGTTTGATTTTGATGAATCCGTCGTTATCATCGCTCGGTATGAACATGTTTTCGTTTAGAAAGAACTTTTCCACAGCAAGTTGCCACATTCGCGCTGTCTGCCAGAACTTCGCCTTTGCCGCTGACGTCATATTCCGCGGTATGCAACCCGCACGTTTGAATCGAGTTTGTATGATATTTTCTTTATTTCTGACATGCACGTCGCCAACTTCCTCGGGTATCTCTTCGGTATCATCGTAATCTATTGCGGCATCCTCAAGCAGAAAACAAATCATAATTGACTTGATACACATCTCATACTTTTCAAATTCCGTATCGCTCGATCTAGCCTTGATCGTCTGCGTGATGACAACTCTGGCCAGAGCCAGCACCAATATCAGATTGATACGCGTTGCTGTGGCCTGTATGTATAGTATATATTCCATATTAGGTTTGGTTTTGAGTTTTATGATTGTTCTTTTACCATATCTTCCTTATAACTCCTGCTCTGGCATACGAATGATTCCAACTGGTCTCCATATCGTTTGTTTTCAGACTTAAATATTCCCATAAAGGCAATCGATTATAGCCGCACATAAAAATGAAACACATACCCAGCAATCAGTGTGAATACTGGCAATAAATGTATAACGGGTCATATTGCAAGGCGTTGACTGGAAGATACCCTGTACTTGGAAATGTGTTTGATTTTCATGCTGAAAGTATGGGAAAACTAAATTCTAATTAAAATAAAAACTAGTTATTATAATCAAAGTATACATATGTATATCAATCATTTCTCGGTTATATACATAATTTCTATATAAAGAGTGGTATTTATTTTATTTATTTTTTTTTTTTTTTATTTATTTAATTTATAGTCAAATTATGGTCAGTCGACTGTTTAAAAGTAAAAAACAATTATCAAACATAATTGTTTGTACATTTAAATTGAAATGTAAAACTAAGAATAATTTTAAATTAAAGGTATAACCTTAAATGACAAAACAAGAAATTAATTGAAATGCAATTGTACGTACACGAACTGGTATAAAAAAGACTGAAGAAAACCCAAAAAAAACCAATCGGATCAGGAATAATTAATTGTTAGAATATAATAGTTATTCACTAATATCAATGCATATATTAGTAAAAATAATAACAAACAGTATCTATAGTTATGATCATAATATAACATATAGTAACATATATATAATAATATAATAATATATTAATGACAACAAACATTAATAATATAATCACATTAATCGTCATGCTGATAATTTGAATATACAAAAAATTAATACAGTAGACATACAATATGAGTAAGCAGGTCTATTGATGTAGGTCCATTCCCTCCGTTTAATCTTTTAATGAATGAAAGACTCCCTGCTCCTCCCACCCTTCTCCATGCCCTTACCCTGGACTGCCTTCCCTAGCAAGAGGTAGTAAAGCGAGCGAGTCACGCTGCGGGTCCCTCTTGCCCGCGACTGATTCGACACGCATACCATGAGTATGTCAAGTATGTGTGTGTGTGTGTGGAGGTCCCGAAGATAATGTAAACACAAATCTCGGCACAGGAATTCGACTCGACCTAGAGAGCGCTGCTGGACCCGAGAAGAAATTAGACGCGTCGCGACGTGCGACGCGACGTAAACAAAAAAAGGGAAACGTGATAAACAAACGCATGGGTCAAAGGTCGCATGATAAGAGCACTATATACACAATGTAGGTATACGATCGAGTTGGTAAATATTCCCTAACAAACACACACACACACACACACATACAGACACAGTCAAGCCGCGGACGACGCCACGGCGACGTCATTTCAAACGCAGCATGAACTTGTCGGTGCAGTTTACTTCGCGCGTGTGTGTGTTGTGTGTTATATATTACACACTCTTACATTGGTGCAGCATGATAACGATGCCCATATCTCGCACATACACATATGTACAGCATAATGTCTGCGTATGTATGTAGAGTGTATATGCTGCTTATCTGTTTTTGGTTTTCGGCGGCTCAGCGACCTCTATAAAATTGTGGGTACTTCGCGGAGGGCAGTCAGTTCTCAGTGAAAGCCGTCGACGACACGATGCCTCAGTGGCATGAAAAGATCTTGGAAAACTTACAAACTTGCAACTGCATGACGGGCAACTCTGCAAGTTCACCAAGTGCGCTGGGAACTGGAATGGACAAGGATAAGGAGGTCCTGCCTGAACCCCCTCCAGGCAGTGTACCTGACAGAGGATGCAGCTTTAAGGCGCTCAAAGCGTAACTCTTAAGGATTTTGGTTGGTGCATAGCTTTAACCTAGTTGGCCCCTGATCAGGCTGGATATCTACACAGATGACGAGGGGAATAGACCAACAGACCGGGCATGAGAAGAGTGCAATCGATTTGGCGGGCAATACAGATCATCGATCGATCTTTTACCGATCTATCTGTTAACCCCCGAAGTTCCCCCTTTCTTATGTGCATTTGTTCTAAGAACAGAAACTCTTTTTTGTTGATAGATTTGTAGACCTTATCAAATAAGACTGTTAACTACATTAATAAGATAACGACAAAACACCGAATGTCTTCCATAGATTTTAATTGAAATCATTTCTTATGTTGTATTTGTATTTTTTGTAAATATAATCGTCATAAGAAAGATGAAATGTATGTGTTCTTTTCTTTTCTCTTGAATTTGATGTATATGAATGATATATGATATAAATATAAATGAATATATACAATGTATGTATATATGAATGTACCAAGGTCTTAAGAGACTTGAGCTATTCCATTGGGAACTTCAACTAAGATATTCAACTAGGAACAGTCGATATTGATAGCTGTGCAATAGAAGACAACAGAATAGAAGAATACTTCAGAGAGTTTACTTTATTCTCTCTACATACTTTGCAATTTAATTCATTCTTCCCAGTATATCTCAAAAAGATATCTCTCTATTTCTGTTTTATAGCTGAAATCAATATACAAATAAATATAATTGAAACAAATAGAATTTTCTTTTTTAAGTTATTTTATTTATCTTTTCAACCCCATCACAATTAAAATCTTTTGAATTGAGCAAAAGAAGCAATTGAGATAATTGTTTATAATGTTCTGTCCCCGTCTTTCACATTTTAAACTGTTGTTTATAATGCCAAGTCGCGCCCTGTCCTGATCCTGAGTACAATTAACCCGGCTGAGCTCAAAGTCGAAGTGCCCAAACTTTGATTTTGAAGACCGCAGGTCCTCACACCCATCCCAAGTGAATTCTTGATACTTGATGAGAACAAGTAGAAGAAGATGAAGATCCAACCCAACTGTTGCCCGGCTTTTGATTGGTTCACGCCTGAGCCCAGCGATCGTGGAAGTTCCATTCGATGGCGTAGGGTTCAGTTGCCTTGGGTTGCAGGGAGGTCCAGAAGAAGGTGCCGGCATTGGTGCGTGCAAAGTGTACGGGGACATAGTAGTCCTCCTGATCCATGGTCTGCAGCTCGCCAGATCCATTCTCATTGTACACAATGATTGCATCCTCCTTGGCGCACTGGCGCATCTCCTCGATGAGGCGATTCTCGAGATGCTCGTTGGCCATGTTATCCATGTCGTTGCTGAGCCAGTCGAACTCGGCCTCCTTCTCCTCCGAGGCGATGTAGGAGCTGCGCTTTGGCTGCTTTGCCTTGAGCTTGAAGACGTGACCCAGCAGCGGCTTCAGCATGTTGGTGAGACGACGAGTCGGAGACACCTTCGATTTGTACGTGGGCATCGCTAGCTTCTTCTTGCTGCTGTAGATGAACTGCTTGTTGATGGTCGACATCTCTGTTGAGTTTCTTTCGAATTTCTTAAATATATTTTCTTGAGTTTTGCTTGTGCGTTCAGTGCGACGGTCGAACTGAGTGTGATGCTCTCTCTCGAGTTGTTGCCCTATTTATACTCTCACCCTCGGCTCCTTGCCGGCGAGCGAAGATCTCTCGGAGAGATGCTGCTGCAGTGTCTCGGCCAATCACAGTTGCCCAAATAAGGGCAGGTGGTTGCTTTTGGAATTTCTCACGTTTGAGAAAACTCCCCTGCACAAAGGGAACAGGTAAGTTGAAGGTGTCCTGCCAACTTGCCCAGCATCAAATATCGTGTGAAGCGTGGGAAACTCATGCCAGTCCCTCGTTTGGGATAATTATCCTGCCAGCTCCTTAGACGTGGGAAAATATAATTTCGCATTTTCCTTTGACTGAGACTGAGCCATTTTCATTGTTTGAAATAAAAATAGAAATTCAATTCACAAATCGAACGTTGGAGTTTGTTTACTTTCACTTTAAATACGTGCTTGGAATAATACTTTCTTGATCTGCTTTGAAGATATTTAAATTTTGTCAAGGAGCAAATCTTAAAGACACTGTCTTGAGGTATTATATATTATGCATATTACATCTTGAGTAATATAGAGGGCAAGTGGGCCCAATAATACTATTGGTGTTCTTTTAGTTAACTTCTTTTAGTTAACATATGGAATCAACTGTATATATTCAAACCATATATATCTTTATAATATATATATAATAATTCTAAATACAGTCTACAAAGTAACCTTAGTATATATTCTTGTAGATATTATGTTTTAACCCAACCCACTCCATACTCATAACTACAGTACTGTCTTTTAATTGGTTCTGGTAAAAATGCACGCTCGATCTGTCAATTTTTTCAGTATTTTGATGCATGACTTGTAATTTAAGCTGTGCATCAAAATAATATTCAGCAAGAGGGACGAATACGCCGTACAAACACATTAAAATGCAAGCCGACCCTTTGAAGATTACAACCCCCGTTTGGATCTGGGTAGGGATATGAGTTATATGATTTGGGTGGTGAGGGGTCAGAAATCCTATTGGGACCTACCTCAAAAAACTGAAAAATGGATCCCCAAAGATATAGAATCGTGATCTGGGTGCGTTTTTTTAATGATTTGGCTATTGGCTTGATCGAATCAATGTCAAAACAGATCACGTCTGAATAACATAACCTAAACAAATTGAAAAACTTTCAAAATATGAAATTTTTGATAATTTATTTTGGCATTTTGAGTATGTATAATCACTATTATTTATTTTTTTATTAGTTAAATTTATTATTCTTAATTTTGTGATAAAATCAAAGGACCAACAAAAATTTTTTATATTAAATTTAAATAACCCTAATCCAATTTAAAAAATAAATAAAAATGAAATTTTAAAAAAATATTGTTTTTTTTGTTGGTTGGAAGATCAAAAAATATAAGCTTTTTGGGACTTTAAAATTTTTGGGTGTTTTTTGTTTCTTGGTTTAGGGTTGCGTTGCTTATTGTCTTGTTTACCTGTCCGTGTGTGTGGACCTGGGGACCTGTGGACCCTACCTGTTTCAATGCAATATGAGATTTATTTTCGAGCCGTACAAAAAACGGGCTAAAGAAAACAAACCCAGAGAAGCCCTAAGGTAACAGGTTTTCGTTGTGAGACAACAACAGGTTTTCGTTTCTCGACTCTGATCTCGTTGCAGGAACAGGTAGCCCAGAAGGGGTTCGCTTCTATTTGTTATTCTCCAATGGAATGTTCAAGTATGGGAGGTTTTGGAAATACAGCCTCACTCACAGACACACACATACATAAATATATATATGCACACTATTTAGAATTCAACACTTGGGGAGCCTTTCCGTGTAATAGGAACTTGAATAATTTAAATCAAAAACATGTGTCAATAACCTCGCCAAATAATCAAAATAGAAAACACACACGCAGTGATATTTATTCTCCAAATTTATATATATTTAAGAGTACAGTTAATTATAATACTTATAGAACTATGGAAGACATTGATTAAAGCTGGTGATATTGCAGGAGTAAAATAAAGCTAGATGAGGGTTTAGAGACCGAGCCAGGGGTCTATAGTTAAAGCTTTCAATTGTGAGGTTTCTTCTCTTCTTCTTCATCCCTTGTGACTTCTATATTGCAGCGTTCCCATTCATTTATATGGCATCCCGTTTTGTAGGGTATCTTGCTGTCCAATCAATCCTTCTGTTTGCTGTAGAGTACCGTTTTACATGCCACTTTCAGGGCATTTCGTATAGTTTTGAGGTGACAATTAAATGTCCTTCTGACGACATTCTGCTGAGCTGAGCTCGCAGTGTTAAAGAGCGGTTCGTAAGGCATCTTGTGGGTTAGAACTGAACCATTCTACGTTTGAATACGATGTGATCTCTCCCAGACAAAATCAGTGCGTATTTATACGTCACTCTCTGCCATCATCCCTAAGTCTTGTTGCGTTCGCTCAGCCAATCACGACGCGCCGTCAGGCAGGTGTTTCTTTAACTTGCAAGTCACGCACAACGCTACCTGAAGGAAGGTAGCTCTACTTGGGACTCTTGGTACTTGTCGGGCAAACAAACCTTCGGCTACATCGTGGGAGACTATAATTTCAGTCGAATTTCTATTGTTTTTTCTAATTGCCTCGCCGAACACACAAATTTTCATATTCCTCTTCGTCGAGGAGGGATTTCGTGGATAGGTTTGTTTTACGGAATTTGCGCCTTGATTAGTCTCTTCATGGTTAATGGATTGACAGCGAGGCATGAAGCCCTGAACCCTCGTTAAACACATGTTGCCAGAAAAGTGAGAGAATTTTCGATCTAAGTGGGTGAATTTCGTCTGGAGATGTGATTGATGGCGCCGTCGAAGCAGGTCCTAATCTATTTCATTCGCTATACATCAGCAAATTAATCTTTAACTAGTAACGGACAGTCGGATAGGAAGAGGTGGCTCAAAGACAGGTATTTCGAAAGAATCAAGTAATCTTCAACATGTAACTTGGGGTTAGACATTCTTAATTGGAGTTGAAGTTTAGTTATAATTATCATTAAAGGGAACTTTAGGATTTTGTCTATGAAAAGGCTTTGGCTTGTGAAAAAGTCTATTATGATGAGAGGAGGTATTGAATGTGAGATATGTGATCAGAGGCGATGACTAGGGTGAACTATTTCTGAAGAATTAAGTATGCAAATCCCGCTGCGAAAGGGACCTATAAACAGGGTTGGGTTAGGGTTGACAGGCGGCACTGAAAATGGATCAAAGAGAAAGTGAGTACAGAAAACAGCTAACTGAAAGATTGCTATTGAAGGCGGCTACCGAAGGCTGATAAAGTCAAAAAGAACATTTAGAAAAGGGTGAAAGGGTAGACTACGAGGTGACAACTGAGGAGGTGGCTATGAAGAGACATAATTTTTAGAAGCCGCTAGCCAAAGAAAGGTGACATGGAAGTGATAAATACGAGAATACAATGGAGCTTGTGGGTTGATAAGGATGGTGGCAATTTAGAGTCTGTCAGGCTACGCAATGATAACTAAGTATAGGTGAAACCATAGAGACTGTTATTAATAAGCGACTATGCAAGGTTTTAGTTTTGAAATTTGTTGTAAGGGAGAAGGAACTATGAAGAGACAGTGCAGGATAACCCCAGACCCTACAGAGATCTTATAAAGAGACAACTTCTGAGAAAAAGCAAGTTACGACTACGTAAGTCCTGCCAAAGGAGCAATGAAGCGAGAAAAATGTCCGTTTTTTAAGGCCACTGCTGATTTCGAAAAATTGTGAAATTAATAATTAATTTTGTGTGGCATACTTTTGAGATCCTGTAGAAAACCCTTAAGGACATATAGAGAATAACACCAGCATCTCCGTAAAGTATGTGACACGTATTGAGCCGCATTGCAAAGTACATAAGCACCTAGTTGTCCTATATATTGATAGTTTAATAGCCCCTGCAGAGGCAGGATAGATCTAAGCCAAAGTAACTTGCATAGGTCAATTGTAGCATAGGCTGTGGAGGCTGACTTTTCCATTTGCTCAATTGGGAGATATTGCGCAATGTTGTAAAGAATATTCTCAATTACTGGTGGCTATTCGTGACGGTAAATCATTATTATCATGCTGAAAATGAACAATTATACAAGCAATGAAGAAAACTCAAGAAATTTCTAGTTCTAGTTATTTATTTTCTTAAATCTAAATTCTTATGCTAAATTTTACATGGAAGACAATGATTCTTAGCCTAACCCTAACCTAACAAACAAACATGGAAGACAATGATTTTCTAAGAGCTAAATGGTGTATGCTAATATCAAATTAAACTAAAGAAGAATCACAAACATATTGAAATGTATCATATGATCATGAAGATCTACCCTAATATCACCCTGAGATTACGGTCCGCCAAGTGAGAACTTGGTATTAAAGCTGACATCGTTGTTGAGGTGGGAGGGACGCCCTCGGGCGAGTTCCCTGGCAAGTGATGGATGGTAAGGTGATTTATGCCTGAACCCATCGATCGTATTTCTCGCGCAGGACGAACTCTTGCTGCTTGATCAGGGCTGCATCGGCCGAGGTCCAGAAGAAGGTGCCGCTTGTGGTGCGTGCAAAGTGCACCGGGATGAAGGTCTGATCGGGAGTGACGGGGACAATGTGATGCTGTTCCCCCTGCTGGACGACCATGGCCACGTTGGCGGGGCACTGCCGCAGATCGTTGTAGAGGCGCTGCTCCAGTTGTTCGTTGGCATCGTTGTCACAGCTGGCCACTTTGGAATCTTTGCGCATGTCCTCCAGCGATGAGTTGATCTCGTTCTGTGATTGCACCTCAGCCAGAGTTTTGCGTATGAGCTGCTTCTTCTTCACAAGGCGCAGCAGTGGTTTGACAAGTTTCTTCCAGGCTCCGCATGGCCATCGTGTGTTGATCTGATTTTCGCTGCATCATGCTGCTCTCGAACTTGTATTCTCGCGTTATGAACGACATTGTGTACGAATTGAGTTGAGTTTGAGAGTTGAGATTGAATTTGAAATATGCGCAAGAGGCGGACTTGCTACTTGCTTCGTTGCTGGTCGGAACTGTTCTGCTCTTCGGCTCGCGCAAGTCCGGCTTATATACGATTGACGATCGGGAGAGAGTGCAGTCGGGCACGATCGGGACTCGTGTTGAGCGCGCGCAGCTCTCTCGTGTGCCCAATAGCCAATCAAAAGGCGTCCTTGCGGCAGGTGGTGGTTGCGCACCAAGAGCACAAAGAGAGTAAGAGAGCAAAACGGAGAGAGGGAGAGAGAGTGCAATTGGAGAGAGCGTTGTGCATTTTCCAAATTTTTAAAGTGGACTCTTTGGTTGGCATTTTTCGGGCACGCAAAGATTTTTTCTTGTTCCCCTCTCTCGCTCGCTCGCTCTCCCTCCTGCTCGCTCTTTGTTGCTTGCACTCTACCTGCTATCCCTGTTAAATTTCCATTTCGGACAAGTCGTAACTTGTCTGAAAAAAAACCCGAAATTCGACACACTATTCCGAAATGCCGGGGGATGGGACGAGGAGGAGAACAATGCATTATCTCGCAGGCGATCTTTGCTGCTGGAGAGAGAGTAAACTACTTGCTCGTCCCATTTCATTGAGACGGCACTGACAGAAACTGGAAATCCCTTTCGGAACGAACCTGTAGGGATCTAGAATTGTCGGAAAAGTAACGTATTTCTCGGGTTCCGGGTCGTATTTGGGTTTTTGAAGGTTAGTCAAAACGAATTAACGCGCTATTTGGGATATGCCGCGTCCTCTGACTGTGTCTGACTGTGGCAGGTATTGGGAATACACGCACTTTGTTTGGCATTTCTGTTTGTCATTGTTGTTTTTTCGGATTTCTCTGTTGGTGCGTGAAAAATTACGACGACGCGGGTGAGAGGCATCCTTTGGAGTCTCAAATTTACAGGAATTTTGTCGGCACATCATTTTTGAGCCTTCCTAATTGTTATTTGCCCAGAGCCAACCCAAAGGCTTGGTATATTTTTCGTAACGGCTTTCTTTAGCATCCACCCATAACGTATATTTGTGAAATATACCAAATAAACACTTCTTATACGGAACTCCCAGAATATTTACTATCTTTAGTAATCATAGTGGATCTTTGTTTTAATGATTGAAATTAATTACGACTGGGGAGGGCTCGTTGAGAACGCCCACAATTTGAATACCATTTATGACACTAAAATATCTGGAATCAGGGGTGGGACTTTCTACTTTATCTAAGTTTGATGGCATTAACGCCCATAGACTACGGTCCCAAGGGGATACATACGAGTAGTATATGAAGAAGTTGACTAAGCTGGTTGTACATGTTCCTTAATAATATTGATGTCCATAGAATTGTTTTATAGTTTAAACCTTTATACTTTAGATCAACAATTTTAAACCCATAGTTCTTATAAACCATTTTAGATACAGTGATCCGATTTAGAATCATAATGTTCGATGTTTTAGTATCTTTAAACATACACTAGTCTCAACAAGATTGTTGAAAGCTCCATAAAGATTTTAAGAAATTCAACAAATCCTAGATAGTATCACTATAAACTGAAAATATTTGCACTATGGTATATTATTTTATTATTATTTTTATTATTATTATTATTATTATTATTATTATTATTCTTATTATTATTATTATTATTATTATTATTATTATTATTATTATTATTATTATTATTATTATTGTTATTATTATTGATTATTATTATTTATTTGAATCGTATGCCAAAATCTAGTTATGGAACCTATTGATTCTACATATATTAATAGTACGTGAGTATATAGTTCAAAGATCTCTACACAGCATTAATAATTCAAAAGAGTCGTAAATATCTTAACATGTCATCGTCTGCTTTTTGCTTTCCGCATTAACGATATGTATAAGGCTTCCCAATGTAACTGCCATCCTTCGATAAATCTCATGAGTAATGACATGTTCAGACATGTCTCGTCCTTTCCCCGGGATCTACTTTACTTGATATTTTTTGAAAGTGTTTTTCTTATTGCTGCCGAGGTTCCAATTCCGCTTATCTTTCGATCTTTCGGCATCATCGAGACATCTCTGCTCTCTCCCCCTCCTAAAAGAACTCAAGTGAGCGAGGCCGTTATCCCTTCTTATGTGCCGGCTTGAATTCGTTTTGGGTCACTTTAGGGTTAGTTTTATTCAATCCACTTTTAACTTTTTACGTTATTTCTGTTTGTGTTTCTACCTGCCCCGTATGCTTCTGACCCTTGCACGTGTGGGACCTATTGCCACGAAATCCAAAGAAATATACAATTAAATCCCTTAACAATAAAATATTTGAGGGAAGGACCCGAGGCGATCGCAATTCACCTACAAAATCGTGCCCAATACAGAGTAATTGTAGCCTTCCGGAAAAGGGATTAAAGTGCCATTGTGCAAACAGACAATATCCATATAGAATATACATATTTTCAACGAATAAAGTTCGATAAATGTATACAAATGTGTATAGAAATATGCAAGAGAAATGTTTTTCTTTCCGATCAACCCCAGTAACTCACCCCATACCAGTTTTTATGTCAAATTTCATGATCGACGACTGTATAAACAGAAGTGTGTGGGGCACAATGGGATTTAGAAATTTATTCAGAACATATAAGAATATGAAAGAGCTATAAAATATGGGGGTATGTTGGTTGATATACATACATAACTGTGTACTATATATATAATGCGTTACACGAAATCAAGAAAAGTTGATTTAAAGGATGATGTATATAACATTAATTATAAGAGATATAAATCACAAGATTGACTGAGAAAATATTGATAACTCGAAAGAGTCATATGAGTATGAAGCATGAGAAAATAGAGAAAAACTACTAAAAAACGAGAACGAAAGCTACCTTTGGCATGCCAAAGAACCTATACCCTTACAGATTTTATATGCTTCGATCGTTCCAATACTAGTTATATATTATGGTGCAGAGTTAAAAGAGATTGTTCATACAAAAATATTAACTTCAGCCGATTGTTCCTATGGCAGCTATATGTTATAGTTGTCTAATTTTGATGAAATTTAAAATATATATTATATATATAGAAATTATGATGTAGTAAATTATGATGCAATATCTTGATAAATAACAAAAATCGGTCGATAGTTTGTAGAGCAGCTATATAATATATCGGACCGATCCGGCTCGTTTTGACTTAAATATATGTACCAAGTTTCATCGAGATAGGTTTCAAACTGAAAGACTAGTTTGCGTTGCAACAGACTTACACACGGATAGACGGACAGACAGACGATATGTCTCCTAAGGTGCGTTGCAAACTCCAGGCCAAAATTAAAAGACACTCTGCAGGGGTATAAATATATAGCGACATGTCTGTACTTGCTCAAAAATACCTGTACATGTTATGTGCTTAGATACAGAAATGTAACGTCTTTTCCGATTCTCATATTGAGACAGGTTGACATAGGTTGGCAAGTAAAAGTCCCATTGTCAACCACGTCGCACGTAGATCAAGTGTGAAAAATCGCACAACAAAAATCGTTTCAAATTCTGTAAAATTCGTTACGATTCCGAGAATGTCAACAAAAGAGGACATCGTATAAAAATTCTTCTGGCGCCGGCGTCCTGCTGACGCGTTTTCCGTTAACGACAAAACGTCTGGAGGCCGAGACGGACCTGTCGGAAACCGATTTACCTGTTAAACAAAAGAAATGTACCCTGGTTGCAAGATTAAATAGTGCAGCCCGATAAAGGAGTACTTAGGTAGGATGGATATTTGTATGTGCTTCGCATACGAATTGCACAACCATCAGAAAAGGTACTGTACCCGTTGCTGGCATATCCTAATTAGTATGCCAAGCCACGCAGACAGGCTAAGATGGAGATATATGTATGTATTTTCAACAAAATGAGATATTTCAAAATATTCATCGTGATAAGACACTATCGTAGAACAGGGGAAACACCCAACTTAGGAGGGCCAACAGGATTTTACATGAAAATCATATAAATCGAAAACTTATATACAACATTTTTTATGGATGGGCCTAGGTAAGCCTGATGCATACTAATTTGGATAGTTGCTACCACATACAACACTACAAATTAAAAAAGGCACAATATGAAGATCATATAAATTGAAAAGTTATAAAAGAGATTTCACTTGGGTTTGAGTACGCTGGAGGCATAACATACTTAGTTGGGTAGTTCCTGCCCTATAACAACACCACAAATTGTTAAAAGAACTTGAGAGAAGGGCTATAAAAATATCTATTTAATGCATACAAATGTGAAGGTACTTAAGCGTGTACCAGGCACTCCGGTGGGCCTAAAAGCAGAATCATGTTGACAATCTATATAGCTGGCGAGGTACTTGAGGGTCGATCGTTTACTTAATTTACATATGCTCAATCGATGACATTCGACATTTCAAGTGCAATGAGCGATAGCTCCCATACATTCATTATACGATACTTTCTTCGGGGGTTCCTTGGGTCTCATATATGTACATAAACACATGCATGTGTGCAATTAAGTATCGTTTTACAGTGTTCCGCTAGGACAAGCATATGGGCAAGTTTTTATAGCTGATTAGTAAAGATTATTCTGGCATGGTAAACACTTGCGCCTCCAACTCTGCCTGAGCCACCGCCACCGGACTTGAAACCATCGAGCCGCGGAGCCGATAGTTAATGAACACCATTGCGATATAGGGCAGAGCTCATACATTGTAGTGCGGCTTTCGCTTTAGATATGGGAATGGCATCGTTTTTACTGTGTCGCTGAGGTTTGTGTTGCCAGCGGCACTTGAGAATTACAACACACGGCCGAGGTTGTCAAATATAACAGCGCTCGGAACACCAGAGATATCGCATGAATTCTCGTTCTTGTCTGCCTCCTTGTTGAAATCTGATATTTAGGAACGCAAATTTCTCTTCAATCTGTCGTCTGCCGGCCCCGACGATCCGACCAATTTCAAGTGTTGTCGAAGGTCACAAAAAATGATCGATTTCCACTGTGCTAAGATGGTATTTCAGGGGTTTCTCCCATTACAGTGCCGACTAGTAAATTATGAATTATTTAATTAAAATAATGAAATTACATTAATTTATAATAAATAAAATTGCAAGAAATTAGTTTAAGCCATCATGAAAAACTTATAACATACTACATTACAAATTATTATCGGAAAATATTAGGAAAATACCAAAAAATTCTAGCGTAGAATAAATCCAGCCAATAAGTAAAACCCTTGAAATGAAAAATCCGTTTCGATCGCAGAGAGGAACAAATTTTGAACCCATAAGTGACCATTAAATTTATGGTCCAATATCATCCCAACGCGTCGGTCACTTTTCTTTGTGAACACGTGTGCGAAGATCTTTTCTCCCCCCCTCTCTTTTTCCTTTCTTCGTGGTAATCCTTACTTCTGACCCCTGCGGTGCTGTGTTTTATTGATTTGGGTTTCCATTGTTCTTTGTTGTTTTTTCTTTTTCGTTTTTCGTTCTGTACTCATTCGTGTTTGAACATGTTCGAAAGTGTGTACAGTTGTATGTGTATGCGTATGTGTTGTATGTATGTAACCTACATATATATGCCTACACATACATACATATGTACATACTTAGGGACCCACGTGTGGATTTGTGTTATACACAAAAGAATCGTAAACGAGATGAGGAGCGATAAGTTAAAATAAATTTGTAGGGATATGCGCATATTTAAGTATGTTAATCTATTTGTTTGTAGAGGTTCTCTTCAACCGTTTGAACATTTCTTCGGTATTAACACTAAAACCTCACGAACTTACATTTAAGAAATAAAATCATAAATGATTTAAAACCAGAAAGAAAGGCTATTTAGCATGACAAAGGTTTTAATACCTTGCAAGATCTGGGCTCCTCCGATAGTTCCTATGCTAGTTATATATAATGGTACAGAATTGTATAACATTGCTCATGAGTTCATTGATAAATATAATACCTCCAATCACTGGACATATACAACTTGTTTATGGAAATCTGTTTTGTAACTGATCATTCCTATTAAAAGCCATAGAATATAGTTTTCCGACTTCATTGAAATTAAAAGTATACGTGTACGTCGATTACTATCTAATTTTTATTGACACTGACAAGTTATTTCGAAAAATAACACAAAAAGCCTCATTTCGGCTAATTCCGATAAGTATATTATTTACACTGAAAACTAACGATGTAGTAACTTGGTTGCAATATTACATATTGCAATATATATTTGAAAAATAACAAAAATCGGTTGATGGGTTCTATGACAGCTATAGGATTTATCAAATCCAAAAACGAAAGGTAAGATTAATTAACTTTTTATAGAACGCCGTCTTAGCCGTGTTATTATTGCACGCAGATCAAGTTAGTTTTTGTATTTGACCACGCCTCCTTAAAAACGAATTCCGAACACAATTTTAATACAACTAGTTATTAAACAACTAGTTATTAACGTACATTTTTTTTCTGAAGATGATTGCGATCGGATAAATAATATAGAAGTTATTTAACAAATAATTTTAAAAGTTACTGATTTCCAACGTTACCTAAAGTATGCAACACAAAATACGCTACAAATAGAAGTATAATTTTTTTAACAAACCGTTTTGGTTAAGTGGGTAGCACATTCAAATGTGGCTTTAGTGCTTATTGTATAACAGTCGAGTTCGTTGAAAGTCGTTGTAGTCCTTGCAGGTACAGAGAGACTGAATTTTCATACGGACACTCGGACAGACAGACACACGGACATACCAACAGACTGACAGACAGCCTCGTCTGTTGATGCTGAATAATATAATATAATATAAAGTATATAAATAGTTTGTGGGGCCTGCCATGCCCCTTCCGCCTGACACATAGATTTTCGATTGGCACAAAGTTATAATACCTTGTATCTTTACGAGTAGCGGCCATAAAGACCATCGATAAGATAGGTGACTAATGATTTTTATTATTGAGAGCCATTAAATAATTATTGCAGGGTATTCTGTAGTCGATTGCGTTTTAATGTAGTATTAACCATAGTTTGAAAAGGTTAACTAGTTAAATAAATAGGTTAGATAGGCTTACAATGTATTATGTAGCTTTACAAGGTTGAATCATATAAATTTCGAGTTTATTCTTTAACAGGATATAATTAGTTTCTTTTGATATAAAAATTCTATAGAATCCGCAACCTTGTAAGATCCTTGTAGCAATAAAAACCCACGCAATTAGTTTTATTTCAGTAATAACCAAAGAACAAAACCAATTTTCGGGACTCGTCGTCGGCATTGATGCCAACCAAAATAACAAGATCTTATTTTTCAATTTTCCAAATAGACAATCACCATTTGAGGGGCAATTTAAAAGATTATCACGTTAGGCTTTTGCTTGTATTGCTCTTGCTGCCGAAAAAGGGCATTGAAAACGAAACGGGGACGGGGACGGGGACGGGAACGAGGAGCGACTTTGTTAGATTTGCTTTGTGTAAACACACGCACGGTATCAATAGATTTCCTTTATCCTTCTGTGCGAGTCGTGTTTTGTATATCGCATCTCGTAGCTTGTATCTCCGAGCTCGGCTTCGCTCGAGCAGCCTATTATCCCGCCACAGTCAATGTCGTTAGCTGGAAAAACGCTGTGAACTCGCAGCAGAGAGGGAGAGAGAAACATTTTTTGTCGCTCTGGCCCAGCACCAAATTAGAGCTCGTTAAAAGGCACACTTTCCTCTGCCACCTCCGCTTACCTTCTCTTCTCTCCTCGTCTCGCCTCTGCTGCTGCTGCTGTTGCTGCAGTAATCCCCTCTGTGTGGGTCCGCTTCGCTCTCTCGACTCGTCCTTCGCCCGTCTCATGTTTCAACAGATTCTACTGCTCTCCTACCAGGCAGTGTCTGGGTCTATTAATAAGGCTGGTGGTTGGTGGCTGGTGACAACACGTGAAACTCCATGACGTCTCCCTATGTCTGGCCATACCTACATCCAACCCTCCGGCACACAAAGCCAGCCACGAGAAACACTGAAAATATTTCTACAATTCTGTTTACAAATATTTTCAATGCAAGCGAAACAATGCGCCTACAAACTATCGCAATGCATTGTCTGCCCTCCTCCATGCATGACTTTCTGCACTGCCGACCGATCTTCTCATTCTTATTTGTTTATTGTTTTCTACAAACTCAGTCCAAATACTCACAGCTCTGTTCTATTTTCTCAGTAAGCAACATGCACGTGCATGTACAGTCAAGTCAATAATTCGAAAATGATGTAGGTGATCTGTTAATTCCAGTTCGAGGACGGGATGAAGAGTTGTCGTACGATGGCCAACAGCCAATTAGTAAAAGCAGAATTAAAGAATATGTACTGGTAAGAAGAAAATCAACACTAATATACTCATATATTGTATACTTATATAAATATAATATATACTATACATATACTTCATCGGCATCATTGGCACAATTGATGTGTCATTAAATCGCAGATCTTAAGCTTTACAACTTTTTTATTAACATCTTTATTCATAACTGATTGTTCCTATGAAAATTATATAATATAATTATCTGATTTTAATGGAATACAAAAAGTGTACATCCATTACTATCTAACTGTGATTGCCATTAATTATTTCAAGGACGTGAACTAAATTCTACAATACCTTCGGCATGCAGAAGATTTAATGCAGGTTTTTATCTACTCTAATTGTACCTATAATAAGATAACTATAACGGTTCGATTTTAACGAAATCGAAAAAAAAGTATACGTCGCTTAGTGGCTAACTTTGCTTAGCACTTATTACGAAACCAATACAGGTCTTCATACAAAAACAGGTATAAGGTGTTTAGCGTAGGTTAGAAATAAATACAAAAAAAAAAAAAAAAGAAAAAAAAACATAAACCGACTTACCGATTGTTGCTATGGCAGCTATATGTTATAGTTGTCTGATTTTGATAAAATGTTATATGCTAATTTTTTACAGAGAGATATTGTAAATAAACATGGTTAGATCGACACCCCTGGCGATGCTGATTCAGAGTATATCGTATATACATACGTCCTGGGGTCTGAGATGTTTCCATCGTACCGAATGTTGTATACCTTTTGCAGTTTAAAGAATGAGTTGATAAAACTAATTAAGGGATCGTAGAAAGTAATGAGAATCCACTTTAAAAGCCGAAGCTTTAAAGTCATTATAACTCAATATAATTTAATTAGCTCAATATAATTCAATTTAAAATGTAGGGACTAGTTGAAGAGTTGCAACAGGCAGAAAGACGCTTAAATATATACATATATATGTATTACAAATATAAAATATATTACATAGGTATGTACTTAATTTAGTCGGATAGTCACTTTCTATGCATATCCAACTTGTGGCAAAATTTAAAAATTCTACAATGTTTATTTTTAATGAATGGGAAAGATCGGTACGTCCAGCACTTAAAAAAGTGATAAACGTAAATATTATATTTGGTTTTGCACAAATTAATATATAAATAAAATCAGCAAAATATGTTATTACTAGAGTTTTCAATATCCGTAACGTATTTTTTAGAAAAACAATCGATTTGTACGGCGCCCTTTTGAAGTAAGAGGCATATAGTCTTACATATAAAGCAAGCCTTCTTACTGCCTAGATTTGCTCTATTGATAACAAATTTCTCTCGTAAAAGGTTACTTAAAATGAGCTCGAGGCACAAAAATGCTATTGTAAGATTATGTTTCCCTTTTCCTTGAAACTCTAAAGATCGATACAAAACGTGGCATACAAGGGCAAATACAAATCTAAAGAACTCGCATGAGCACATACTCACACAAATACCAAGACACCCACACACACACACACATACGTATACGTATGAACAGTCGAAAAATAAAACCTTAAATTTCAATGGTCAACCACCGCCTCGGCTTACCACCGAGGTCTGATTGTGTGAGTGAATCCTGGGTTTCGGATCTTCGGGATCTGCTCGGGGATCCACTTAGGTAAACACGACCTTTTGCGTGTCCTACAAACAGATCTGTCTCTGCTTCCCTCGAGCTATTGTTGTTGTCAGCTTATTTGTCCTTCACCCATATTCATCTACATTCATCTGTATTTATCCATTTGTATTACATTTATTATATTTATGTGTTGCTCTTTACAATCGAAAAAATGTTATTTTGTTATGTTTTGGATTGAATATCCAGAGCTGAGCAATAAAAATACTGCATACAATAAATGTAGAATATAATAATAAATATAATCACCATTCTTTCCGAGGATTGACATCTCATTGGATGATGAGGAAGATGTCGATATGTACATATGACACAATTATTTAATGACATTAGCTCTTCTTTAAACAGTAGGTCTGGCAGTCGGGAAAATATTTGACAGTGTGCATTTGAAACTGGCACAGCTGAAACATTGGGACAGCTACAAAAGCCCCAAGCTATGGATTTAAAAAAATCATGGTCTATTGTGTTTGTCGGGCGAAGAATGTCGTAACAGGCAGAAGGAGTAATCTCCGACCTTATCAAGTGTATAAATTCTGAAACAGCATCAACAGCCGAATTGATTTAGCCATGTTTGTCTGTCCGTCAAGCTATCTGTCCGTTTGTCTGTGTGTCTATTTGAGTGCCTGTTTTCTTACAGAATATAAAAATCGGAAGAATATCCGTCCGATCTGCCTCGTTCCGATTTATTTACAGCATTTAGCAAAAGAAGCATGTGCAACAAGTTTGATCAAGAAAAATTTCAAACTGAGAGACTAAATTGCGTTCCAACTGATGGATACACGGACAGCTGTTGCTGCTGATTTGGGGTATATGGAGATGTCTCCTAGGGTGCGTGGCAAATGTCTTAAAAATACCCTTTTTAAGGGTATACATTGCAAATCTTACATATTTATGAAAATTGGGTAATGGATTATTCCACATACATATCTGTCCGATCCGGGTCATTCTGACATACGATATTTATATCGTACCAAGTCAAATTAACTGAAAGACTAGTAAACCCCAGGGACCGTAACGGTTATAAGATTTATGCATAAAAATTATTTTTAACGATTATTTTTTGACTTTTATTATGAAAAATTTTGAATTTTTTGATTTTTATTTAAGTTTAATTTAATGATTATTTAAAAAAAATTGGTAAATTGACATAATTCATTCATCTAAAATTAATTATGTCTCGGACTCTTTTAGTTTTTTTAACCCTTCGACCTAAGGTCAAAATAAACTTTGTGCAAATGTAGTAACAGGCGAAGGAGGCGTCGGAGACCCCAGATGCTCGGATAAGCCGAGTCGATTGAGCCTGTCTGTCTTGCTTGTCCTTGGAACACAGATCTCAGCTATTATAAAAGCTAGAGTTACCAAAGGCGGGCGGGGGCCCGCCGCCCCAATTGAATTTTGAAAATAATTAAATTTACATGTATGTATGTATGTATATTGTTGTTGCGTTTTTGTGTAAGGCGCCAGACTGCCTGCAACATTTTGTGACGGTACAGTGTCCCACAAACTGATTTATTTGAAATGAAAGCTGAGAAAAAAGTGCGCTGCAGGCACGCCTGCGATAGCATCAAAACTGCTTCAGTCGCGGAACGATAAGCATGCGCGTGCTTCTTTGCGCTGTGCGATCGTTTCAATGTGTGCGTGTATGTATGCGTTGCTTGTGAAGTTTGTCAACAGCCAAATGCTTCGGCCAGCGCACTGGCAGCTTGAAGTCAAAGTCACAGGGCTGTAGCAAGGCACTGGGGAATTGACCAGTTTTATTTACTGGTGTACCGGTATGAAGTGAGCGACAAGCTTCAAATGTCTCGATAGGGAACAGTTATTGTGATAGAGCCGTTATCTTTTTTTTTATTTGCTTTCTATGACAAGTGCGAAAAATATTTAGTATAGATCAAGTCAGTGAACGGACAAGATCATATTTTTTCTTCGTGTTAAACATGTCGACCTTTGTACCAGAAAGTGATGATTTGCGGAAAGCTTTAATTTTTTGTTTTCATTTGAAAAAAAGTGCTGCAGAGTCTCATCGAATGCTTGTCCAGGCATATGGTGATCATGCTTTATCAGAAGCAACTTGCAAAAGATGGTTTCAACGGTTCAGAAATAATGATTTTGATGTAAAAAATGAAGAACGTGGAAGACCACCAAAAAAAGTTTGAAGACGCCGAATTGCAATCGATATTGGATGAAGATGACACTTTGAGCCAACAGCAAATGGCAGAAATATTAAATGTTGCACAGCAAACGATTTCTGACCGTTTAAGAGCTAAACAGTTAATACTGTTCGCTACCGACAACAACTGATCGATTTGAACCATGCATTGATCGAGAAACGACCAGAATGGGCCAGAAGACACGGCAAGGTAATTTTGCTCCATGACAATGCTCCTGCACACAAAGCAAAACCGGTTCAGGATACTATCAAAGCACTTGGCTGGGAGCTGCTACCCCACCCCCCCCCCCCCCCCCCCCCCCCCCCCCCCCCCCCCCCCCCCTTTTTTTTCCCGGGGGGGCCCCCCCGGGGCGGGCCCCCCCCTTTTCCCCCCGGGGGGGCCGAAATTTGGGTGCCTGTTTGGTTTTCTTCAAGGAATTATCCACAACCACAAAATAAACATGGCCATTAATTCCGTTCCCCCCCACCCCCCCATCGACACATTGATGAGATTATGGGTCCGAAGTATCCAATACTCTATGAAAGACATCTACGAAGCTACAAATACGATTATGCTTCCTTGCACGGTGGAGTCTGTCTGCTTTGTAAATCTTAATCCTCGATTCTGCTGCCTCTTCTCCAAAATAGCAGACTGGAAAAACTATTTGCTCCAAGATTTCCTTGGAGTGCACCTAATATTTTGTGGACGGTCGCTGTCATTAGAAGCCATGGATATTTGTCAACAATAATTTGTCCAGTTGTATGGCAAAGTTGCTCATATTTAACAAGGTTTATGGGCAACTGACAAGACAAACATATGTATTAATATTGATCTCATATTAAAAAAAATGAGCTGCATGTCAACGCCTGTTGGGCGATAATTTCTGCCAAAACATATTTTTCGCTCTAAGACCAAAAATTTTGTCGACTTCATCCACGATTCTCCACTTTTTTACGACAATTTTGTACCCTGTATTAAGTATAAATTGCAAAAATCGAATCCAACAATGAAGTGGACTTAATCCATATTTTAAATTTTTTAACACAGGAACAAACTCAAGACACTTAAAGTTTCTGTTTCCAAGAAAATCTTTAGGTGTGGCATTACATATTGGACAAGCTTGGGACGATTTGGTATTTGTTAAGGCGTTAAGCACTTTGCCATCGATAACAGTTAAGTAAAGACTAAACTTTACATTATTGCATTTGTTATTATTGAGGATTACTTTGCATGGTATTCAATTTTTGATTTGCTCTTTTGTATATGCAAATTCTCTCTCATAATAACATCCTTTGTTTCTTTTTGGAACTTAAGTTTTAAGGGTCGACAAAGTCGTATACTCTGCGGAGTATAGTATATTATTGGATGAATCATCAAGACGGAGCGGCATAACTGTCGTAGCAAAGAATGCGGAATCTGCATTATATGACTGGCTGTCAGTAAATGCCTGATTATAATTTGCTTGTCCCGTACTATCAGGTTTCCTGCACCTTGCTTCCTCTCTTCTTTTGTGAAGCCTTGATCGAGCATTAAAGCCAAAGCTTCATTAGTAGAAGAACGCACCGGCAACTCACCGGTTCAACGGCCTTTATTATTGAATTTCTAATGCTTTTGGCCTTAGCTGGATTCAAAAAAAGCAATTTTAATATAACTGCAAGATCTAGCAAGCCGCGCTTCCGTGCAGTTAGCATTGCAGATTGAACCAAAAGACGTTTATTGTGATACTGCGCCCTTGCAAGTTCGTCTGCCTGCTAACTTCGGCCACTTGAACTTTTTAAATAATATGACGTTTTTGGGCGTTGACTTTCTTTGCTTTTTTAAATATCCTTTTACTTTTAGGTTTAAGTGTTCTTCTAACCAGTTTGAATTGAAAACTCATTAATTTTACGATTGCATTTTTTGCCATTTTCGCATTAAATTGACGGAAAACATTCTTGATTTTTCTTCAGGTATCTCTCATTAAATGTCAGATTGCTGTCAGACAAATGACCACTAATAAATAGCATTTGCCTTTTGACGAACACACGTTTGCTTGCGCTAAACTTCCAGCAGGGCCAGCAATCAAGATATTGCTCCCAAAAAAATTAAATTTTCTTGAAAACCCGCAAAAACGCATATACGGCTATACGGCTTGAGTTAAGAATTAAACCCTCCACCATATGTATGCATGTATATAAACACTTACTGAACAAATTTGAACAATTTTTTGTACCTCTTCTCAAAGTTGAAATTTATTTCAAAAAAAATTATTGTTAACACTACTTGCTAAATGTACAAGTTGTTAAAAGAACACGCACAAAACAAACAATTTATTAATAGCAGGACATAGTAAAAACATGGTAGATTGATTTCAAACTGTATTATTTTACGATCTTCTTTTGAAAATTAAGAACTTTGAAAATTTTGCTCCAATATTGCGCGCAATGAATGCAGCCACGTTGCGTTTGCTTTCAACAGATGCCTTTGACAGCTGTTTTATTAATAGTGCACTATTAAATTAACATTACTAATAATAATTACTGAAAATTTGCATACTTGTGAAAAACACATTATTGTAAAAAAAACTGGTCAAATTGCCCATAGTGCAAGTGTTTTACGGGCCCTTGTTTAAAATTTCTCGGGGGTTCTTAGTTTAATAACTTTACTTTTGGATATATATGTGTTTACTAAGGAATTGAATTTTCCAAATATATCTCCATTAAAACCCTATCTATGTATGTTTGGTAGCCTCCCAGTCAGTTGAGTTGTTGTCATCGAGAGCTAAGAGACCAAATTACAGTGCACCAAAATGGTTATTTGTGTTCATTGCTTAGTGCTTATACTGAAGACTTTTATTATAATAGTCCCTCAAAGACTTTTAAATCAAAAACATTTTAAATAAGTCTTGTCAAAAATAAATCTCTCAGATTTAAATAATAAAACTGTTTGCATTTAAATTGGTTCTGTCTACTTTAGGACCCAATCTGTCTACCGATATGTTTAAAAAATTATTGTGCATAAATACAAAAATGGAAAATTTTATTTTTTTGCTTCTATCTTCCATGCGGTATGCGGTATTCTTAAAATAGAAAAGACTTATTTTTTTCAGAAGACTTACATATATATTTTGAAAAAGTCTTTGACTGACTTTTATTTCTGAGTAATATTTTTAAAAGTCTATAATAACTGTTATTTGTGATTTAGAATAATAAAACTTGTAAAATAACAGTTAACAATAACTTTTATAATAAAAATTAAAATTAATAATTGTTTTGCAACTTTTATTTTTAAAAATCGTAAATGACGATTATAACAAGACATTTTTAATAACAGTTGCAAAATATATGTTTATTATATTACTGATATAATGGGATTTTTATAAGATTTTTGGCGTCCTTGAAAAATGTTTAGGATGATCCCTTCAAAGGGAAATTTTCTATACCCATAACAGTTATTTACGGTCTCTAATTCTAATAAGGGATAATTAGTGCTCTACTCATATAAAATAAGTAAAACAGTGGGAGGCAAACTCTAATTGAAAACTTATTCATACTTCATTAGGGCTGACAACGATAACGCTCATTGTGGGTAAAGGAATTAACGTATCTTTCTATGATAACTATTCAGAAATTATCAGGAACCTCCAACACTTTATCGTATCTTTCCAACTATTCAGCAATTATCAGAAACCTACTGCACTTTGGTACGTGGTCAGATTTCAAACAGCAAAGTTCACATGTGATGAGAGATATGTGTGATCGATCTGGTTTACCAATTGAGTTACAAAGTGATGACTGATCCATAGATAGTATACACTACTTGGGAGTTTATCCTAATCGCAGCTCCTATCGGGTAGATAACATGCAACACTTTAAGACGTCGAGCATATGAAGATATCCACATACATATATCATATACACATATCACCAGCTCACATGCTGTTCAGCTACTTTAGATTTATCTCTGTGCAATCTTGAATACTCTCACTCATTGTTATTTTTGGTGCACTTAGGGATTAAGAACAACGTAGCAGACTGCCAAAGATAATAATCAGTGAGGTATTTCGGTGCATTCGACATAAATATTTTGAGAGTTTGTTTCTTTTACTTCACTTGCAAGATTTGTCTCTGACGATAAGAAAAACAAGAGACACAGGATCAAATGACCAGCAAGCATATATTAGCCTTATCGGAGGGATAATGGGTAGAGAGATCTCTCTCAGAACAGTGCATGGATTTGCAGACCTTCTCTTGGAGTCTATGTAACATACTCTGTATCTAATTCTAATTGTAAGGGATATGTGCTAACTGTGAAATCATGTTTATAGTATATAGTGGGCAATTCAAGTTTCCATCTTGAGTTCAGTTTCCGCTGCTTTGTCTCTAGCTCTTTTGACTCGAGAGCAATTGAAAACGCAATTTGTTAGGGGTAAGTGACAAAGTACAATGCTCAACTAGTCGTAAAAATATTTTCTTTTCGAGGATACTTTTAGTTACCTTGGAATTACTGAATTGGCATGTAAAATGCATCGTATTTGTTACGTATCCCCTGCGGAGCTATGCACGAGTGCCTATCAATGGCCAAATTGTCTATTGCTATTGCTATTGCTGGACTATAGATCGACTTCCGCTGGCATTCACACTCGACTGAAGAGTCTCTCACCATTGTTCCCAGAGTAGGCAGTCCCATTCAGAGTTTTCCGCACAAAGGAAACTATCTGCACATGCGCAACGAATGTCCACTCAATGGCGATCGTGTGTTGCCCTTACGTGCGTATTCCTGTGGCTAATTTCAGGTTCAGCGCTCTCAGTTTGCCATATGTACTACATGTACTACCCATATACCCAGTCTTATGAATAGCCAATTGTCTCGGGCATGGCAAAAGTTATTGTCCGTGTTTGCTGCAAATATGGCTAACAAATGTCACAAACTCTAAATACATAGCCCATTTCAATAATATATAATGTTCATTTGAAAGCAGAGATGGCACATAAGTATGTATGCATATAATATTCCCGCATTTTATCGATCACGTTCAATCACTCGTTCAATTAAATGAACTGCCGCGAATCTGACAATTCCAGCTAAAATTTGTCTGATTGTTGAATTCATTATCGTTGATTTTATGAGTGCACACCAGCATGAGAGACTTCAGTAAAAAGTCCACTCCAGCGTATCGAGTGTATTTTACAGAATTAAAAACAGAAACATTGCCAATCAGTTATAAAACAAGCACGAAAGCTACAATCGAGTGTGTTAGACTGCGATATACGCGCTACACACCTGACCACAACGATTTCTTCAAAATATATCTTTAATGCTTGCGTATTTTGTTTTGCATACTTGTAGGAAGGCGCTTCAAAAACAGTACATATTTAATAACACAGCCCCACAAAAAAAAAAAAGTGTCATGATCTGGGTATGCGGCATATGCAATTATATATATTTTGGAGATATCCGAATCCGGGGTCCGATATTCTCCATGACGTCTGGATTTCGACCTAACGTCAAAAAACTGAAAAACCTTTGGATATCCCCCAAAAGATGTAGAATGAAGAATTTCTGACCCCGTAATCGGATTCCGCGACCAAAATACATATGCCGCATACCCAGATCAAGACACTTTTTTGTGGGGCTGTGTAATCTTTCAATAACTTCTATCTCAATTATTCGATTACAACCAAATTTTATGAAATCATTTGTGCTTACCGAAAAAGATCTGTCCTGATATGCCGCGGACGGAAGTCAGCGATGCCAAAATATAAAATAAACTAGATCGAATTTGGTAGCAGTATTTCTTATAGTCTCTGAGATCTAAGTTTTCATACGGACGGACAGATAGACTGACGGACTTGGCTATATCGACATGGCTGTTATTGAATTTATATTAAGAATATATTTTGTTTATAGGGTCTGCCACGCCTCTCTCTGCCTGTTGCCTGCCTGAGTTCAAAAATTAAATTATTGATTTGTGGGGGCGGTGGGCGTAACATTTGAAATAAACTTGATCTGCTTATAGTACACAGGAGTCTTCCTGCCAAATTTGGTAACTCTAGCTTTTGTAATAGCTGAGATCTGTGCGTGCATACAGACAGACAGACAGACAGACAGACAGACAGACAGCTGGCTCAATCGACTCGGCTTGTGATCCTGAGCAAGACTATATATACTTTATGGGGTCTCCCATACCTTCTTCTGCCTGTTACATGCATTTACACAAAGTTAGTATACCCTTTTTGACAATTTTCAATGGTCGAAGGGGGTATAAAAAAGTAAGAACATAAAACCAAGTGCTTCTGTCAGCTAATAAGGGAGGCGAGCGACCGCCATCTGTTGGGAATAATTGTAAAGCATGTGCATATGCATATGTGTATGAATTTAACAAATTAAACTTCACGGAAACATAGGTCGAAGGGAATCCCACTGTCGTGTTTTGCGCGACTGTTGCTCTAGTTTTAACTAATTTGAATGCAAGAAAACACTATAACTGTCGACGCCTTTGTTTGCTATCGGATAATTGGCATAGAAGTTATATGAAAAAAAAGTTGAACCGGTTTCCAAGCCGCTCACTGCAAAGTATGCAACACGAAATACGCTCAACCTACAAGTTATATATTTAAGAAATCGGTTTGGCTATGAGGGAATCGGGTATATGCATGTCGGGTACAGACACAACTTTAGCTTTCGTGCTTGTTTGTTAGAAAACTAGTATCAATCAAAGTTAGACAGAAATCGGCTGTTCCAATTTCATTAAGGTCGGACAACTATATCCAATTTTTATATTTTATAGGAACGATCGAACCTGTAATGGTTTAAAACTTTCCGCATGTTTGGAATACTGCATTTCCTCGACCAACTCCGATAGCTTATGTGCATGAGCTAATAGCAACAGAATGTTGTTGACAATTGTAATGCATGTGAAAAATTTACCAAAGGATATTTTACTGTTATTTTTATTGGCTTGTATTGTTGTAACGAGGTACAGAACACATAGAAAAATTGATATTCAAAGCCACTCAACTGTAAAATACCTAGTATTCGTTTTTTATTCTTTTGTATTGGAATATTCTTTGTGCGGTGTTTGGAAGCAGGAAAGTACTAATGAGATAGTGTAATATATAAATATGACTATAAAGTGGGATTACTAATTTTACAGTGTTACACAGCCTCAGGAGATCATAAGTATTTGTAGTTCGATAATTATTTATTAACTATATTATTTATTTATTATTGTTTATTAATTAAATTTAATCAGCAAAATGTTTGGTAAGTGTTCTGTTTTATATAACCAATATGATATTTTGCATTACGATTGTGTTCTTCAATGTAAAAAGATTTACTTTAAGTATGTACCTAAAGTGATCTTCAACTTGCTACGATTATCTGCAGTCTCATCCTAAGGGAGCGTTCAATAAATTGGGCCATTCAATTGCTGTCATTGTTGGCTATATTTCTGTCTATATAATTGGCAGATTGTGCGAACATCAAACGAAGCGAACCGAAGCGGAGAGAAGACCACCAAGCAAAATGAATTTTCCACTTTGATCCCGCCGTGTCGAGCACCCTCATTGCCGTAGGTAATCACACCAGGTGACGGATGCGTCGGCTTGGCGGACACAATTGCCTTTGAGGCGGCACGACCGAAGTGACGAGAGAATAGTTTCGAGGTGTCTCTTTTCGTACGATGGGCATTGTGAGAAAAGTAGCAGTTTTTCCTCTCTGTCGATTTCCCTTTGTAATTCTGGGTGTGCGCAAAACTGTAGAATCTTTAGTTCAGTTCGAGTTCGGTTGCACCTCCCTTTTTCGGTGGGCCGACCAACTGTTAGAGTCTCTTTGATTTGCTCTAAAAATGCTGTCGATTTCTATTTAGTGCGGACCACCGGCATCGTGCTCAGTAGGTAACATAGGTTGATTTCGTCCATAACTTGGCCTTCTTGACTAGTATTTCCTAACCAGATACCAAATGTCGATCTATATTTATTCGAATCTTGCTTTGTAGTAGTCCACGGATTAATACACAGATATATGATGCTGGATACATTCCTACATTCCTAAGGACCTTTTTCTGTGGCAAGGGTGCCTGTGCATGCACGTGCAGGACGATCCCGGCTGTATCCCATTTGAAACGGTTGATTGAATTTCTAATAGGATTCATTCCTGGGTACGTTTCAGTTGCAAATCAATTCGTTGCACTTGGTTGGGATTCAATTAGGAGATTCTCGCTTACAGTGTCGACTCTCGGGTACCTTGTTGTTTGTTTGGTTCTGCCAATGTTCCAGGTGTTCGAGCAAGAAATCACGATTTTACGTTAGTTTTGTCGTGCCATTTAAACTACATAGTAATTAAGATTTTTTTATGATTGGCACGAATCGGAGTAATATGAACATTTAACTTGAATGATTGTTTATTAATAAAAGAAGATTAATTTTAAAGAGTTTAGTTGGTACTGACGATCTTTAGAGACAGAATATGAAAAAGTTAATACAAAAAAAGTAGATATTGTTTTTTTATATATTGAGGTTGTTGCCATACGAGTATATGAATGTGCAGAAATACATATATCTTAAACCGTGCTTAGCAAATGTAAATAATACTTTGGATTCTATATAATTATGCTTAGCTTAGTTTCATGTTGGTTGAAGAAGTCGTCTAGACGATCAAATGATAAGAAAAATACTGTCTTTTGAATTCCAAAGAGTCTGCAGAGTTGTAATTACTGACCGAAACAATTACGAAGAAGCAAATTCCGATAGCTCATTTGTCTGAACAGACAGGAACCTGTTGTAATTATCCATCGGCGCCTATCCGGCAATCTGTGATCTAAGCAGTCTGTCTGTTTCTTGAAGGATCGTTTAATTAAGGTTAAGGGTGGGTGCTTAATTGGTTCAACCCTTTCGCGTGAAGCCCAATTAAATGATTACATTTAATAACCCATTAACAAGATCTGTTCATCCTAAAATACATTTGTAAGAGGCGTGTAAGATTAACAATCAACTTTGAGTAGAAAAAACTATCTTGTTTCCTTTAAATATTTTAAGTCATCATAAAAAAAAACTTAAAAGATTTCTCCGCTTACGTTTCAGGTAAAAGCCCCTGAAATTGATTAAGTGAATTACTGCAGAATAAAGTAATCTTATGGAACTTAAGGACAAATTTAAATTGCCGTTCAAATTTCAATTTTCACAGTACTTCGACGAGCCTTGATTCTATATCTCTCTAAGTCCTGGTCTTCGATTTTGTACAGTTTATCTTCGGTTACAGGGTGACAATCTGAAAGAAGTGTGGCCACATATGACTGGCATACTCTGGCAATCGGAGAACAATCGGATCATAGTCATAGATCGTCACCCGTTTGGAACAAATTGATTTCTGTTTTACGGTCGACAAAATCGACCAGAACAGAAGAAAAAAACGTTGTGTTGCAACTGAGGATACGTGATCTTTGTGCCATAATTAAGAATACGTAGGCTCAAGCGTTGCAAATTGGAACCTGAAACAATAGATCCCGCTTGGCATTGGTGCACATCGAGGCCAGGCAAGGCATCTCCTTTCACTGGATGTACGAGTACGAGTACGAGGACAAAAAGGTAGCCCAAGCATAAAGGCGGTACACACTTCTGTCATTCTGTGTCTTTTGTGCGGGCGGAAACATACACATTCCTATAGAGAGAACCACGACTGGCTTCTGCATTGAATTCTCTGACTCTTATTCTACTTTATTCCCAGAAATAAACGCATGTTAAATCAATTTGTTCCAAATCGTTTGAATTCAATTGTCAAGATTTCATTCTCTCTTCTCATTGCACATCTTCTGATTTCGGCACGTACTGTTATTTTATTTTGTATATTCTGCTCGCATTTCCTCCAGTTAACCTCAAATTTGAGTTGGTTACGCGTATTCTGCGAAAATACCAAGAAAATGCCATTTACAGACACCGCGAAAATCGCAATTTTCACGTTAATCTCAATTTGTTTTCCCTCTCGAATGGCTTCATTAAATGACAATAAACATAAATGATTTTCCAAATGAAAGAGCAAATTACTGGTAAAAAGGCGATATATATTTATATAGATTTATTATTACCTCAGAACTAGTTATTTAAATTATATACTTAATAAGTACTATTGATATCAAGGCAATGTAATACGACTGATTGATAGTAAGAAATAAATAAATAAACGATATTGTCTATAACCGGTTTACAAAGATCAATTTAAAAGTTGGCAAGGATCATAAAGTTCGTATCTCAAACTTTCCATATGAGCTCAATCATTATAAGTTTATTTATAGCCAAATTAAGCAATTAGCAATGGTTAGTTAGAAATCATTCATCCATTATTTTACTTTAAATATTCCTTCACTTGTTTTAAAGGTTTTACAACCTATACAGTCTGTTAATAATCAAGTGGTTGGGATCAGAATTTGTTTTCCTATATACATATACACGCTTCTTAATGCTTCCTTTTTCTTGTTTAAGTATTTATCAACTTACAATGTTGATTCTCCAGTAGGACCTCTTGACCAATGTAAATACGTTAGTCCTCAGAGGGTACAGCAAATTTTGACAAATATCAAAGTCAGATACATCAGTCATGGTTCATTATGGAAACACACTTAAAAGGGAAAAGGGACACTTGATTGTACGCTTGGTCTTTATCTGTAAGTAATTAAGTAGCATGACAACGGATATTTAAGAACCCATTAGCCAAAAAGGCAGTGAAGTATGCTACTATTTACTGTAAATACTAATAGACTTATGTACTTTATAGTGCCAGGTAAATGAAATTTGAAACTAAATATATAGTAGTTACTACTTTATTTCGACATAGTATTATTAGCTTAAGATTGTCTGTATATAACATATGTCTGTGGTATTCTTAAAGGTGGACATTTATTTTAATTCGACACGGTTGATCTTTGAAAGGTTTTAAGAGAAACCAAAACAAATACTATGTTGACCCAAGGAAGAGTGCAAATAGTAATTAGATATGCTTTTGATTTTACTATATAAAGAAAGATGTGGAAGGAATCGAAAACGTATGAACTTACCTATCTTTACTTTCAGTGATTCTATTATTTATTCTTAATCGACAGTGAAGAACTATGCTTACATAAAGGAACCTAGCCAAAATACTGCATTGAATCTATTTGTAGGCATAACAATTTCAGTCAAATCACAACAGATAATGCAGACAGTAATTAGATCTTCTTTTGATCCTCCACTCGCACCTCCTTTTTACTACTCGCATTACCCCTTAACTACAGGTTACAGAAATACAATCTACTGGGCAACTTGATAAGGTTATAAGACACGACCAATGTTGCACGCATTACAGACATAAAATTTCTTCATGTTTTATTAACGATCAGTAATTTATCTTTTCACCGACGGCCGTTACATTCCGCAGGTAGATTTCTTCTACCTGCCAGGACACACAACGGGGGTTGCAACGCTCTCTCCGCTCTCTCTCTCGCATTAGGGGTTGCAACTCGGTGCCTACGGAATGGTATAAAAAGCCGTGCACTACGGCACAGAAGTATCATTCTTTCGACAACTCTCAAAGCGTACAGCAACCATTTCAACAATTTCAACATGATTTCTGAAAACACTTTGCGTGGAAATCTCATCGCTTCGGCCGAGAAGGGCTCGACTACTGGTGCCGCCGTCAATCTGAAGAAACTCCTCAAAACGGTGAAACGTATTTTCATCCAGTCAAAGCCGAAAATTGTCAAGGACGAAGCTGACACAATACCCTCTTTCGCTACCGAAGAGGAGTTCCAAAACTGGCTGAACGAGCAAACTGAAAACCAACAAGAGGCCGCCAACTAATGGAAAACACTTCCGATGCTTTGCAATATCTGTGATCCGAATGGAGTCCAGTGCTGCGACATGGCTTCAACAGTTCGATGGCTTTAATTATCATCTGTGATGGAGAGAGTACGAGACTGACTGGCGCGCTACATCTCTCGCAATTTTTGTACTAAAATTGCATATAATTCTTCAATTTAGTATTAAGTACCTAATCATTGTCTTCCATTAGTTATAAGAATTTGTCTTCCATGCTTGTTTGTCTAAATAAAATAGTTTTAACAAGAAATATGCATTCACTTCTTTTGAAAATTGCGCCAATCTGCCATGGGGGCTGCCAACCGAGCTATGAAATATACTAAGGCGTTGCCACCTCTGGGTTATCGTGAAACAGCTGACGATGTTTATTAATCGATATTTTGCTGAGCGCATCTCCAATAAGGCGCCAAAATTGTCACTTGATTTAACAAATTACGAATAAGAATATATGAGTGTCTTTTGTTAAAACGGTTTATTTATTTCAACGCTTATGTTAAAAGTTTCGTTAACAATATACATTAAATATATGTATATGTAAGTAATATTCAATATATGTTGAAGTGCACTTAGGTTTTTCGGTATTCATATGTGTCGTGTGGGTGTCCGAGTCACTGTTTTTTGTTTCTGTTTCTGTTTTGGTTTTTTGTTTCTGTTTCGCCTTTGTTAAAAAAGATGGTACATATAATGGGAGCGCGAGATTATTCGGAAGATGGTCATGTAAGTACCTATAATGAGATACAGCTGTATGCAAATTGTATATGTATGTAGTCACAGTATCCACCAGTGGCATCTTAGTCTGTCTGTCTGTTTCATGTTGTTATGGATAAACATAGGTGTATATCAACTAAGAGTGTACAAACGGAGGACGTTAAGGAAGATTCATCGGTATTTGGAAGCCAAGTTGGGTGTGCAACGGAGAATACGCTCAATATTTTGTTGTAGCTGTGTGAATTTTGGATCGACTGTCGACGGGTCTGGAAAACTTATGTATAATGTCTGTACTCGTGTTTAAGTTCATCAACTCTGTGCAATTATCTAATATAATAAGTATTTAACCAATGGGAAATGCTGGCCAATTGATTTTGTGTTGTTGCAATGCAAGCGAAGCCGCACAATGCGAAGAGGGTCTCGGATCGGGTAGGACAAGTTAGCAGCTACTGATACTCGATGGAATCGCTGTCCAGCAACGTGGAGGAGACCTGCGAGATGCGTCGCCGATGCCAGTAATCCTGATAGCCCGCATCGTATTGTGAAGCAGAGCGCCACGGTGGCCATTTCAGCTATTCCTCAACAATGTCCCACACCATGAGGGAAGCGTCTGTGCCGCCCACAGTGATGAGTGTGTGATCTCCGCACAAGAAGCGGACGCAGGCCAACATGCCCGAATAGACCTTGGACTCGTGGAATTCGGCACGCGGTGAGATGCACGGATATCTGCCCGGTGCACAAGAACACAAATGCATTATTAAGCTGGAACGTGTTAGCGAGAGGGGGACTAGGGTAGCTACCTGTACAGACGCAAATATCCCTCGGCGTCACCGGAGGCAAGCATGTCGTGCGTGGACGAGCGACAGCAGGTGGCGATGATGGTGTTGGCGGTGCTGTAGTACCGATTGCTCCACTGTCCGGCAACCAAGAAGCCCACTGTGCAGTTGTTGGTCAACCACTTGACGTCCTTCATGGCAATGGGACTGCGTTCCGGCGACAGTGACTTGGCATCCCAGAACAGCAAGTCAAAGTCAATGGTCACCGTCTGCACAAAGTTGCCGTCCATGCTCCAATCGAGATGAGTCAGTGGCTGTGATCCCCGTATCTTGTTAACCTTCTTGTAGGAGAATCCATCGCGCGACACTCGGAACAGATAAATGCTGCCGTTCTGCGAGCCCATGGCAATCATATCGCCAACTGGAAGAGGCGAAGGGGAAATGGGAAATGGGATTTATGTGGACAGCAGCCCCGACATCATTTGCATTCCCTGCTTACCCTGATTGTATGACACGCAGTTCAGTGGCGAGCCACAAACACGCAGCGTCAACATGACTGCTCCGTTGTCACAGTTGATGACCAGCAAGTGGCCCTCAGTGCTGCCGGCAGCCAGCGCCGTGCCGAACGGATGGAAGGCCAGAGCGACGCACTCGTAGCCCGTCTGTATGGTCCAAATGAGTTTGTTCTTGCGCCACAGTGCCACGTGCTTGTCATGGCCGGCTGTCGCATACAGTTCGTCCTCGGGATGGGCGGCCAGACCCCACAGCTGCCGGCCATGGCCAAAGACAACCTGGGAGAAGCGACGTTGTAGTGACCCCTCCAAGATGTTGTTTCGCGTCGTGCCCACATAGATGTTGCCATCGTTGCGTCCGGGTCGCTGTGGGTAGATGGTTCTCACTCCCCCTGCCGCCTCCGGTAGCTGCGGTTAACAGCGTGGAAAGTTGATTAAGGTGCATCTAAGGAGGGTCACCCTCACCTCAATTCTCTTACCTTTGTATCAGCGATTTTCTTGTAGTTCTGCAGTGAATCCCAGGCAGCAATCTTGCGATCTTTTTCGCCACCGGAGAGTAGAGTTCCCTCGCCCAGCATGATGAGGCAACCAATGCCTTTGTTGTGTGCCTCGAACTCAGTGCGCACAAAGTACGCACCATCTGAATCCACCGAGTAGATGGTAATGAAGCCATCCGAGTCGGCGGTAATCACATCTCCGTCTGGCTCGAACTGTACGCTGGTGACATGCGAACGCGAAGGCTGCTTCACGATGTCGGTGCGCTCAAAGAAGCCATCTTTGCGGCGATGCCAGAAGGCCAAGTGTCCACGTCCGTGGGTGATGATCAGATTATCGTCGAGCGGATGAAAGGCAGAGCCGGAGAGTCCCTCTTGAAGTGTCTGCAAATGAAGTTGGAGTAAGTTATTCGACCCTCAAGAAGGGACCCTTTCAAAGGATATAAGGGATACTTACTGCCACCTTGCCCAGCAGGTGACCCCACTGCCACTGCCAGACAGACAAGATGCTCTCGCGACCGCTGTCCACGGCCAGTATGTAGCTACCTCCGTTCTGGAAGACACAAACAGAAACTTAAGCTGTGATGGCGCAACTCTTTACTTAGTTCGCTGGCGTTACCAGTTGCGAGAAGGCGACGGCGGTGACGCCAGTGTCCAACTCGCCCATGCCAAAGACGTAGAGTGTCTGCAAAGATTCGGTGCTCCAGATGCGCACATGCGCCTGTGACTTGCGATCCCGTCCTGCCTTCTGACCCGATGCAACCAGCTCCCGTGACGGATGCACATCCATGCTGAGTAAGAGAGAGTTCAGGACTTATTTCCTAGCTAGGAGAGAGACCTGTTCTTGCTACTCACCACATAATGTCTTCGGTGTGTCCAATGTAATGACGCTGTGCATCTTCATCCCGATCGAACAGCACTGCCACGGCTGCTACATAGTAGAGCAGCTCGCCCGTTGGCAGCACCCACAAGTTGCGGCGTGCATCGATGCCGCGATAGCCATGACTACGTGGAGAAAGGAAGAACAACAATGATGAGTATGCTACCTAAATCTTCTTTATTCGCCCTTCTACTTACACCCACTGTAACTGCAGCTTTTTGTCCGGCGGCGAGTTGTCCGCCGGTGCATGGTGGACGGGCGGGTAGAAGGTGCGCCGCAGACCACGTATGGTGACCTTTGTGGGCTCCTCCTTCATGATGTCCAGCATTGTGTACTCTCCATTGGGTCGCAGTATCTCACTCTCCGGGGCGTAGAGGATGCGCGGGCGACTCTTGCTGCGCGGTCGTGTGCCGCGCAAAGGCACCTTCGGCAGCTCCTCTGTGGGCAGTATGGGAGCAGCGGCAACCACCGACGGACGCGAACGGGAGCGTCGAATGGGCGAGCCGGCGATCAGAGCTGTGCCGGTGGCCAAGTAGAATGTGTCCACATCGGCGAATTCGTTGCGTAGCTGCGAAAAGCTGCGCACCTGCAGAGGTAAAGAGAGAGGAAGAAGGGAAAGAGAAGAGAGAGAGTTAGAGAGTTCCACTTGGAGGTCTGGCTAAGGTTTACCTCCTGCCCGGTTCCCGTATACATTTTCTTGGCGCCATTAATTTTTAGCACTTGACCCAAATCCTCGAGCACTTCCTCAAACGGTTGCGAGGTGCGTAGGTTGAGTAGGACGCGACACTTGAATGAAACACACAAGCAAAGAGTTTTTACGAGGAGTTACTAGATGTCAGAGTGTGTTTTTTTTTTTTTTTTTTTTTGGGTGTGGGTGGGTGGATGGAATATGCTTTCTGTGGCAAAAGCTTTAGTCTACAAGCTGCGTAAGAGAGGCTCAAATCTCTAGGTACGCAGCGAGGCGTGTGCAGGATATGCATATCAGCAGGGCCCTGGCTACCCTGGGCTACCTGCTACTAGGAAAAATGGAACCAGTAGCCAAAGCTACTATTGTATACAGAAAGCTTCATGCCAAATTTGCTGTCATTAGTTTCTATAATAACTGAGATCTTCAAATTGACTACTATTAATACCTAACAAGAATATAAATACATACATACATATATTGGGACTACGTATATATTTCATTAAGCTTGGTATATGTCAAATTATTAAATTATATCTTTTATACGACGCTTACAAATCGACTTTAAAAATTAAATTATTGATTTGCGCGGGCAATGGGCGTAGAACTTAACATTTGAAATAGACTTGATTAGCATATAGTACACAGGAATTTTACTGCCAAATTTGGTAACTAGATCTCTGCGTTCACACAGACAGACAGACATGGCGCAATCAACTAGGCTTGTGATCTTAAGCAAGAATATATATAGTTTATCACCCACGTCTCCTTCTGCCTGTTACATACATTTGCACAAAGTTAGTTAGCATACCTTTTTTGAACATTTTCAATGGTCGATATAATAATAGCTAAGATCTTTAGTTCAAATTGACTGCTCTCAATACTAAACAAGAATATAAATACATATATTTCTCAAAATTATTAATGATTTTACGAATATAAAATCCACAGAAGAGTCGATATAATTAGTATTAAATGTCTTCATTTTTTGATAAGTTTAACCTACGTACTATATTTAAAAACAAAGCAATTACAATTTAAATAGAGCCCCCGTGAAGTTGTGCATAAGGCCCCGTGGCTGCGGCCCTGCTCATCGGTCTTTTCCTTTCGTTATAATAAATGAAATGAACTTATAACCTCAACTCTAATAACATATTTACTGCATTGCCGTGTGTGTTATATAAATAAATAATGATATAGTTTTTGTTTTATTATGAAAACTCTTTTTTGCTATATGCAAAATGCAGTTTAACCTCGGGTAGCAATTTTGTTTTTTAATGATATGATGCGAATCCTTTTTTTGCACTTTTAAAGACGTCAACTTAAGCGTTTGCATGCACGCACATGTCGTACATACACTCCCACACACACACATGCATGTATGGTATGTGACATGTGGAATATATAAAATTATGTGGCTAATCTAAAAAGTAAAGCCGTGGCCTGAGGCGATTGAATTTATGGCCGAGTAATTATTCCGAACCATAAAACGTGAATTATTATACTTTTCGCAAATATGACAAACACTTGCATGTGTGTTAGTGTGTGTAGATGTGTGTTGTATGTATGTGTAGATGTATGTGTGTGGGTGTCGCTGCTAGCACACTTAGTAGCTACGCGTCTTGTGGCATTGGCGGCGCACGTTGACTTTTCAACACTTGCGTCAAGCGCGCGAATCTCGCCGTGACACGCGACTTCCGCTGCCCCCAACCCTGACCCCCGCGCTCCGCCCACTTCCACAGCCAGTGCCACTGCCACTTTCACTGCGACTCAGCAGCAGCAACAAATATTTATAATTACATACATGTACATGTATATGTATGTATGTATGTACTACATAACACTATGGGGACTTTGACCTGTTTTCTTTACATTAATTAATAACTCTTGATCTAAGTAAAATTTTTTGATGGAGTTTTTTTTATATTATTATGAGAGCCCTTAGAAATATTTAAAAAAAGTGGGCGTGCCCCAACCCTTTATATTTTAACCAAAACCTGTCATTTGACAAATAATTTGTATGGCAGCTATAAGTAATAGTAGTCCGATTTTGATGAAATTTTAAGATCATATTAAGGATCAAATACAAGTAAGATGAGATAAGTTTGAAAGCCATATCTTGAAATATAACAAAAATCGGCCGATAGATTGTATGGCAGCTATACGATATATCGTCCGGATCCGCCTTGTTCCGGCTTATTTTTAATGGATAATTAATAAAAACTATGTATGCTAAGTTTCATTTTGATATCTCTCTAGTGAAAGTGAATATTGGATATTGTTTCTCACGAAAACACCATTGCATACGCCACAATCACGCATTTTTATCGTGATGTTGCTTCCTTAAAAATGAAATTTCTCAAAAACCCACAAAAAACGCAGATAGGGACTAGATGTTCTGAATAAGGAATTAATAGCTCTACAATATGTATATAGACACTCGCTGAACAAATTTGAACAATTTTTTGTAGCTCTTTTCAAAGTTGAAATTTCTTTCCTAAAACTACATGTCAACACCCCTCACTAAATGTACAAATTATTAGAAATACACGCACTAAATAATCAAAATATTTATAGCAACGCATGTAAAACCCCTGAAAATGAATATCCATTTCAATTTTAAACGTTTTACATTGGCTCTTTGAAAAGTGAAGAATTTAAAGTTCCACTTCAAAATTGAGCGCAATGTCGCCAAGTTCTGTTCGCTTGCAAACGCTGACTTTAACAGCTGATATTTTAACATTGGACTGTTGAGTTAACATTTGCAGGATGTAAGATGATAGTTTGATGTATTCCCTATTCGTTAATACTAAAATACTGCAAATTTGCATACTTGTGAAAAACACATTATTGTAAAAAAAACAGGTCAAAGTCCCCATAGTGCATAAGTGTGGGCACACCTATGTTGGTTTGGGGGGGGGGGCCCCCCCCCCCCCCCCGGGGCTGTGACCCACTTTGCGCCTTTATTCCAATGCTTTAATTTTTTTTTGCCCGTTGTTGCCAGAGGTCGCCAGAGGAGCCCGCCGGACCTGCCAGCTTTGTTTGCCATCTGCTCTTGTTCTTATGCCTTCTCTCCTCTCTATTTGTTGTTGCTGTTGTTATTCTTTGCTGGCTCATAATTGCACCAGGTCCTGTGGCATAGGCTGCCCTCCCTCCTCCCTGTCCGTGTGGGCCATGCTAGGCAACGCGCTTAGTTCCTTTTCCATCTGCATCTTGAGCATCTCGAGTATGCCTGACCTCCAGCTCGTAATAAATGTTATCCGCGTAAATGCCAAATGCTCCAAGTTGCATTCTGCATATCCCACTCCCCCTCTCTTGGCATTATTAAGGCATCTGGCCTTGTTCCTCTGACAATTGCAAACAGAATCTGCTTAAATCGTGTCTAATTTATGTCCTTAGTTGATCCCTGAGCTGCCACATGCGCTGAAACTTCACTTCACTGCGAAAGCGTCTGCAGTTGGCAATTATATTATGTCATTATTAAGAAACTTTGATATGAGCAAAAATTAAAATTAAAAAGTTCTTCCACGGATTTCTAGATTAAATAAGCTAAGGAACAAGTTTAACTAGATTAGCAGTTCCTATTCTACCTGAAATGTAATTTATGCTTAATCTTAGGGCTTAGTGAAAGGATTTCTGCTTCCACAGCTGGGCCTACAATGTTTCTATGTGCGTCAACTGTTTGTAAACTATCGAACATGTTGGGAGGCAGCTTTATGCCTGGACTTTTATGGTCGTCAATTTGATTTACTAAGCTATTGCACAAATGTGCGGAACGCTACCTTTTGCTGCCCGTGATGGTCGTTAGGTTGGGTCTGAGGGAGGCAGTGGGTGTGGCCAGGTGCCGCAGCATGCCCAAACTGTTAGTCCTTTGGCACTATTAATCACGATCTGCTGATTGTTTATCGAATCGAAACACCTGAGCTGCAACCCTACATTGAAGTGTGCCAGGGCTACCCTCGAGGAGAAAACCAACCCGTCGAAAATGCAATTAGTTGTCAGCTTAAAGCTTTATCTATATATAATGTAGTACAACTGTTGTGTACTTTATTATATTCTCGCATTCTCGTGTTATTTAAAGACAAACTCGAGGCATCTATTCAATAGTTGAATACATTCTAACTAAGTCAGCTAATTGATGCATTTAGCAATGGAAATTCCGTGATCTGGAACTCATTGATATGCAAACTATGCATAAATTATGTACGAACTCTACTTATTGGAAACGCCTTTGTGCGCGCACTGGGAGGTGTCTGTCCCTCTCCCTCTCTCCTTCTACGTGTGTGTGAATGTAAGCTCCCAATTCTCACATGGACTCGACGCAGCTGGGTGGGCTCAAGATGGCTGACGCCGTCGATTCTCGGTCGATTCGTACGCTTATGCATGCAGTATAAACAAATGTAATTATGTGCGCAAATAATTACATTACGTTGCCGGCTCCAATCACGTGACCCCAAACAAATGGCATTTGTTAGGCCAATTACGTGCACTTTTGGAGATGCTGGACAGGAAGGTGCAGGGAGCCAGGCCGGGATGGGCTACTGGTTGTCGGCAAACAGCCGCCGGAAGGAAGCGTGTATGGACAATTTTGTCATGCAATCATGTGTGCGAGAGAGTGTGTGTCCCTCTGTCTGTGTGTTTACTGTTTGCATACTGCATATATATGTATATACACATGTATTGTACATATCTTCAGTGTGTGTGGGGGGAGAGGACCACAGCTGTATGAATAATATTTTCAACATTTTTTTTAAAGTTCTCGTTTGTCTACTACTTGTCAAGGACTCTTTTTGGGGGCGGCAACGGCAACGGCGGTTGGTTCTCGGATCACCTCATAGTTGATTTCATCTCTCTGTGTGTGTGTTGGTGACGTCAGTAGCATGCACATTTTTTTATAAATAACTTCTGCGGCTCCTGCAGTCTTGGTCCGCACTGAAGAATTCCAATAAAAATCCATGCATAAAACAAAGGACAGCAAGGAACAAGGAAAAGCGTATATTTCAAGCAGGCTGACAGACTGGAGAATATCCTGCAGCCCTGTGCAGGCCTGTGCTAGTTTGCAATATTGCTTAAGTTTTTATTTTATTAAATTGTGTTTTCTTTTGCGTAGCAATCTTTTGAGCGGTATTTCAATTTGGAGATGAGTAAGTAAAACACGCGATACATCGATGAATTGAAAAACACTAAGCGCCTTATCGATAACGTGCACCCATCGAATGCAATTAAAACAAATATATCGATGATTGAAAATAAATACCAAACGGCTTATGGATGTTGCCTATCGATCAAACGTGCAGCGCTAGTCAAATGCAATTAGTAGAGGAGTAAAAGAGACAACACACTCCCACACAAACGCTCACTTGCAATCTGTGATAGACTGACAGGCAAAGAGTTTTTTTTTCATAGCAGGTTAAATGGCACGCATAATAAAACTTCCAATACGTGCAGCAATCTGCTGGCAAAGTCAGCTTTAGTTTGCAAGCCTTTAAAAGGCCATTTCCGGGTGGTAAACTAGTAAGGTAAAAGGTAACTACTGCAGCAGGTTAGAGCTGCTTACGAGATACCGAGATACATAAGTTGGAATATGAGATTTCGATAGCTTAACTTGCTGCGACGCGTTTCTTCTCATCGCGCCATGCTCTTCATGTTTGCCTCCATTTAACGTGTATACACACACACACACATGTGAACACAGATGGTAATGCAAGTATGCGCTGCCATCTTTGTTGTTCGCTCTCTCCTCCTTCTTGTTGACAGTTCGATGGAGCATATGGAGAACTGAACCAGTTTGCCAGTGTGTGAACATGTGTGTCTGTGTGTGTGTGTGCCGACATAATAAGTGAAAAGTAAAGTTGATCTGACGTCGACACGAAACTTCGGAGGACGAGCAAGTTGAAAGAGTCACACGATGCACATTGCGGCACGTTGCACGTGGCACTTTAGCTTGCCAAATATATATTAGCAGCAGTGGCAGGAGTACCCACACACACACACACACACAAACACATACACAGGCAGGCAGGCAAGCCCTGCCTTATTATAATAAACTCTGCTGTGTGTGCGTATACACACAAATATGCGGGGCAGAAACTCTCTTCCTCTCCTCGAGCATGACGTCATTATGCACAGCCATTTATTGTGGCTTTCAGCAGCAATGCAGACACAATACAAATTGGAGGAGGTGGTGAAGGAGCAGAGGATGACGCAGGACGCAATCGAAATGCGGTGGCCAAGTGCCAATCGCCGAAGGCGTCTGTTCGTGCTGTGCCACGTCGTCTGGCCTGGCCTGGTCTCGCTTGCCCGTCTTGGTCGATGGATAATTTGGCAAGCGATTCACGCCGTACGTGGTGCCATGCCCTTGGCCTTGCTTGGTCATCGTCGTGGCAAGCGGGAGAGGTAGAGAAAGAAGCATCAACAAAAACAACAAAAGCAACAATTACAAAGTACTACAATTTCCTATTGTTGCCAGAAGTTTGTTAAAATTTGCATTGCAAACTTTTAGAGTGTCTCCCAAAGAAGGAGAGAGAGAGAGAAACAATGGACTCTCCATTCCGGGAGCACTTCAAGCATCGCTTATAGAGATTCCATTAGTTTATTGCCGCAACTCTTCCGGCTAGACAATTGGCCATGGGAGTCATCGCTTCGATTTGCCCGCAAGGCATAGGCGACCTTCGACCCTGTTGACCCTGACAAACTGCACATGGACAGGGAGCAATGGGTCAGGACGAGCTTAGTCGACTGGCAGATGACCTGCAGTTCTGCTTAAGTTATTTGGATTACTTGGACTATTGTGTATGCTGCCTTGTGTATTCTCCTCTTACAGGGTATAGCAACCACAGTACTCCCTCGCACGTGCCACCATCATGTCTCAGTCCGACGCCCACACATAACGTGTTTTTATTCATAAAACATCTGCGAAGAGCGGACCAAAGAGTGGCAGCAAAATTGAGTTGCACTTTGCAAAATTACCATAAAACGATATTACCGCCTCAACCGTCGAACTGTAACCTAAACCTGCAGCAACTCTTGCCACACAAACAACCAAAGCCGACGGACTGTAAATACGTTACCAGCTGCGGGCAGAGGCATCGCATGCCAATTCATATTTTTTTTTGGGGGCTCCCATTTGAAGTGAAGGGGGAGGAGGTTGTGGAATTCCAACGGGACTTGCACTGGCCCGTGCGAGCGATGATTAGCGGGGTGTGACCTCACTTTTTGTGTGTCAGCGGAAATAAGCAAATTGGCCGTGGCTCCAATTTTCCCTCCATGGCGCCGACATCGACATGCTATGCATACACACACACACAGTACACACATAAACACACATGGCAATAAAGGAAAAATTGCAGACAATTGATTTTCCATATGATGATTGCTGCACACTTTCGACATGCGCCCAAAAGTAGGCAAAGGTTAATTGCGAGTCCCTGCCATGTTTGCCATTCGCCTTGAACACCCACACACACACGCATGCCAGCTGAATGTCAAAAGTGAAACGCAACTGTTGAACTCTCGGACAATCTCACAGGATGATAGAAGGGGCGGAGAGAGAGGGATCATAAATTAGATGAAAAAACTGAATATTTTATCCCGGCTATACAGAGATTTTTGCGGGAATTATTTTGAAATTAATCTCGGCTGGTAAACATAATATTATCAGAATATATTAGCACAAAATAATAACCAAAAAAAAAACAATAAATGAAGCTAATGAAGCTTAGCTGAATTTCAAGCGAGGGAGGCTTCAAATTTAATGGATACTTTAATAACGCGTTTAATAACATTAAAAACCATTTAAAAAAATCAATTTTTATTGAAGAAGTTGTTGATTTATTTGCTCATGTTTTCAAAAAGCTTAACCGGTTTGCATTTGCATAATATTCACATATGCATACGTATACTTATACATACATATATAAGCAGCAGCTCTTCATTTATACGACACGCGAATGAATTTTTATTTATGGTAAATGGAATTCCAAATGGTAAAAATGAATCCCTGCATAATTATGGGATATTTACACTTGTCTGTCATGGTCAAATAAAACTTAAATGATATTATCAACTATTCCACGGGCAGATCTCGTAATGACGGCCATGTTAAGTCTGTTAAGTTCTGTCAGCTGTTTCAAAAGCTGCAAAAAGTGCTAAATATGAGCGGAAAACTGAAAAACGAGCAACGGCCGAGCCTCACATGGAGGCAAACATGGGGAAAACAATTCGTGATTCACACACAAAGAGCAAATAAATGGCTGACCATAAAATATTTATTGAAAACCTACTATAGTTGTTTGTTTGTGTGCCAGTGTGTGTGTGACTGTTTGCCAATAGTGAAAGTTACCTGCGGGGGGAGGAATGCATAAATTGAATATTTTTGTGTACAAACACAATTCGGATTCGAAAGCGAATTTGTTAAAAATGCATTTGCTCTACACATACGCATACAGATGCGTATGTAGCATGTGTTCATCGATTTGGGCCCCCATTGAATATTCAATACTTTTTTATACAACATTTCACATCAAATAGTCAACTACTGCATGCGCAAAGTGAGGTTATGCATACGATATACACCATATGTGTGTAGATAGATAGTTTATTGACTAGATCCATTAGAATATGCGACAGCATTTTGCGTAGTTTGCTCTTTCTTAAATATCAATGATGACAGCAAATCGATAGAATTGGGAAAATATTAGACTAGAGCTGAGATATTCAATATAAAAGATAAATAGGTTTAAATACCTTGCGTAGTTTACTTTCTACTAAAGATCGATATCACTTTTAATTAAATTGAATGTGCTTATCGATTAAATACAGTAGTCATTATAAAAGGTGATATATTTTAGCTATTATCTTTTTGGCAACACTGTTTTACAGTACGTTTCGTGTTTTGTTGCACTGTCAAATATCTACAGTTTGGTCTATAATTTAACTATGAATCGTCTTACAAACGAACAACGCTTGCAAAAAAAGTTCATTGCGCGCTTCTTCCATTTTTGGTCAGTTTAATCGACCCACTAAAAAGGGCTATTCGGGCTATTGTGACTAAATTTCGCACCAAATTTACATTGTTAGACATTAAACCACCAACAAACTTACGTATACTACTATCACTAAGCATTGCTAAATGCTATCATTGTAGAGACAAAACCATATTACATAATAGCTGAGATATAACATATAAAAATGGTAGCATAGCTCGTTAAAATACCTTGCGCTGTTTGCTTTAACCTAAAAATCAATGGTAACCAATATAATATTAAATGCGCCTATCGATCTATTCATCGATAACTTAGTTTAGCCTGTATTTAAGTCCTGCACAACATCAGAGTTTTTTGGCAAAGGCTTTTCCAATTTCGTCAACTTCGTGTATTGTGTTTTAAACTTTTGACCAACTGCAGTACCATTTGATTTACAAAACATGTATGTGTGTATGTATGAATGAGTCGTTGTGTATGTGTCCCTGTGCATGTGTTTGGGCTTCTGTATATTTGTATTGCATTCCCCTTTACTCACCTGCACCGAATGATCCAAATTATTGATGATTCGTATCACCCGACCGGCGCTGCGTTTTATCGAGCCCGATGTGGTCGATAATGTGCCCAAATCCGCTTCCATTATTGAAGGCTTTCGGCTGGCAGGCTTTGAGCCCCAGCCCTGATTTCCGGGCGAAGCGTACCACATTCCGTTCTTTTTCCCGTAGCTGGCAGGCTGCAAAGTCCGCCGCAAAACAGAAAGAGCAAGCGAGAGAGACGGACACAGAGAGAGAGGGAGAGAGAGAGAATAAGCAAATAGTTAAATACGAGATTTTTGGGTAAAGTCTGTCGCTGCCTGCATATAACATAAAAAGCCGGGTTGGCTTGTGGCGGCCTCCGGTGCCGCCACCATTCGTATCGCGATGTAGGGCGACGATTTTCGTCTTTTGTGAAAAAAATAAAATGTCGCGTAAATTTGGTTTTAATTAAACGCTTTTGTGGCACGCACCGAACAAGGTCCTCAGTGGTGACGACAAGCGTACGCCAACTTTAGTGCAGTCCATGTATCCATGTATATTTGCTTTGTATTATAGTTTTAAAACTAATGAGTCTGCTGCATGGCAGTCTTGGGGAAATACAAAACATAGCAGAAGTTTGTATAGTTTGGCATATTCTCATAAAGAATATAATAATGTATACGAGTACTATGCATCTTCTCGATATTAAAGAGATAAGGTTAATGAGTCCAGGAAAATTCATAAGAAAAACACGACTGATAAAGAATCCCTAAGATCAGCAGATGTACAATTATAGGTCACAGTATAGATCCCCTTTTCAAATAGTAATAATATTATAACTTTGTGTTCCTAATTCGATATACGAGTATCATATGCGATTTTATCTGCATGCTTATTGATAAACATTTTAATAATCTTCTCTTTGGATTAGTTTTTAATTTCTTCAGACAAGGTTCCAATGTATAAATTAAAATTTAAAATTTAAACTAGGATATTTAAAAGAAACCGATCCAACCTTTGTTGCAAAGGATTAGGGAAAATTAAGTGAAACCCAATCAGTTTGGTAGATTAGTTTTAGTTGTTGGGATATAGTGTTAAGTAATTAAGAATGGACAGTTTTACAGAATTAAGGGAGGACTCTGAGTTGAAAACTGTAAACAGTCTATTGTAATCAGCACAGAAGATCATGAAAATTATAATTATTGAAACAAAGGTCCAAAGAAAGTGAAAGAAATATACGAGTAACTCTAGAAGGAATACAGAAATCGATTTGGTTAAGCAGGGTAGGGAAATTAACGAAAAACGAGAAACGTTACACTTAACATAATACGCCGATTAGTAAGAGAAGGAAAGATAATTAGAAGAAGTCTACTAGAACATATACACATGTATATACATGTATAGTCTTCTGTTCCAAAATTGTTAAACTATTATATTATATAATATGTAGGCTCTTTAATTTAAATTCCATATCTCTGCCTAGATAAGACAAATCTAGATATTATCTACTAATTGTCGCTTCCTTAATTTATATCTTAGTTTGTTTACATTGCTGTTTGAATTCATCTGAAACTTCTAATAAATATTTAGCCATATTTCATCTGTCACATACAGCAAACGCAACTGTTTGTCAGGAAGTTGAATTGTATTTTAATTCCCGATTACCCTTTGCAACTTGATCTTTTATTTTATTTGTTTCCGTTTTCTTAACGAGGAAGAATCCGACAAAAGGCCAAATTGAAATTAATGCAAATTCGTTTTAAAGACTTCGACTCACACAGAACATTTGCGCATCGCTTTGTGACAGGGCCGACAGCACGCTGAGTGACCCCAATAACGCAGACAGTAGAGTAGAAATATATACTATATATATATATATATATATAAATATACGTCTGTATGCGTATACGTGTGCCACAGCATGCACACACGGGAGTACAACGAAAATCAAGGTTTTTAATTGAAATTCAACAAAATTGCGAAATATTCGAGTGTGACAAGGCAAAGGGAGAGAAGAGAGTGGCGGGCATGGCGGCTGCGTATAGGGGCGTTGATTTTTCGATTTCTGCATAGAATGCAACCCAATATGTGCAACCCGCATGTGCTTGCAATTAAAAAGTCATAATAATCAGACCACATAAATCGCATGTTTGGCAAGGAATTTAAATTATTTACACGAGGCGAAATTCAAAGTCGCAGCAAATCGGGCAAGTAGTACTAAGTAGCACTTAGACGGGGCGAACACACACATACACCCATATACACACACACATACATATATATATAGTATAGACGTATGTACGCACAGTTTAACTAACGAACTTCAGACTCGGCGAGCAGTTTAGCAAAAGCTTAAATTACGCGCACAATTAAACTTTGAGAAACTCCGGGGGGAGCTCGATACCAGAGGAGGGGGAGCAGGAGGTGCCTGAACGAGGGCGAGAATCTGAGCGTAACTTCAAAGCCCTTCGTTTGAGGTGCAGCCTGGCAGAAAATTCATTGGAGCTCTCGAAAGAAGAAGGACAACAACATCAACAACATCGAACCAAAGTCGAGTTGAGTCAGGACGAAGGCAAATCTCAATCTCAGACTCGGCCCCTGGGCGACATTTTGCAGGAGAGTGTAGCAGGGGCCGCCCCCCGGAATAGTTGTGATTATTATTGCTTGGGGATATTGAATTTTTATGGCCGAAAACAAATAAATAGCTAGACACATATTTTGAAAACAAATAAATACTGAGAAGTCTTCCTTATTTCCCAGTCATCATCATCTTCTTTTGAGCAGACAAATCAACACATTCCTCTTAAGAATAAGAGAGGGAAAGACTGATAATATCTACGCATTGCGTCATCTCGTAACTTGGCACCTCGTTTATGTCTCGCTTCGATTTTACTTGCTTATAAACAACTCATTCTAGATGAGAATTTCCGCCTATTTTCGCATTAAAATCCACACAACTCTCGTCACATTCCGACACTCGAGAAATTGCGCTATGAGGAGCATGATATGTTGCTGGAGGGACAACTACGAGATCTGAAGCATTTCACAAAGGCTGTGCAGATGCTGTTCCCCCCTCTCCCGCCTGCCTGCCTCACGTAGACCATTAAAAAACACTTAGAAAAACAACAAAAGTCATTTAAACTTTTTTCCGCCAACTTCTCTATGCGCCTCCTTTTTTCTCTCAGTGTGTGTGTGCAAACGTCAAAATGACCGAGAGGGAGAAGAAAGAGAAGAGGAAAGAGCAGGGAAAAAGAAATGTGAAATTAGGAGACGTGTGCTGGCAGAGGAGTGGGGGGCCGTGGGCTGTGTTAAATGGTAAAGTGGCACCGCCGCCCCCTTCATTGTTTACAGTGGAACTGAGAACTGACCCAAGACTTGGTCGGCGATGTGAGCATCACAAAGGGCGAACTTTCCTCGCTATCCTCGTCGATGTACATTTAAGCGAAAGTTTTCCCGCCTCTGCACGTTGATGATTTGCTCTTGCTGCTGCAGATCTGCTGTGCTGTGGCACGTTGTACGCTGCAAGTTACACGGTGCACGGTGCACAGTTCAGGCTGCTGCTGGTGGTGCTCCTCCTCGACGTTCGGCGTATCCTGCGGGTGCGTCTGTTTGCACACTTTAGTTGGCTTTTTGCTTTTAATTCACTTGCAGTTGCAGTTTTCGCACACAATAACAACAACAAAAGCAGCAACAACAGTAACAACGGCAGCGGCAGCTACAACACTGAGCAGCATTAAGTTAATAATAAATAAACGCAATTTTCCCACGCGGGGCACGGGGGACGGGGTTGGGGCTGCCTTTTTAAAGTGAGTTAATTGAAAGCATTTAAATTTAATGGCACTTTAAATTAGTTGGCTCGAGGCAACGGCAAGGTAACGTCGGCAATTCGCACTTATGCAACACTGGCTGCCACCTGGCTGAGTCCGGCTAATGCGTCGCTCGTATTTAGCTTTGGTTTACTCTTTGGCGTTCGCCCAGCGACTGTTTTGGAGTTACTGAAATTGCTCCAGCTACTCCATGCTACGTTACGCTACGCCATGTTCCATTACGTTACGCTATCCATCGTCAACTGACCAGGTAAGACGATAGCGTGCACAGTACACGTGTCGTCGTACATACAAATACATAAGCCATATTCAAATTGGCAACGCGACTCCTCGACTCCACTTTCTATATGTATGTATGTTGTGTGCGTGTATGTACATGTATTTATTTATTGTTCGGCCAAATCAGCGCCAGCAATCTCGAGTCGCGAACATTAGCTGCCATTTTGTTGTGTCCGCTAAGTGTTGTGTAGCGAGCGCTGTAGTTGAGAAGCAATTGCTGCCACTGTTTGTTTGTTTGTTTGCCTATTCGCCAGGTTAGTACCGCCACTCGTCGCTAGGGCGCGTTTTGCACTCATGCAAAACAGTTTAGCACACGGCGCGGCAAACAATATTGCAAATTGGAGTGTGCTGGGTAAACTTTGTTGTTTGCAATATTGAAACAATGCGATATAGCAGGCTTAAATATCGATATGTTGATATTGATCATTGAAAGCAACGATACATCGCATTGCATGCAATCATGGGCTGATATTTTGTTGCTGCGCAATGCCTGCATCGATATAATATGCCTAAACAAGTTTTAATATGTATCGATATATTGATTATTGCAAGCATCGATGAATTGCATTGCAGTGATCTTCTGCAAGCAGTCAACTTTCAATGTAGGGAAATAATGAACAGCTTGCTGATACGAAATGCCAATTATCTTTGTGCTGATAATTGCATGTAACGATAAGTCACATAGCAGTGATCTTCTGCCATCAGTCAACTATCGATGCAAGGAAATATTGCAAAGTTTGTTGTTGCTGTATTTATTTAAATGTGTGTGTAAGGCAGCCGCACAATACCAACGTAATTCATAAATTTTCCCTATTGAATATTGGGTATGATTGCCTGTGCCCCGCTCAACAACTTTCACTTGGCCCAGCCCGAGTGGTGGCCAAACCTGATACCCAGTTCAGCTTAGCCTGAGTTAGCCGTGCGGCGCCCGAAGTGTTGTTGGCGAGCTACAAGTTACGAGTTATAGCACCAACACTTTTTGCGTGTCGCTTGGGTTTTCCCAACACACACACACTCACAAGCACAGGAGCGCACACACACAACGACAAACACCATGGGCCACCGTGGCACTTTCGCTGTTCGCCTCTGGCATTGTGTATTGGTATTGGGAAGTTCCTATGCTGCTGCTACTGTTGTTGTTGTTGTTGCTATTGGAATTCGCAGTGTGCTGTGCTGGTATTGGAGCTGGTATTGGTATGCATAGCAAACAGTTTCGCCCCGAATGCGTAGTTGTATTTACCGGCAACTGGCACCGCTGCTCCGCCTAGCCTCCACTCCACTTCACTCCTGGGCATAGCCTGGCGGGGCAGCAGGGCCAAGTTGATGTGGTAGTTTAGCTTATTGCTTTTCACTTTGAAGTGGCTTATACGAACATTTATTAGCATGTCGGTAGTATTTGTGCTTCACTCGCAAGTAGCACGCGCTCTCGCCGATTCTTCTCTTGGCCGCACTCAGAAACAAAACTATGTAAACAGGGGAAGGCAGTTTTGCTGGGCTTTTTCACTTTGATATCGTTGCCCTGGGCCCTGAGCCTCAACGTCCCCAATTCGACTGTTGTGTGTGGCTCACCGAGAGTTGCCCAGTTCCCACTTTGCACATTTCTCGCCCATTTTCTCTCTCTTTCTTGGGTTCTTCACTGGGTGTGTAGTATACCCATAGAGACCTTTATAGTATATCGTGTTTGAGTTGTGAATGAAACTGCGTTCCTTTGCCATTATATACTGCTCTCTCGCTCTCCTTCTCTACCTACCCCCCCCTAGTTTCTTTGAAATTTAACTAAATAATCATTCAGCAGGCAACTGAAACTATTTCGTATTTGGCTCGTATATTTGATTTCTAGCAGCAGCAAAAGTAGAAAATTTTACTACCTTTTGTGGCTGAGTGAAAAAACAAGAAATTGCTGAAATCCCATGTTTAAACTATATAATTTAGTAGTTAGTTTTAATGGCTTCTATAGTCAAAACAATTCAACAAGAAAGAGAGATTCCTATATTTGAAAAAAACCAAACATTATGCAAATGAAATCGTGGCAATTTAAAAACGTCTGTGTGTTCATCTGGTCAGAACGGACATCCGGACATCCGGACATCCGGACAGACAGACAGACATGGCTCAATCGACTCGGCTAGTGATCCTGAGCAAGAATATATATACTTTGGGGGGGTCCCCCGCCCCCCCTTCTGCCTGTTACATACATTTGCATTTTGCACAAAGTTAGTATGTAAGTTAGTTGGTATAAAAACGTATAAAGTTTAACTTAGCTATTTGCTGTATTTCATTTCAAATGTTCTAAACAATTTTGTGCAATTTCAAGCATCTTTGAGCTTGGAATGCTAGGCTTCGTTGCTTGGGATGTCTATTCGTTTTTTAGGTTTGCCATAGTTCATTTTAAAGACAGTTACAGTCGAAAGCATTTAACTGTTTCTTATTCCTCAAGTAGAGATATTTTTACAATTTAAATAACATAAGTTTCTTATGATTAAAGGGAATCACTATGCCAAATTTAAAGTCAACATTTCATAGAGTTAGAAGGTTTTACTATATAAAAATTTAAAGTAACCACAAGCTGTGCAAGAAATGAAAGCATCTTCATGCGAAATTTAATGTACGCACCTCTTATAATGACAGAGATCCCTTCATTCAATTCAATAAGCCTCTCGAATTACGATCAAAGTGTTCACTCACAATGTATGTTTATTTAATCTTAACCTGTCCACATTCCCATCAATTTGACATGACAGTAAACACAACACACACACACACATGATACTTGATACAGTAATGTTAATGTTTTTCCAATCAATTGTGTCCCCAACACACAGCACACACAGAGACAGACAGACAAGAAGCCACGTGTGGTCAGATACATTTAATGGGCATTTTGTGTTTGAAGACAACAGCATCGCATACAGCAACAGCAACAACAAAAACACTAAAACAATAACAACAAGTGCAGTGACATGTTGCATGTTCCATGTACTATACGATGTATCTAACTGATCATCGCATGGAAATGGGAAATGTTAAAATAGAATACTCGAAAAGACCAATTTCAGAGAAACGGACTTTGTGCACAGAGAGAGAAAAGCGCACACAGCATGCATATTGCTAGAATATACACACTATATAGTATGTATGTATGTATATGTACATATATGTATATTGTAGAATACGTGTACACACAGTCAGCTTGTCAGCGAGAACCTTTTGTGTGGCCTGCGAGAGGCCGAGGGGGGGCTGGCATTCGAAATATGTTCATAAAAGCGACACAATCGACCAGAATAATTCGCATTGTCGTCTGTCCCAAAGCAGTGTTGCCCATTTTTGCGAATAAAAACATGATATTTTTAACGGGAAATAATGAAATAAATCAGAAATAAACAAAAGAAGTAAAATCTTATGAATTCACGATAGAAAAGCTTTAAACATTGACAAATTTTGACTAAATAATTAATTAATTAATATAATAATGTAATATAATAACGTTAAAAACGTAACGTAGCTAAAAAAGCGAAAAATAGCTAAGTGTTTTTCTATAAAATTGACAAATTCCGAAACGAAAAGTAATAATAATAAAATACAAAACATAAAAAAGCAGAAAACGGCTTATAAAATTGACAAATCCCTAAACGAAAAGTAACTAGAATATAAAACTAAAATATTATTTTGAAATAAAAGAGCAAAAAGCAAAATAGTCATTTAAAATATTAAAAAAATACAAATTTATATTAGCCTTAAAATTTAACTGCTTAAATTCAAGCTAGAGCTGCTTTAAACATCGTTATTTTTCGATACAAATAATTTATTTAACATAAAAAGCAGAAAACAGCTGACAGCTGCAAAATCCCACAAACAAAGTACGCAACTGGTCTTCAAAAAAAAAGCCAGATTTCACGTGAAAAGGGCGAAATGAGCAGCACTGGAGCGAAACTATGGCAATGGTCAGCTTAGTGTGTGTTGCATAGTTCTCGGGGGCGCAGCTGGCCATATTTTCAATTTCTATTGTCGTTATCACAGACAGCTGGTTGTCTCTTTCGTTCTATCTCCACTCTCGCTCTTTGTCTCTTGCGGGCTCAACTTGTTAATAAAACTTTACCGATTTGATGCCTTGGCGAAGTGATTACACTGTGAAGCACACACACAATTTAAAGTTTTTTCGGCGCACATAAATCAAAAATCTCGCAAGCCGAAACCGCAAAAGAACACACAATTGCCACCGCTGCAGACAGAGTCTCTGCACTGACTCCGGCTTTCGCTCCGGGTACGGTTTCGGTTCCGGGCAACGCGTGCGTGCAAAGTTGTTTAGTGAAAAACTTGAACTGGACACAGACGGCGTCTGCCTTCGAACTGAGCTGCGTACTGAAAAAAATGTGCAAAGTTGAGTTAAACAAAGGCGCCGCCACAGGGCAGCAGCAGTTCGAAAGAAAGAAAGAGAGAGAGAACAGAACGAGAGAGAGGGAAAGAGTAGGAGTGAAGAAAACAAAGAGGCAGCAGGGCAAGCAAAATTAATAAAAGTCATAATAATACTCGCAATTTCCTTTGTTCCGCCCACTTTTTGCATATTTGACTGGAAAAAATGCGATACCAGAGCAAACTATTTCTCCTCTCTCCCTTTCTGCTTCCCTCTCTTTTCTACACAGACCTGCATGCAGCTTTAGAGTTGCCCCTCTGGGCTGTTGTTATGATTTAAATAGTTTCAATTGGCATATTTCTGGCTCATTTGTGCGCCCTCAATAGTTTTATTATTATTTTATTTACGCGGGCATGTACTGCACGTATGTATATACCCTACAAAAAGAGAGAGAGAGAGAGGTATAAAAAAAGAGAGAGGTAGCCTAGCTTGATGACCTCGTCAAGTTCCGAATTTCGTGCGGAAGTGGCATGCCTGGTGACTTATCGCCGCCATTCCGTCGACCATCGACGTCCGTCCGTCCGTCCGTCCACAAGTCGCTTATTGTCAGCTACTGTGCGAGTGTGCGTGCGCGTATAAATAATTTGGGCATTTATTATTTGTTTTAGGTGTAAATATTTCAAGCTCACAAGCAGCAGCTCGACAGAGGGAACGCAAGAAAGTTGTAGTAGTCCAAAAGAGGTCGAGGTTTATGGCTTAATTATTCCAATGCATGAAACGCGCGCCGTCGCCGTCGGCTGCGATTGCTATTGCTCCCAAGTCCAACTATTTGTGCCAACTGGGCACCCCTTTTATGGTGCTTATGACCTAAGAAACTGATTGCCCACAAGGCCTGCGGCCATACATAGATTACGCTCCCATTCCCCACCAACCATCAAATTCCGTATCCCGCTTGCTTCTTTCATTCTTTTCCTTGCCAGCTTACTTTGTATGTTGTCGACTTCTGCTCCTTCTACTTCTTCTGTTCCTGCACACGCATATAATACATAATTTTTTATGATTTATAAAACGAGAGCGTGGTACATTTTTTTTGGTATATTATTTTTTTAATTACTTCCAACATGCGTGCGGTCTATCGAAGGCTATGGCTGACTTCATTTCCCGATATTAAAGCCCGAGTTTGAGTGCACTTATGAGGTCAACTTGTCAGCAACTCTGATTTATTTAAGATCGTAATAGAAAGCGGAAACGAATTTTCCTATGCACACTACTTTATTACCATATAATTAATTAATTAATGTTTTGCGCAAGAAAGTATTTTTATTTCAATTCGACTTAAACCGCAAAGTAAGCTAAAATAGATTAAATTTATTAATAATTATTTATCGTTAAACAACAAGATTCACTTACATTCATTTAAAACTAAACTTGCATGCATTCATGCAGGACTCTAATATATACAAATACATATACATATTGTACATATGTATGTACATATCTTAAAGTCTGTCAAATTTACTCACTTTGGCAATTTGCTAAAGCAAAATAATTACAAACTGTCGTTGCTGCAGAATGAGAAATGTTAATTGCTTCCAGCCACATTGAGATGCGGACTGTCGCCATTTTTATTTACACAAAAATTTGTTCAGGTTTGCTCCGTACTGACCTTAGGGAAAATACTATGTACACGAAAAACGATGACACAAAATACTGTGAGGGAATATTAACTTGGGAATATCGTTACAAAAACTCGCAAACTGATTTGAATTTAATTACGAATACCAAGCAACCCCCTTCTCCATCTCCCCTTCCTTCTTCTCCTCTACCGTTCTTCTCTTTCATCCAACCACTCTCTCTATCACGCTCTGCCGCACGAGACTTTTTGCTTGACATTGGCGTCGTGCTTTGCGTTTGCCGATAAACGTTATGCAAATTGCCTGACCGACAACGTTCCTCATAATGCTGACAAATTGTTGATGAATGTGTTAAACATTTTTCGGAGGTGGGGCAATGGGCAGTGGGCGGTGCCGAACTTTGGGAAGGGGGCGTGTGCGTCTAATTGCATTTCGTGCCGCAGCTTTGTCTCCACCAACGACGTTGGCCACGTTAATGAGAGAGCGCCAGCGAACGCGTAGGAATGCCAACTTTACTAAATCATTTTAGGCCGACAACAACTCGACGTTCGGCCCATGCACAAGTGGGCGGGGCCCAGTGAAACTGTCACGCTGTAGTCAGGGGGATTCAGCCCATATGTATATCACACATACACACTGGAACACACGTCTTTGCCATTCCCAGTGACATTTTCTGCTCCATTATTTTCATCATGTCTGACAGACGACGCGTCAACATGCAAGTGGCAAAGGGGCAAAGAACGTAACTCAACGCGACGCAAGGCAACGCAACGTAATGTAACGTAACGTAACAGTAACCTCGACAGGGTCCACTTTGTATGCTCCCGCCCCTGCCCCTCCTCCGCAGCCTTGTCTGCCACCCTGCCTGCCTGGCAGAGACACAAATATATTATGCCATTGTGAGGTAGTATAAGTTGGCCGAGCCTGAATCGGACTTGACCCGCCCACACATGCTCTCAAAGCAGACAAATAGCTAAGTATGCAGTAAAGTATACACTTATTTGCTGCAACTTGCGCCCCGCCCACCCGGGCGGACAGTTCAACATCTCTCGTTGGAGTCAAAAGCAAATCAGCATTTTGCATTGGAAATTCAGCTTAGACGCCTTGAGGCGACGTTACTATTCTCCAGCTCGCCTTGCATATTAAAGAAGAGGATTGAATTTGTTGGCGGCATTGTTTTACACAAAGGACTTGTTAGTGCTCGCAGACATGTCGACACTTGAATGTACATATAGTGAATTAAAATCAAATACTGTTGGAATAAATATGTTATATTCAATTTTTTATAATAAACATATTTCACAACTGTTTAAAATAAGAACATTTCTTTTTATGCAACGATACCAATAACAAACAAATTAAATTTTAAAACATTTCTACAGTATCGATACCTTGTTGTATATCTACTTAAGGCATCGAATATCATTGCTGTGTTGGTACTTAACAGCAATCATCGTGCACTCATCGATACTCTCGTGAACAATTTGAAAACTGCCAGCAATATCGATACATCGTTTGTCGATCTACTTCACGCATCGAACTATCGTTGCGCGCACTGACAATATGTAAGTTCTTTCCAGCACTAGAGCACTCATTTATGCTGCTGTCATGGACTGCGATTTAATTTATGCATTTCGATCGCTTGAAAATAACAAACTGCCATCGCAACAGACTGTGCATGCAAATTTGACACTCTGCCTCATTATTTGACACCATAATAATTTGCGACTTGCCGCGCCCAGCAGCCACAATATATTTTGTGCACATTGACACACACACACACACACTCTCAGGCGCACTGGCACACACACACATGCACATGTTGCTGCGTCTGGGTTAATAAGGAAATATCCTTTTACACATGCGACCCCAATAATTTCCAGAGTTCTTAGAGCGAACTACGCGCTTGCATTACTAATAATAACCATTACGTGTATGCAAGTGTGTGTTTGTGTGTGCTTGCGTGCCTCTCTGTATGTGTGTGTGGGAGAGTGGGGGAGTGTAGTCTGCGTTGTGTTGTGATTTATTGCATTCGTGTGCCAGATTTTACAAATGTAATGCGCCACACTCCGCCACAACAGTCTCAACGCCTCGCCCTCGTTCCTCCTCGGCTCGAGCCTCCGCCTCCGCCTGCTCCACCGGCACATCCTCCTTCTACTCCTCTGGGGGGGGGTGAGTGTAACCTGAGTGTAGTCCAAAAAGGGGAGGGGGAGGTTGGTTTATTCAAATTTGCCCAGCATCAACTCTTCTGCGAGTGTTGCCACTATGAATATCTGCAATTTTATTAGCTGCAAAGCATGCCGGATTGCGTGCCTATACCTGACATATGACAACCCCCTGGGGATTACAGTGGGACAGCAGCAGCAGCAGCTGCTACTGCAGTTTAGTACTGTAATTAATCGAGAATTGTCAGCCCATTAAGCTGCAGAAATTCCCATAATTTCTTAGATATTTGCAACTCGTTTGCTGGCTGATTTAATTGAAAACTTCCATTGCATAAATATGCAACTCTCTGGCACAACAATCTGCCCCTCTCCCTCCCTCCCACTCTATCATATACATACATTCTCTGCTGAAAACTGCCCCGAACTTGCGAAATCTGATAAATTATAACTGAGAAGTTGTGTGTGTGTGTGTGTCGTGTGCAAGCAAAAAGTTGAGCATTTTCAATTTATGACTGCACTCGTTGAGCGAGTACTCGCACTCATCCTATATTCATGTTGTGAATAGTTGTGAAATAGTTTAATCTGCGCTCTTAAAATGCCAGAAGTCAGTCCATATTTCTAATTAATGTTAGTGGACTGTAGGCTTGGGTACGGTATTATATTATTTATCGATATTCAAGAACACAAAATAATGTCATTTCCTTGAAGAATATCGATAGTATGGTATCGTATAGCAAGAAAACAACTTAAAAAATCCTATCGCCATAAATATGACGTATATTTTTTTCAAAATATCGATAATATCTCACGATATCGTGTCTATGGCAGGGAAATCACATGGAATGTTAAAATATGCCGATAGACTGTAGTATTATCGATGCATCTGGCATATACATACATATATCATCATTTTCGTAGAGCTATTGCATTGTCATAATAATATTTATCACTAAACTAGACTTCGATGATATTAGATGAGGGCTATTATGATTAATATCGATAGTACACTTAGCGATTGTAGCAAAGCTAAATGCAAGTTGGAAAACCGATAAGCAGAATCACAATAACAAAGAAATCATATGAGATGACAAGAAATGCTTATAAATTGTAAGAAAAATTTTCTTAAAAGTATTGTATTGAAAATGATTTCCTCTTAGTTCTATCGCATTGCCAATTCAATATCCATCCCTGATCCGAACTTATCCGATCTTACATGATGTGTGTTTACGTGTGGTGAAGATGTCTGCAGAAAGGCGTTCACTGCCGATTCCTTAGCCCAGAAATCACGCAACGTGGACTTTTCGGGCGGCTCCCGGGCGGGGTAAGTGGTCATCTCCGTTGTGCTCGACTCGGCGTACATGAGGTCGGCAATTATGAGTGCTGCTACAGATGGAAGAGATGGGGAGGGCTACTTAGCCTAGATTTGTTATTTTTGGCACAAAGTATGCGCCTTGACTCGATTCGCGGACCACGTTGAGTACAGAGAGAGTAAATAAATGAATTTAGAGCACGTGACAATTTGCGTCCTGATTTATGCGCCAAGGTTTCTTTTGGTAATTTGAATAATTCGACGCGACAACGACGACCTTACGACACCATATGGACCGTGTAAGAAGGCATTTATCACAGTTGATATTATAAATGTCACTAGAACAGCACTGGCCAAATAAATCATCTATATATAATATATATATGTATAGAGGACGTGGAAAATTACTAGCACGAGATCAGGCGCAAAACTTTCGAAAGGCTTTTCATGTTCGAGAGCGAGAACGTTGCCGTGTAACCGCAGAACACGCCGACGTTTTACTCGAACTGTTCGCAGTGTTTTGACTCTTTGTGCCACTTGGCCAGTTGCGCCTATGTCCGCCACAGTAGAAGAAGAACGTTGTCGACCACAGGCGGAATAGGGCGACAATATGGCACAATATATTGCAGTGCATACATAAACATCAGCGAACAAAGGAAAGGGGGTGGTGCTGCATGTCCTGACAGCGACTGTGTGTGTGTGCGAGTGTGTGTGACATACCTAGTCTAATGGTATTTTGGAATGGCTTAGAAAGTAACTTTATATGAAACCCGCAACTCAGCCACAGGGTAGGAGCGGGGGGCAGGATGGGGGCTAGGACGATGTCGCTGACACGTTAACCATCAGCAACGACGTCGACGAGGACGGCACACACGACGACAATGGCGGCGTTTCAATTGCATTTCCGCTTGTACCAGTTTTCATTTCAAAACTCATAAGTTTCAGACGACGTCGACGACGACGACGACGACGACGATGATGACGACGTGACCAAGTTGGGCCTTGCCGGCTTAGCTGGCAGCTTGGGCAGCCCACGATCTTGTGGTTGACAGTGCGGCACAACTGTTTGCAAATTCAAAAACTTTTCAATATGCCGCACAGTGGCTGTGGCACATGAAATTGTGCAACAAATATATATATATAAAATGTAAATATTTATCTTGCTCTTCAGTCAAGGCTGGTCGGAGATAGATGACACATTTTAATTGCAAAAATATGTAAATCTGTGAAAATAATTAAATCACTTTCGTGCGCGTCCATGTGCCACATGATTCCCTTGTCTGAGCTTTTAGATGAAAAGTTGTCACGGAAAAACAAACGGAAGTGTACCCCAGCGCCCGCGCCATGCCTTGTCCCACCCTTCTCTCTGTTGCTCTTCCTCTCGATCCGCCGCTTGACAACTTTCACCATTAGCGCACAATGGAAAACACAACACACAAGTCGAATTTGTTGTCTGCGCCATCAATTCAACTTGAAGACGTTTTCCGCTACCCCATCAACTCAGTCGAATGGCAACCCCATTCCATATTCCATATTCCACTCTGCCACCCTCCCATTGGGGGCGACACCATTGGCGCTTGCTGTTTGTCGCCTCGTCTGTGTTTTATTGCTCTGCGCTTTGGGGCAACACAAAAATCGTTGCCTACTTTGCAGCGCGCGCCCGGTGAATTGAGTTGTTTTGCATAGTTTGAACAAATCCCTCGACGTCAGGCTGGCTTAGGGGTTATGAAAATATGATAGGAACGGGAGCGAGAGCGGTAGCGGGAGGCGACACTGCAGTTTACTCTGTTGACTGGGAAGGCGCCTGTGAATAATTTATTTATTTTGCAAATTTCGCCCTGCCTGCTGCTTAAATTGGATAAACAGTTTAGGTTCTTCACGTCGCTTCGCCTTGCGCTAGGGATGTATTGATATTGCGGTGTTCATAGTCAAAATTACGATAAGATTTTCAGCATTGTTTCTACAATATACATATATCGCTAGCTATTGTCATCTATCTTTATGCAATTCCATTAATTCATTTCTCAAGTGCGCTGTTTTTGTTTACAATCACATCGATATATGCTTGCCCATCCCTAGTTTAGGTACTTCCCTTACGCTAGGGATGGGAATCGAAATTGCACTAGGGATGGCAGTCAAAATTACGTTTAGATTTTCAGCATTGATATTGTCATCTATCTTTATGCGATTCCCTTGATTTCTTTCTCAACTGCTCTAATTTTGTTTACAATCACATCGATATTTGCTTGCCCATCCCTGGTTTAGGTGCTTCACGTCGCTTCGCTTTGCCTTTTGTCGCTGTATAAAATTTGTGATCATTTATTTCGGCTGCTGTTGCCAGTTGGCCACTTACTTCTTGGCAGTCGGAATGGTTACAGCCACCGCACGCCATGCAAAAAAAGAGAGACTACAATTTCTAATTACTGTCATTTGGCTCGGGCTTTGCGGGGTAGCAACTCCTGCTCTGTGGTTGCCCATTAGCGCGGGGAGAGGGGCGAGGACGGATTGGAGTAGCACAGCTGGCAACGTTTATTTAAACTTTTATTTGCTCGAAAGCGTGAAATTTGGCTCAGAATTTGAAGCTTTTATGCGGTTCTTTCATCTTTCCACTCCCCATCTTCTCTCCCCACCCCTTTTGGTAATGATACTCCGCTGATTATCCATAGTATTAATGTGGATACAATATGCCCAGCCTCTTTCGTGTACACTCTTACAGCACATTTGGTCAGTCAATTAAGCTTTACACTTGTAGCTTAAACTGTCCTCGGCTATTTATTTAAGGACCCCCCTTTCCATCTCCCTTTCACGGGGATTGAAGGGCCGTTTATGCCACAGTTGCGATTGGGATTGCGATGGTTGTATTGCTGTTGATGTTGCTGGTGCTGCAATTAAAAACGCTGATATATGTTCTTTTTACAATTCAATAAATTCACGCAATGCTTTACTGCCCTGGGGCCAGTGAGGCCAGGCCAACCCAGCAGCCCGGTCCGGCGACTCTGTCTGTCTGTCTGTCCGTCCCATTTCGGTGCGTCCAATTGCAACATTTAATGCAATGTTTTTCTTTTTGCCCGCGCTGGCCTTGTATACAATTTATATTTGCACTATTTGCGCGCATGCAGTTCTGAATCTTGCAACCAATGACAGTTTAATTAATTGCCACACTGTAATGCGTTTTAAATTGTCATGTTTATACAGCACTGTCCGCCGGCTGTCCCCCTGTTGAGGCCCCCCGTTGTTGTTCGTTGCCTGACTGCCTGTTTCCAGCGAGTCCTATTATTGTGTGGGTGGATGTCGTTTGACTCCCGACGTCCGATGTCCGATAGCTGACGGCTGATGCCGGTGGCACAATGGCCGACAATCGAACGTAATCAGACCGCATCGAAATAAAGAAAAATATTTGTAACAGCAGGCAACATTGCTCTGTGGGCGCAGCTCGCAACAATTTTATGCGAAATAATTACAAATTCGTTGACAAAACGAACATGTTAAAGTAATTAGTTCAGCAAAAAACACCGTTAACCACTCACATCGCTATTTTAATACACAAACGATAAGCTATGGATTATTTTAAATTTTTGGTATTTTATCTGAATTTTAAGGGAATTGGTATTGGAATCGATGATCAATTTACAGTTTCGATAAGATTTCAAATATTAATATATATTTGTAGTTGTATAAAATTGAAATACAATAGCAGATTAACAACGGAAAGGTATCCTGGTATTTTATTTGTTATTGTTCAAAAATTGAAATTTATGCTTATTGTAATATAAAAGACATCGAGTAAATATAATGCAACAATTGATAACAATTTGAACTAGAAAGGAATCGAACTCCTCAACTAACACAGTTACATAGATGACTTTTACATTTAAATAAATAAGATATTATTTATGCAAATTTACAGTTTCGATAAGGTATCAAATATTTTAAATTGAAATAGAATAGCAGATCAACAACGGAAATGTATCAAATACTTCAAATTTCTAGTATTTTATTGATTGTTTAAAATTAAAATCATTGCTTATTAAAATACAATATAAAAGACATCGAGTACATATAATACAATCGATAACAATTTGAACTAGAAAGGAATGAAGCTCCACAACTAACAGTTACATAGATAACTTTCACATTTACATGAATAAGTTAATATTTTTTGCAAATTTGCCTGCAGCTAAACGATTGTTGCCCACTGTAGTTCTCGTGCTGTTATGACGCAGCAGAGTTTGAGTTGTTTGGGCCCGTTGGCTTTATTATTTCAATTTGTGTTGCATTGCTTTTAATAATTGTTATTATTGGTCAGTTGCTGTGGCGTTGGCTATTTTCCTCATGTGTTTTTAATTTCAACACCTCCACATTTTCCCATGGCGTTGATTTATTTATTCCATCAGCAATTGTCCCTTACGCCCGCTGCATTTCAATTAAAGCAATGGATTAACGGTCAACCAGACTATGTGCATGCATGTATAGGCCACAAGTGTCTCTGTGCGCATGTTTATGTGCCCTGTGCATATCGACAAAGTGATCTAATGGCATGGCATGAATTGGCTGTGATTTAATAAGACCTCGTAATTGACGGGCGAGTAATTTATTAAAGTGCTTGTTAATGCCTCGTCAAAATCCTCTTCAAATCCGCATTGTATGCAGCAGCAGCTACAATTATAGCAACAACGACGACTGCAAGTGGGTCACATTTGCCAAGTCGCTGCGTCGGCAACGCGGCGTATGCGTAATATTAATAGGCGTTCAGCTTATGTACACGTAAGCAAATTCTCCGACGCGTGTTTGGCCGTCGCTGTCATCTGTGGGGCTTAAGCCATAATTCCAAGCGCCTTGAGGTCTGCAACGCACACACACACACGCGCACAGACACACACAAGCACGCACGCCCACGAGATTAGATACGCAGGCAGACACACTTTGTACGCGCTCCTAAGCAGGCTTTGTTCTGCAACATTAAAATAACCAGTCTCTCTAATTGGCCCATAATAGACACATTTCACGTGTTTAAAGCCAAGAAAACTTGCTGCCGCAGGGAGATCTGGTTTCAAAATTGGGCAAATTAACTGGAAAATCATTTTTCCAAGATCACATAAATAACAAAATCATATTGTAGATATCGCCCAAAACATATCCTAAATATCGGAAAGTCTTGATACCCATCTATAGCTTCATCAGCTGCGATACTATCGATAGTTTTTATTCAATGTTTATGATCAATATAATCCCGATTTTACTTAGAGCAGGAGTCGGCACAAGTCTTTGTAGAATTAATCCACTTCGTATCTATGTTGTATTGGTACCGACATTTGACTTAAAATATTCATGAAACAAAAATTTACTGAACCTCGTATCGTCTTTTATCAAAACGATTGCCGGGCACCCAATATCAAATCAGTTAATCCTGATTTGACTAATTCCCCATCATTAGATTGCTTAAAATAGCCGCAACTCTGTAATTCCAAGAAATTTCTTCATATTTAAAGCCATCAAGAACGCTTTAATTTATAAAACGCGCTCGTTGCCCAAAATATAAAAAAGAAATAGTGATGGACACTATCGTTCACTATCGAAACCAAAAAGTTGATAGTTGTCAGTCTCACTTATACGCGATATATTAAAACTATCGTGCGTGGTCGGCACAGCTCTACAAGTGTCATATTTACCAAGCCTGGCAAATTGCCCGAAGAGCATCGACAAATCGGTCTAAGTGCCCACATATCATAGCAATAACAGTGGCTACTGCAGCTGATACGAGATGAGCACAAATCGCTGCAGCTGCAAGCGAACGCGTAATTTGTGTCCACATCCCCAGCGCATGCATCACGTCTGAGAAATTCATCAAACGCCTTGTATGGCCTCGGGTGGCGCAGCACCAGATGCAAATGCGGTTCTGATTGGGGTAGACTATACATGTACCCGTCTCCCTCATGCTCACCCTCCCTCTCTCTCTCGCTTGCTTGTGTGTCACTGTGCAGCTTGATGGCCATTATTTTAGTGGCTTTTGTTTTGGCCGCAACGACCAGAAAAAATAATTGACGTCAAATCTCATTCACTCGCCACACGTCTCTCTGCTTCCTTGTGACGCCTTACTTTGCTCCTCCTCAACCCTGCGTTCGTGTGCGCTTGTTTGCAGTTAATTATAATGTGCCCGATGCCTGAGCGACGATGCCGTCTGACCTTGCGTGCTGCATTCACGGCGCTGCCGCTGCAGAGGTTTCGCTTTTGGCTTTTGGCATGCCGCGCACGTTTGTGCCAAAAATCTTAATTTCTTTTGAGCTAGCTTGCAAGTCGTAAGCTCCTCGTGTCCATTTTGCTTGCTCTGCTTTAGGGTGCAGCACGCGGAACACGGCACAAGGCACAAAGCACACGGGGCTCGCCTGCAGAGCGCACCCTTCTGCAGCCAGCGCAGTGCAGCCCTCGCTCCAGTTGGCGTCATTTTCCCGCATGCAATCTGTGTTACTTGCGCCCTGGTTATCATTCTTAATTGAGCTTCTGCACCTGTGTGGCATATTTATGGTGCCTGCAAGCCAAAAACATTTGATTTCCTTATTTTAAGTGACAAATGCGTAACTTAAATGAACACCCTGTAGTGATGGAAGCACTTCGATACATCGATTAGATCAAGCACGAGAATGCTTTAAAAATATCGATTCTCTTATTGACGTTACTTGATAACTGTACGATACATCGATCGTTGCAGTAGATCAAGCACGATCATCGTTTACGTATATCGATACTCTTATTGACTCTTGTTGCCTGCACTAGTTGCTGGAATAAACAATGGAGCACTGTTATTCCAATTAGAATTGGCAACTATGGAACTGTTTATGGAATTTGGAGTAATTTAATATGAGGGGGGGCACAGACAAACAATCCTCCCCCAACTTGCTACTGACCTTGTTGTTCATGTTCTGCCATATGACCAATTACTTTTATGACCTAACAAGGCGACTGCAATTTGCTGCACCCCGAATGCATATCTCACATTAGCCAGAAGGAGCTGACGAGCCCAAGCGACGTCGGTCACGCACGGCATATGACGCATAAATTATCATAAATGCTTTGGCAAGCAGTTTTTGCTTGAAATTCAGTAGGACTTTCCGTGCCTTGGTCTACGCCCCACCCACGCCCACCTCCCCTCGGCCGAAAATGCAACCCGATTAATTTATATTATTAGCCATGCTCAGTGCGCTTTCAGCTCTTACGCCTTCTTGGTGCAAGGTTTAGCACTCATGCTGTCCTCCTCGCACTAGTACAATTCATAATGCTTTAGCTTTCTCTCTTGCATGCACACACTTTTGATTTCCCTAAGTGAAACGCCACAAGTTTCCAAATTGGCCCTATTCGTGCCACAGACGCAGGCAACGAGAATGAGGTGAAGGAGGAAGGGGGAGGATGCAGGACTGCGTTTTTCCATGCACTCTCATGCCATTTCATGGGGAGTACGGCTTGTGCTTGTGCTCTTGCTCGGGTATTGTTCTTTGTAGCCTTTGTGCGCCCACGCCCGAGTCCACGTCCATGCCTCATGCTGCGCTACAGCCAACGCCAGTGGCGATGCGACTGCCACCGCCCGCACCGCCATAAGTTCTGATTCTTGAGGAGACTCCTGCTGCGCTTTTGTTTACCAGCCGCGGGCAATGTGCGCGGCTGCCTCGATGGACTGGCTGACTCCACAGGAGCAGCTCGGCATCTCCACTAGCGAGGGGACTTAGCTTGGCTTTTGCCCGGCCTTTGTCTTGCCGGCCCGCTTTTGACTGTGAAGCACATCAGGCCCGGCCCGGAGGAGTGCATTAGTCGACGGCGGATATGCGTTGCAGTTGCCGCGCTGCCTTTGTTCCTATCGATTATGGATGCATGAGCTCCTATCGGCATGAGCTCGTTCCACACACCCAGGGGAAGAGCAAGGAAAAACTTGTTCAATAGTTGCACTAGGACATGAGGCAAGTGCAGTCTCTCGATTGCTTGAAATTTCAATTTGCGCTGCATGCAAATCGAACAACGATTTCGATTCAATTAATTCTCTCTAGTTGCAAAGTTCCCTAGTGTGTGAGTGAGCTGTAATGAGTTTCATATTATTTGCTCTCTTCCAATTAGAACTGGGAACAATGAGTCAGCTATCTCATTTTCACTCTCATTGCAAGCGTGTACTTAATTAAGTTGGTTGCGCGGATGACAATACATTCATTCGATACATCGGTACATGGTTTTTATAAATTTTGTGCATCTCTAACTGCGCTTCCTTGAGAGAGACGTTGTAGAGAGCTTCTGATGAGTCAGCTATTGTATCTCATTTCCACTATTATCGGGTAATTAATTAAGTTGGCTGTGCTAATGCCGATATATCATTGGATGCATCGATACAACTTTCTTTACACAGCACTTACAGCCAATTTTAAAAATATTTGCCAATAATTAAGTTTTCTTTTTTGAAACTTACTAATAAAACGCAAAAAATTGGGTACCTCAATCCCATTTCAATTTGATTCAAATCACGTTTCACGTATAGGAAGTAAGTACCATTTGTAATCAACACAAAGAGAACTGTTTCAGTAGTTGTACGAGTATTTGCAGAACCGAACAAGTTGCCCTTTTGGTTCTCTTTGAGCTGCTTGGCACTCTCTTAGGACCTACATAAAAGTCGTAATAAAACTAGCCCCAATATCAAAGTTGTGCCCCAAACCAAGCTCAATAAAGGGGGTGGAGTATTACAACTGAACTCCCACGAATGTTGTAAGGCGAAGTGCCTAACAACCAAAGGTGGAAGAGCGGGCGTCAACTGGGGTCAGTTAGCCCCCACATACACACGCACACACACTTGGGTGCCTAGTGTGTGTGTGCCAGAAATGAGTACAAGCCCCCAACCCACAAGGCGAAAGAGCTGAGAAAGTACTCGCATGCAAAAATGTGCCTTGGGGCGCCAAGAAAATGGAGCAAAACAAAAAGGAAAGTGAGAATTGCTGAGGTTTTTAGGCCAAGCGACCGTGCGACCAGGTGACCAAGCCAGGTGACGAGTTGTCGGCTGGAGAGCAGAGCAGAGCGCACAAGCCCCAATGGCGTATATATTTATATACACATATATATAATATATGCACCAACACCAACGTGGCACACGTATATGTATATTCCCCCTCTGCATATGTATGCAAAATTATACCAAAATATTCAAATTTATATTGATTTTGCAGTAAAGTTGACGTGAAAAGCAACACTTAAACTTCAAAATGCATCGAGGAAGAAGGGGAGGGGAGACTAAACTAATGCAAATCTGGTCAGGAATCGAGCTACTCACCTTGAAGGCCTTGAATGAGGAGACCACATAGAAGGCACCATCCTCTAGCTCATCGAGATGATACTTGCGATCGCCATCCATGGAGAAAACATAGCGTGCACCACGGGGCAGATCCATTTTGGGTGATATCTTGTCCAGCAGATTGTCCAATGAGGTAACATCGCGCCCTGGGCGATAGCGCAGTTCAACGCCCGGAAAGAAGGGATCGCCATTGCGATAGAAGACCACACGACGTGCCTTCCAGTAAGAGAGATTCGAGTAGCGCGATGCAGCTGCGCTGGATATCTCTGGACGAGATTTGGAACGTACAAGGGGCACAACAGGCGGTTGCTCCGATGTCTCGCTCATGTTATCCAAGTAGCTGGGGCTGAGCGCACGACTCTGATGGCCGCTCCTCACGCCGCTTGCTTCTGCACCAGCACCAGCTGCCCCAGAGGGAGTAGCTCCACCGTTTCGCTGCTGCCAATAGTCGGGGAAACTGAGAGGATCCAGCAGCACCACCACCTCCGCCGGCGTGACGTCCAGCAACAGCTGCAGCTGCGTTCTTGGCATGCAAATCTCCGGCTGCTAAGTCATCTTCATCGTCGTCATACTGCCCACTCTGGGAATGTATCTGGAAGCTGCTCGAGTTGCCACGCTGTGGTGTGGGACTCTTCGTGGGGCTGTTGCGGTTGCTATCAATGTTGTTGGTGTTGCTGTTGTTGTTGTGGTTATTGCTTTGCCCCAGATGTGCCGCCGTGCTGCTTGCTTGATTGTTATTTACTTGGTTATCGTGGTTATCATCACCGAACTGGGTGCTCGTCGTCTGAGTAAACGTCGGCGAAACGTTTCCCTCGAGTTGTGAGTGCGAACTAATTTGCGGCATTGTTTGGCCACCAAGCCCGAGCTCGCCATCAGCCACAGCCGCATCACCAGCACCATCGCCAACGCCATTGCCATTGCCAACACCAGCAACAGCGCCCAGGCCACCGCCGTCCAGGTACTCGCTCTCTTCGTTGGACATTGTCCGTGGCCAAAATCTCTCTTAAGACGCCCGCGTTGCTGTGTTGCGTGACTTGCACGCTTTGTTGTGGTCAGAAGTCGCTACGGCAGCGGCAGTAGCAGCAGCAACTGCGCCAAGTCAGGCCTGCTCAGCAGTTGCAAATAAAGTTGGAGTTTCCAGTCTAGCCTGGCGCCGTGTGCTGCAAGGTACTCGGCGGCAGTTCACGTTGCCATCTTGCAATCAGAGAAAATTGTTAGCTGGAAGAAAGGAAAGATACATATATGGATGAACATGTGTATATGATTTTGAATTTGGCAAGTGCCTGATCTGATCTCTTGCCCCCATGAAGAGTACTCGCCCCTATCTGGGGGGCCACTCACAATGTGTCCCTGTCATGTCCATTTGCCGATGGCTCTTCAGCTTGTGCTGCACTCGAGTCGCAGCTGACTAGCAACTCCACAGTGCCATTGTCGGTAAACAGAGAGGAAACAGTGTGTAAGGAGGCCACTCGTAGCCACTGTGGCATAAGGCGTGGCTATGGGCACCCCGCGTACACTTCAAATGGGGCAGGCCCCGTCCGGGTACGTCCTCGCCGGCTACGCTGCAAGTGGCTACTCCACTGCACTTTGAGCCGAATAACAGGCGAGTTGCCAAACTTCCTGGACAGCGGAGCCCGTCTATATGCACGGGTCTGTGTGTGTGTGTGTGCAGCTGACCAAAGGCGTTGTCGGTCACAGGGCTCAACGTGCTTCAAGTGGCAGGTGGTAAGTGGCAAGTAGCGACTGGCGAGTGCCAAAGGACTTTGTGTTGTGTCTTTTCACCCATTCATGCCGCATTCGCATGCGAAACTATTTCGACTGCATTGCAACTGCGAGTTGCTACCATGAGTGGGTGGGGCAATGGAGATACCCCCGCTCAGTACTGTCCCTTCTTTTTTACCGTTAGCTCACCTATTTTATGTAAATTGCTTTTATGGCAACACGTTGCACTTGTATTTATGACCGGCTGGCCCGGCTCCGTTCACTTCCAATTAGGTTAATGACACTTGCCCCGCGTCCCGTTCAGGATGATGGTGATGATGTTGGTTATTATTGCGCAAGTATTTGTTGCTCCAATTGCCGTTGTTGTTCTTGTTGTTGATTCAGCTTCCACTCGCAGTAATTGACCATCAATCAGCCCCGAATTGTCTCAACTTATTTGGGAGCAGGAGGGGAATCAGGAACTGGGCGCACTCGGATATCTTTCACAAACACTTGAATCGAATTTAATGAACTCCGCGAAAGTTTATTAAAATATCTTTCGCCAGAAAGTTGCTCAGCAGCAGCGGAAGCACAAAAGAAGAACAAAGTGTGTGCAACTTCTGGAGCCTTTTCCTCTTTTGGGGAACTCTACGACTTGGCTTGGTGGACCAAGCAACCAACAGACGCCTCTCGCCCACCGACGTTTTCTGTGCACAATGCAGAAGAAATTCCGTCTGGCAACTTTGCCGGTCAAAGTGTTTTTGAATTGTGTTTCATGTGCCTGTCCACTCTAAAGTCGTCCGCGTGGCCAATTTCAGTGAGAGAGCGACTCGGGCTCCTCCTCGTGGCGTTAACTTCCAGTCAGCAACATCGACGACGTCGTCGTCGTCGTCGGGCATTGAATTACGCCTTGTTGTTGTTTCGTTGCAAGTGCCCTGACTTATGGGCTAATGCTGCCACGCGACTTCTTCGGGTTTGCCTTTCAGAGCCCACGCCCTGTCGTCTAATTGCGCCCTGCTTCGAGGTACCCCCTCCTACCTCCTACTCCTCACACGCTCGCACCTGGCAGTGTGCCACGTTCACCACGTTCTCTAAACCGTTTTGCTGCGGGGTTCCCCTTAACTGCGCCCCTCCCCCACCTCTAATAACTAGCGGGAGTTGTTGCCTTCTCGGCCACATTACCAGCACGAGCCCAGGGCGGAGAAACCTCCTGGCAGGTTACCACACGCCAGTTAATGCTGCTATATTGCACTGTGGTGCGAGCAATATGAAAAATGCAAATAAAAATGAGAAGGTAATAAAAGTAAAGGTAATGGGAATAATAACCTAACTATTTTATAAGTAACTGAACTGCAAATTAAACTTGCGAGGAACACATATCGATAAGTTATCAAAGCGCTAATAAAACTAAATAAATACTGAGTTTAAAATTACTAATCAAGCAAAGCGATACATATCGATGTCTAATCGAACTTTATTCGAATCAATAATAATAAATGCAAATAAATAAGTAAAAATTAAATTAAATCTAAACTGTACAGCTTTCTTAATATTTAAAAAACCCACAGAATTGTGACTTAGTTTCGTTATATATGTTTGTATTTTCGCATAACTTAATAACTCCATAAATGATGCCAGAAATGCCAGAGAGAAATGTTAGCTATAACTAATCTTTATAACCTGAGGTTATCGTGCCAATATTGTCGTTCTTTGGGTTCTACTCGTGTCGTTTGCCTTGTCGTCGGGTGTCACGAGAGACGTCGGCGGCAGCTCCCCTTCAGCTTATCGTGAGGGCGGGGGAGGGACAGAAACAAGCGTACTTCCCACTTGCTGCATGTAATCTCTTGGCCATACACTCTCTCGCTCGTGCACTGCAGTCCACACCTTAGTCCTGCGATTTTCCTTTGTGTCACGCTGTTCGACCAGTTAATGGAACCATTAAAGCAAGCAATAAAGCTTGCTTGACATTTTAGAGCCCCAATCTCTGAGCTCTCCACCTCCACTCCTGGCGAGGCAGTGGGTATTTTTCGTCGCACAATTAGGCCAACTGTTTTTGGAAATTTGTTTTTATTACATTATTATTTTGTATATGCTGAGAAAGAGAGAGGAGAGAGTAACCAAGATTCCCAACTCACTGTACCTGCACAGTGGTGCGAGGTAGCTTTCTTCACATTCTCTCCCACTCCACTTGCGTTCCTTTATTAATTATATTTTCCGTACTTACAATCGCGTGGGCGACGCAACGTTTGGTGAAGTTAATGTATTATTTTAATGTTATTTCCGGAATGTGCGTGATTTGCATATACGACGTATTTTCATCTGGCAGGGTATATACGATACGTTATTCCGACTTACGTCAGGCATATTTCGACATGCCAGCAGAGTTGCCTGGACTGCCACAAGAATTTCAAGTCATATTCACGTAATCCCACTGTGCATAATTCCGCAAGAAAGTCACAGCAAACTGCACAAAGTCTCAGCGTATATAGACTCAGCCAAAAAGCAGCTGAAAATCCCAACAGTAACCACATTTGGGGCGTTGTCCTCGCCCCACCACGCCTCGGCTACCCTGGCAAGGCAATGCAATAGAAAATATGGTGCAAGAGTGTGGCCAGACAGACTGCAACGACGACGACGACAGCGTCAGTGACAGTTACGACAACGACAACAATGAGGCCTTTTTTAATGTGACCATTAAACAATGGCAATGGGGACAAAGGATACAAAGCCTTGCTCACACAGAGACACACACACACACACACACATACAAATACAACAAGTAGCTGCAGCACTTCGGCGTTCGCTCGTACGAGACCTCCATGCTTACCCAGTAAGCAAATTTGAAATGGTTTATTGCAGCATAGCGAAGCATATGTGTGTTTACGCTAAACGGGGTCAGTGCAACGAGTAATCGGAAACTCGGCAAACATTAAACTCCAACAAATATTCCAATCGTCGTTGCGAAAAATTATCGATGCTTGATATTACGATAGCTAAAGAAGATCTAAAGAAGATCACAGAAAATCTACTTCGATAGTTTTAGTTGTAAACGGGCGATGGTGTATCGGTTTAAAAACATCGCTGTATGTAGCAAGATTTGAAATATCGATGAAATATTATGATACTTGCAGAAGAGCTGAGTACATATCGATATATCCAATTGGAAAATAACGATGATTAATGGTCTTGAAAACATTTTCTTGAAGTGCGATAGAAATACCGATGTATATATTGTAATACTTGAAAAAATACATCGACATATCTATCTTGGTAAGTAACGGCGGTATACCGGTTTAAAAACATCACTGCTTGAAATGAGAAGGATATATCGATACTTCAAATTGGGATATTTAACTAGTTGGAATGTAGTCATTTATTGGAATGCTGACACTGCAATACTTGCATATTTATATCAATGTATATAGTTGGAAAGTGGCAATGGTATCGGCTTAAAGTAAGAAATGAATAGGATATCCTATTACTGCATGTTTCAACTCCATCATCTTATTGCTACCTGAGTACGCAATAAAATGTTTTGTTGGGTTAGCGCTTGGTAAATTACGTTGGAATCCAGCTAGTGTATAAAAGCTTCAAATACAATGTATGATTATGATGCCCGTGATGATACTAAAGGGAGACGCTGAAAAATGCAGCAGCACTGCAACGACGCATTGACACTGGCGGCGCAATGAAGGGTCTCTGTGACTGAATGAACCACAACAAAGGCCAACTACGGCAGTTCCTGCACACAATAACAATTCCGAGTCCAAGTTCAGATGTGTCTGCTCTGGTGTGGCCCCCACCTGCTGGCATCAGGGGCTGCTATCAGCTATCGCTAGTTTTATTCGAAAGCAAACTGACCAATCTTCAATGGACACGCAGAGACGACCCACATCAGTTTGAAAGCGAGCAGGCATCTGCTTTGTCAAGGAGACGCATGACAAAATGAATGGATCGAAGACGGAGGGAGTGGAAGGGGTGAAGGAGGAGGAGTAGGAGGAGACGGGTGCGGAAGGCGACCACAAGCAGTCACCCACAGCTATTCTCGGTCAACGATATGTGCAGAGAACATGTCACACACACACACACACAGACACACGCCCATTGGCACTGGTAATGGTAATGTATAGTCGTCGACATGGTATGCCAACACATCGCAGCGATAATTTGGTCGCTCGCCGCCGGAGCAAAAGAAAAGTTGTCCTGTGTCGTCCCTCGTACTCGATAGTGTCCCCCGGAATGGGGACGGAAAGTTTCAATTGTCTGCTGTGGCTGAAGATGTGCCAATGCGATTGTATAAGTTCTTCTTCTCCATGCTGTGCTGCTTCCTGTTGCATGTGGGCACAATTAATTGTCATTGCGTGCGGCGGGACAGGTCCACAAATATCCACGCCACCCACGAACTGTGCATGATACTCGTCGTACTCGTAAAGTCAGCACTTGATTATGCCTTAGAAGACATGTGTGTTTGTGTGTGTTAATCGATTGGGTTGCATAGCCATCGAAAGGTTTTCTATTAAAAATCCCAATCAGAAAGTTTTAGCTCGAGAGCAGATAATTTCTTGCACTTTAATGCTACGTTCTCTTTTCCACTCATTGCACAAAGTAGGGATGTTACTAATATCGATATCAGTCCCTAAATAAAACACGTGAAATATCGATAAATACCAATATCCATATATAGTTTAAAGTTGTTCAGCGTGACAAGCAAATATCGATATCACTAACTAAATTAAACAACACGTGAAATATCGATACTATCTATCATACAATGATCGATCTTTGTTGAAATACCAATATCTATTTCTATTTCTAAAAGCTGTTCAGCGTAAAAATTAACTTTATGACTGGTTGCTTAGCTGCCTATGATTGGTGACGCGATGCGAAAGGTTTTCCGGGCTTTTCGCGCCCTTTTTTGCGCCACATTCTTTGGGCTTTAAATTTGTTGCCTCTTTTTTTTTAATTTTAAGTTCGGCGACTGCTTTTAATATGATTGCAATTTGCGCTTACATATGGCTGCCAGCTGTGGTCGGGGCCGTGCTGGGAAGGTTAGGAAGGGGTCTCTCTGCAGGCAGTCGGAAAGTTGCTAGCTGGGTCAACTTTCCAGATGCAGCAGTAGCAACAACATCAGTAATGCCAAATGGCTGGCGCTTTTTTCGTAGTATACTTTGGGGCGCATTAGTTTCGCATCACTTGGCGAAAATTGTGTGGCTCGACTTGGCGGCTTCCACTTTGCAAGCGCTTCATGCTGTTTGATGTACGTGCGTGTGTGTGTGTGTGTGTACGTTAAAGGAAGTTCGTTTTTGTGTGTTGTGCCAATTATTTCGTTGGCCAATTACAAATTTCAGACTCGTATCGCAGCCAAGTTGTAACTCGCCCCGTTTTAGTTCGCAACTTTTCATTGGGGAAATATATTTGGTAAATCAATTTTGTGGCTTTCAATTGTATGTTGACCACTTTTAATTTATTTGATTTACTTAATTGAAGGCCTTTCCCATTTTCTTTGACTTTGATTTCGGTCTCTCTCTCTCTCCCTTTCTTTCTCTCTTTTTGTTCTTCGTTAATGGAAACCACAAGTTTTTGGGGTAAATGTGAATTTTCTTGTCTCTCTGGTATTTCTGTTTTTATTGCCGACAATCATTTGCCGCAACCAGCAAGTACGAATCTAATTAGCACTAAGTGTATCGTCGTAATTTGTTGTTAATTACTTTTTGCCAGCGCGGATTTTTATTGAAAATTAATGCCAGCAATGCGTCTGGTCATCTGGATGCGCAATGGAGTCGCTTTTAATTGAAATCAGCCACATAAACTGAAGTATAGGCATTTCATTTCGACCGCTAGGGATCTGAAATAACCATAAAAGCCAAGCTGATTGAAAAGTTGCTTTAATTTCAAAATTATACAGAATACAGCTTTTGCTTTAACTTTCACTCGTCAGCTTTATAAACTATACAATATCGACAATAATGGAAATTAACTCGTCGAATTTACAAAGCGACGACTCTGTGAAAAACACAAAAAAGAAATCCAAGGTAATCAAATCCAAAGAAAGCGACATATCCAAGGAACCTGCTACCTTAAATGAATGGTTACAACTGGCTATAAACACGGTTCTTCAAGTCATAGCGAGTTATCGTCAAGCCGAAGAAGACTGCGCAAAGGAAGAAAATCAGATCTCACATTCCATATGGTACAAGAGTCTCTGTCCCTGGCTTAACGTCATTAAACATTTAAAAGAGTTGATAATCCAAATGTATGAAAAGTATATACAAAAATCAGTTGTTAAAAAAAAGGACATTAATCTGGCAAAATGTTCGAGCTGTGGATATATTATTGGACGTGCCAACTTGGACTGTATGTCGAACCGACCTCGGTGGGTAATAAAAACTTAACTCTACTTCAGTTCTAGAATAACTACAAAGTTTTAATCAGTTTCAGCTTTACTGACTGTCTAAATAGCTATATATTCGGTGTGGTAACTTTAATAATAGTACTAATACTGTTTCTTGCATTGGGTCTATACCATGTGCGACGCTACAATCGTTCCTTTTCCTATGGCACTGGAGGCTGTCGAGCGACCTTGCTGTGGACTAGCTTCGATTGTCCGGTATTGGTGTGAGCCAATCTGGAACTCAAACTAGTTTATTAAAGCTGATTAAATGGTGTATTATTGCATTAAAGAGCTAAAGTAATTCCATTTTCACACTGAATTTGATTTAATCGGGTAATTTATAATATAAATAGTTCATTATCCATAAATAGTTAATTATCGTATTATCTGAAGGGATAAAATACTTATACTTTCACTTTCACTGCTGTAGCATTAGCAATTTTCCCGTTATCCCTTGTCACTCAATCGAGAGGGAACTCGCAGCGCACTAAGCAGAGCTCGCTAATTGGGCCACAGGCAACGAGGCGCCATCTTGTATTTTTTTGTCAGCGTTTTTTTGTAAGGTGCTGTCAATCATCGCGTCGTTTAAATAATAAATCACTTTAAAATTAGTTTGCCAAGTTGAGCAAAATGAGCGGCGACAAATTAGTAAAAGTTAATTAAAACTATTTAAATTGCAAATTATTTTAACATTTTTCACCCACACGCAACAAAGCGAGCAGTTGATGTCGCGTAAACACAGACACACGCATACGACACCACCGCAGTGGCGGAAAGCGCTAAGAAAATCCGCCTTGCCCTCTGTATGCTTTACATTTCTCTGTGTACATCCACGCTCGGCTTTTCCCTTTCACAAAATGTTTAAACGGGAAATTAAAAACCAGTCCGGCTTCTTAAGTCAAAATTTTAAAACACCAATAAATTAGGTTTGGCGGGCCGGCACCTAACATTTAAATAAAGAGTGTAGCGCGTCGTTCAAAGCAAATTTAATCTTTTTGGTGGCCCCCCCCCCTCCTTCTTCCCGTTACATACATTTGCATTTGCAAAGTTAGTATAGTCTGCCTCGGGTATGTGTTGTGTGTGTGTGTTTGTCGGGATGCAAGTACTGCGCACAAAAAATGTCAAGTTGTATGTTGGCTGACAGGTAGAGGTTGCTGCCGCTCCTGTCGAGCTGTCGGGGCGTGTACGCGTGGCGCAACAATTTGCATATAAAAAGGGTTGTTAGACTTTAAAAGCGGCCTGGCCTATTATCTGCATTAGGGTAGATATGGCTGGCATTAAGATAAGGTGCTTACAGCTGCGCTTACAACCGGGCCAACGGAAACGGCAACGGCGCCTCCCTCGCAAGTGTAAAGTTAATTTATGCGGGTGAGGATCCAACTCCTCTTCTATGCTAGAGATACTTACATACCATACATACATATATTTGCGTGTCTGAATGTCTGTCTCTACATGCGCAGCTTGTTGAAATATTAATTAAGGGTAAAGTGTTGTGCAACTCTTTTCATTTACCTAAAATTTTAGCTTGAATATTTATCAAAAGGGGTAGTTGAAAACGAACAGCATACTCTCCTAAGTGATGAAACATCGATTAGTTAATGTTTGGCATTTTATTCCAAACGATATACTACCTAGCTATGCTATACTCATCACTAATTATTTGCTAAGTAAATACAATAACAAAACAGAGTACTGTGTTTTTAATAATATTCCATTGATTAGTATCGACTTGTCATTCTACCCTAACTGATGTACCAGTAACCTGACTTTGTATCCTATAACGTACTGTTACATAAATAATAAAATAAAACGGAAGGAATACTTATTATACCCTTCGACCATTGAAAATGGTCAAAAAAAGGGTATACTAACTTTGTGCAAATGTATGTAACAGGCAGAAGGAGGCGTGGGAGACCCCATAAAGTATATATGTATATTCTTGCTCAGGATCACAAGCCGAGTCGATTGAGCCATGTCTGTCTGTCTGTCCGTCTGTCCGTCTGTCTGTGTGAACGCACAGATCTCAGCTATTATAAAAGCTAGAGTTACCAAGTTTGGCAGGAAGACTCCTGTGTACTATAAGCAGATCAAGTTTATTTCAAATGTTAGGTGCTACGCCCACCGACCCCGTAAATCAATAATTTAAATTTTAAACTCAATTTGTAAGCGCTGTATCAAAAATAGAACTTTCTAACTTTAACATATACTAAGCTGATAGTTATATCACTTCACAAACAAACAAAAACAAAGATTCTTGCCGGACCCACACAGACCCCTTTACCATTTGGCAGGCAAACCCACCGCCCCCACCAACACTATTTTTTTTTTTAACTCATTTGAAGGAAAGAAGAACGATGACTACATATACTAGCTTAATGAAATATCTACGTAGTCTCCAAATTTCAGTCCGATCGGACAATAAACACAAAAAGTTATTTAAGAAAGTATGAGCATAAAACCAAGTGCGTCAGCTAACAAGGGAGGCGGGCGAGCGCGTAGCACGAGCGCCATCTGTCGGGATTAATTTCAAAGCATGTGCATATGCATATGTGTATGAATTTAAGAAATTAAACTACACGGGAACATACTAGGTCGAAGGGTATCCCACTGTCGCGTGTTGCGCGACTGTTGCTTTTCTTACTGGTTTTTTATTTTATTTATGACCATGCACTTATAACCGGACTATGTCACATATCTATCGAGCCTTCCGAATACACAAGAGAAACATCGATAGATGGTATAATATTTTTTGATCACCGATAATTGCACTAAACAGCTGACTGCGCCATCGACTCTTCTCTACTGTTCTGCCGACCGCAATGAAATATCAATTTAAGCAAACATTGATGGACTGCCATCATATATGGTAAGCCATGTACCATGCAGAAGAAGATAAACATACTTTCCGCTTGTTTTTCGGTCTTTCATTTCCGTTCACTGTGAAATTTCAAGCCATATGCATTATCCGAGCACTAACAACAACAACAACAGCAGCAGAACAGCAGGCTCAACATGCTGCCGCGATGCTGAGCATGCTTTCTTTCATAAAGACCATAAGTCAGCCAGTCGAGAGAGGCAAATCGCCTTTCACAGGCATTTTTCGAGTTTTGAACGATGCTCAGCAATGCTCTGGCAGGATGCGGATTTGGCGAAAGTATCTCAATCGAGAAATACCTACCTGGTGGCTTGCGTTTTCGTTGACGTCTGATGGCTGTGTGGATCTCTGGCTGGCTGCCAAGGCAGAAAATTGAGTGCCGAACAGTGCCTGCTGAGTATTTACTTACACATCAGCCGTGGGCCTGTTTCTGACGCTGCTGGTTAATAACATCTCACAGTGAAACCTATTTGGCAGCCCCCTGTGCTCGTACTCTATTCAAAAGTACTCGTCATTATTTACATTAGTGCTCGTCTTCTCTTCGTTAAAGCGTTCTCTGTTCTTTGCTCTGCGGTTAAGTGCTGCGCCGGAAAAGTGCGACTGGGATATATACGTATATATAGTACACATACATAGTTTGACATTTGAAATTAATGAGCACTCAAGCACACCCATAAGACATTTGTTTAGTCTCGTTGTGCGTGTCGGCGACGTCCCGAGACCGAATGGCAGCCAGCTTGGGAGTTAAAATCTAATAGGTTATATGCATGTACAGTGCATATATCTTTAAAGTTTATTATATGTATATATTGCTAATCAGCGGTAGAGGTTATACCTTTGAAAATACCTTTCCAGAAATGGATAACATGATGAGCATTTCAGCTTTTGTCACACTAACTCATCAGTAGAGCTTTATCCATTCAACCCTAACCTCACCCCTAACTCGCACCCTCTGGCAACCGCAGAACTATTAGCTTGACTGACTTCAGGTGAAACGGAAATTATGACAAAAGCCACGAGCCACCCCGAAGCAAACAGGCGAAAAGTTAATTGTAGGGAATCAACACGCTTAAAGTAAACAACGCCAGCAAATAGTGGGACGGGATGAGCATGTTGACAACAGTCGAGACAGTCTTAAGGGCAGGAAGCAACCCGAGAAACGAAAGAGCCCCAGCCCCAGCTCCGAGACAGCCAAAGTCGCAGTCGTAGTCCCTGTCACAGTTACAGTCCTGGCCCCACAGTCCGATTCTCAACTACAATTCAAGTCGGGCTAGTCAGACAGGGTTGCTAGGGACAACGGAGAGCGGGGCAAGGACTGGGCGAGGGGACAGAGAGCAGCAGCAACAGGAACCACAGCTAACGGCAGCTTATAAGCCGCAGCATCAGTCGTGCCAGCAGTAAGTACAAGTTGCAGCGACTGTGCCAAGGGTGGAGCAGGAACGAGGAAGGGTGCGAAAAATGATGAAGCAGTTCAGGAAAAAGATGAAGTTGCGCTAGGTGTGGGCGAACTAAATGACGACAAGTGCAGCGGGAGCACGCAGTACGGGGGAAAGGTCACGTTGCGATGCTTGCACTTAAGTAGTGCGAGAGTAGAAGCAGTTGAAGATAACCCACGCCCCTATGCCCGCCCTCGTCCCCCTGCACAGAGCGACAGACAAACAGACAGAGTCTGACAGAGATAAAGTCGGGAGACATACCTTGACACTGGCTTGGCCGGAAGAGAGACAGCAATAGTCATAGAAACATGCTCGAGCAAATCGTGTTAAATCGCGCTCAAGTGTTAAAGTAATAAGCACTTTTCATAAAGAAATCGGTTCAAGGAGCTGCGAGCTCGGGCAGAAGCCCTTCAACGCCTCGCACAGAGAGCACAATAGACGATAGACAGGTGCCGTTAATAAGCGAAGTACAATAACGCACCTAATGATATAATAACAAAGGAATTCCAAGCTGAATTATATCATAATTGTTGTTTGAGGGTCTATAATTATCAATACATTTATATAACATACATATGTATGTATATTTATATACATATGTATATAAGCAAGCTTGAAGGTTTGTATATTGTCCCTTTAGCTAGATAAGTTTTTTTTTTTAATTTATACTTACTAAATTAGTAAATAGTCAAAATAATTACTTCTCTAATTGTTATAATAAAACAATGATTTAAAATTAGAACTGTTATATTTAAAATAATTGTAATTAAAACTAATTGTAACTAGATTTAAATAATTTTAAATAGAAACGTAATTCAGAATATTTATTTTTAATTTTAACTTGGTTATATTAACTGGTTATGGCATTTAAATCCAACCGTTTAACTTATAGTATTTTTTTTAATATTGATATAATTATAATTGTTGTAATATAATTTTTTTTTATGTGTTAAATTCTGTATAAAAATTAAGTGCCATATCGCCATAAAATTAGTTCTTACTTATGCGCTAGTATAATTAATAAATAAATAATAAACAAAAACTCTCTGCCTATGACATTTGAATTCTGATTTGCGAATAGTAATAATGCCTGATAATGCCAGTCAGCTTGATAATCAAGTTGGGATTATTTAACGGTTTTGTTTTCACGTGCCAAACATAACCGAAAACAATGTACATCACTTTAAGGCATAATTAAAACATATTCCCGGTATGCAAAAATAAATTATCTGCATGTTAACGAGGCCTCAGTCGAGCATGCTTGACGCTTTCATACCCTGTTGGCAGTCACACACAGCGCAATGTCTGGCTACTGTGTGCAGATATTTATGTTAATCAGTGTCATTATTCAGTTTGAATTGATATCGGAACAGCATACTCACTCGATCGATACCTATCGATACTTCATTTTGCATAAAGCGATATGCGGCAGCCCACAAAGTGCGATAGGTGGATGTGGTCGTGGCCACTGTGCGAAAACGGTGACAATCCCGCACAAAATATTGACTGACTTTGCCGTGGCGGCGCACACGTATTTAATTACGAGTACAATGGCAACTGCATTAACTCCGTAATTAACACAAATTATGCGCGTCCGGCATTTATGACGGCTATCGCATAATAATGAGAGCCGCGAGAGAGCAGCATACTCTGCACGGCATAATTCATGCATTATTTAAATATAGCATGCATTATAAATACATCCTCTCCATCCCGCTCAGCACTTGCCAAAATGATATAGAGTCCCATGTTGGTGTTTTAACTTTCGGTTTTCGCTACTTTATTTGCGTAATTGAAACGTTTTGCAATAATAATAAAAGTTACTCATCCGATTAGGAAAGTTGTAAGTTCCAAGTTTAGCCCCACATATATACATATGTATGTATGTATACGGAAAATTTCCCAGCTCGTAATCAGCTTTTCTTGCTAATCACTTTAAAAACAATTTTCGCATGCGGTTCCACTTAATGAAAATTCACTTGCGACTTTTGCACTTGCAGTCCGAAAATTAAACACGAAACCCTCTTAAATTTGCCAAAATCCGCACTTATAATCTTGTGCTTGTTTTTTTAACTTCCACACACACACGTGCACACACACACTGATATAGGCACTTACGCTGAACGATGGCGTTGCGGCAATTGCTACTGCTGCTGCGGCTGCGACGGCTGCTGTTGCTGCTCCGCCACTGCCACTACCTCTGCTGCGGCAGGCACTTTGCGCGTAAGCTGCGCTGCGCCATATTGTCAGCCATTATTGTCAGTGTACGGCAAACGGAAACAGGGTGTCATATTTTTCTGCCCGACAGTCTGTTCGGCCTTCCGTCCGTCCGTCCGTCCCTCTCTCTGGATGCTTGTGCAAAAATGCGTTAAGCTTCACTCGTGCTTAAGCGTATCAGCTGTGCGCACATACATATAATATAATACAGTTGTATGTATATACATATATGTATACGAGTTGCTATTGAGGAGGGGATCGTAATATATCATTAACCAGCTTAAGCAAATTTAACATTTCGCCATAATTAAGCAACCTTCCGTTGCCACACTGTGCATGTTTGGTAGTCTCCCTCTATCTACCTCCCTCTCTCCCTCTTTCGTTCCATCTATCGCACACGCCTGTGCCGTCTGTCATACGAACAAAAATTAGCGTAGCATAATGAACTCCTTTTTTTGTAGGTTATGTGGTACTCTCTGTCAGTTTATCAAGCATGTTGCGGCTGACAGCACTCAAATGCCATGAATATATTTTAGCCACGCTGCAATTAGTGGGCGAGTGAGTGTATTGAACTCGTAAATACCAATTTATGGATGTGGGTATGTATCTGTTGCCATAACCTCACTTTGTTTTAAGTATATGTTGCCTTAACCTCACTCTGACCAAAGCTTCTCTATTTCTTCACATTAGTTGAATACATTGCATGCATCTGTTATTATTATAATATCAAACTCGACATCATAATACTCATTAAGAGTGTCAAAATATAAATATTCACATATATAACAGCATACTTAATTCACACACAATATGAATCATAATCATAATACGATATATGTATGTAGAACACACTCCCCAAGTCGTTCTTAATTATTTGCGAGAATTCTGATTTCGACCCATTCAAGCACGCACGCATTTCCCTTGGCCAACAATTCAATTAGTACAAAGAAATAGTATTTATTGATGGTCGAAATAAAATTATATACATATACACATGTGTGTAAAGATTCGTTTGCATGCGTGTGTGTGTATGTGTGTTACAATGCACTAATTGTTATTATGAGTGCGATAATGTGCCCAAACTGTGTTTTGAGATTACATATACGTTTTACAGCACAATGAGCCAGTGTGTGTGTGTGTGTGTGTGTGGTTGTGTGTCTCCCTCTTGCCCTCCCTTAACTTAACATACTTATTTGCGCTGAGCACGACGTCTCTGCTAACTCCCGAAACTCACGCAATGCCCTCACTCTCGTACCCAGACTCCTCTCTCTGACTTTGTGCTGCCGCCGTTGCTGGCTTCGTCGCCGTCGCTGCCTCCGTCTCTGTCGCTGTGCTCCACTTGGCTGACGGCCAGCCGACGGGGCTGTGGTGGCAACCGCGCTGCGCCGCGCCGGACAGAGACAGGCGACAAATTGCCTGTCCTCTTGTCGAAAATTAAAATTCGTAGGCCTGTGCCGCGGAGGAGGAGGAGGATTACAATGCGAAGTTGGAGATGGAGTTGGGCCGGAAATGGGCAACGCGGCGACATAAAAGAAACGGAAGATCGTAAAAAGATTTCTGTGTTAATGTAGATGGTGAAAAATTGATAACATTTTCAACTTGCACGGAAAACTCATAATATATACAGAAAAAGAACAGGAAGAAGATGAAGATGAAGATGAAGCGGAAGAGGCGTAACGAAATGGGGACAAGCAGCCACTAAAATATACAATACATCGATATATACTTTACATATATCGATAGATATATCTCTCTCTTCACATACTCACCCACTGCACTTTGACGCGCAGCGTATCTATTGTTGTTGTTTTTATACAGTATAATTATCATTGTTTTATTATTATTAAGTCGATTTCAGTTCATTTGCAGTAATTGTTTATCCAGAGGAAATACAAAAAAAAAGAAGAAAAAAAAGGTTGAATAACATTTCTAACGTATTTTGCGGTCAACTTTCTAGTACGCCGCATTTAAGAGTATTATTATAGTATTATTTTTATTTCAATTTTTTATGGCAAGCTTAATTAGTGGAGCGATAAAAAACAAAATACAATGGCATATAAATCAAACATCACGATTTGCTTGTTTTATTTTAAGCTATATTTACTCTGCAATCGGATGAAAACGAGTTCAGGGACGATTGAGTTGAATAGAAATATGTAGTTTGGTTATAGTTTAAAGAGAATCAAAGTATTTGACGAAAATACTCTCGATATTCTCACACAAAATATGCTTATACATTTTTGTAGTTTTGTCTACAAATTTTGCATATCAAATGCAAATATTTTGCTAGGCTTCTCATCCTTCAAACTCTGCACAAAATAAGCTGAGTTCATTCGAATGGCAGGATGAATATGAATGCATTCACTGGCACTTAAGCGTGTTGCATAATTCAAGAAGCGTTTATTCATAGACATCGCCCCATTCCAAGCTATGCAGGTCGTCAAGGAGCTGAAACGGAAGCAAAAGTCGACGTACAAAAAGAGTCTGAAGCGGAGATGTTGCATCTGCTCTCGAGCATGTTAAGGCCGGCTACAAAGCAAGTAAACAAGTTAGATGCGGGCATGCGCGACTGTTAAATACCCCGCATAATAGGTGATTGATATAAGCTACACTTAACTTGTTCCAAGTGCTACAAATGTCAATTGATTATGATTATCTGGTCCATTTCGTAACATATTCATCTGATGATGTTGCCAGTGTGTACACACTTGTGTCTCCATTATCATAATCTACGCGGAGTCGGAGTGTGGACTGAAATCCTCAATATACAACATATTTACGAATATATGAAGCACTTGTGCGCCAGCCGTATCGGCATCAGATTATAACGCATTAGGGCTTATCATGTCAGGCACAACTTACGCTGCGATATTCTAATAAAAGCGAATTTACATATCTCACAACGTATTCAGCGTTTTCTGGGGATTTCCTTTTTGTGATGCCATTTTCCTCACAGCTTGCGCCGCTGCCCTGGCAAACATGTCTTTGCATGTGTGCGTGTGTGTGTGTGTGTATATTGCGTAAACACTAGTCGGCGCCCAGTCTTCATACTTGACTACCCCATTATGCCCCGGCCCCTGCCACCCTCACCAACTGCCCGTATCAGCGCTGTTTGCCAGCACAGACAGGCAAAGACAAGCACACATGCACACACACATGCAGAGGGCGCGCGCGCCCATGTGTTTTATTATTGTTTACTTCGCAGGGCACTGAACAAAAGGCAAAATGGGCACTAAGGCAGAAGGAGAAAAAAGCACAGTGTGTGTGTGTTAGGGATGCGCATCGGCAAGAAAATATCGATAGTTACTACGACAATAATAAAAAAAAACGTATATACAATTAAAAAGATGAATTCGAAAAATACTTGAATGCCACATCGCTTTCACGATATATTGCAATGTTTTGATACCTATCCCTAGGGCAATAAACTGTCATTTAATATAGCATACAAATGAGCGCATAGAATCTCATATCGATACATCAATGCATTCAAAATGTACTCAATACCGCCGACCCCTGTAGATGAGTCGTCTGAGGCGTTTGACTATTATACAGGGGGTTCCGGGTTCGAATCCCGGGGAGGGCATGGTTTTTCAAAAAAACGGCAAGGCTTGCCAAGACAATTGTTCCTACTTCACTCATTTTGAAATGGTGTTTAGTAATTCTTAAGAATATTTCTCCCTGTGATGTTAAGATACAATATTATGTATGATGTATGGATTCTTCACTTAATAAATATAATAATTTAAAAAAAAAAAAAAAATACCGCATGTATCGATACCCATCCCTAGGTGAATGTCATTTAATATAGCATACAAATGAGCGCGTATTTATGTATAGTACTTGATAGAGCGATCAGTTGATCTTACTCGCAGTAGCTTTAGCTTATGTTTATTACCAATTTAAATGTATTTTACATAATTTTCAATCACAGTTACATACTACAAATTTATTACGATTTTACTTGTCATATGCTACCCAATTATTTTCCTTTTTAGCAGTTTCTACGCGTGAGTTACCCAATAATTTCTCGCAGTGCACTAAGTGAGAGTCAGTGTGCGATGTGTGTGTGTGTTCGTGTGTGTCTGTATGATTGTGGATTGCGCTTCGCGCTGTTTACACGGCCTATGTCTACACTCGGCAACTGTGTGGGTGAGCTTGGGAGTCTGGATGTGTGTCTCTGTCTGCGTCTGTGTGTGCGTCTGTTTGTCTGTCAGTGTGTGTGTGTGTGTAAGCCAGCTAGCTAAAGTTCGTTGTTGTTGGCCGCCTATGGCACAAGTTTCTTAAATCCAGCACCTTCTTGGCCAAGTTTGAGCTCTTCATAAATTGAGGGATTCACTTCGCTGCACTGCGTATTGCTGAGCGGATTGTGAAACTGATGCGCTGCCGCATCCTTGTCCCCTCCTCCGCCTCGTCCGCGATGGCCATTCCTCTGCCTGCCACCCCCATTGGCTGTGCTGCTCGTCCCCGTGTCAGGTGTCGATGTGGATGTCGTCATTGTGGCTGCATGGCCATTGTGGCTGCGGCTCTGCCCTGTGCCAGCTGTGCCATGTATGAGATTGTTCCCATTGTGATGCTGCTGCTGCTGCTGATGTTGTTGTTGTTGGCTTGTGATGGCCGATGTCACAGTAGGTAGCTATAGAAAGATGAGAGATAGACAGAGAGAGAGAGAGAGAGAGAGAGGGCAAGCGAATGCGACAGTTATAACATAAGCCTGAATAAGCATATAGTCTGGGCCGACGCCAACGTCGTCTAATAGCCGCACACACACACACACACATTATACACACCTGCACCTGCTCGAGTCCCCGTGTGTATGTCGGATTCTCGAACGCAACGTTGCCATTGCCGCCCGCCTTGCCGTGATGGGAGCGATGACGGCGATAGAATACAATGGCAGCGACTGCCAACAGAATGGCCAAAATGCTGGCCACAATGCCGCTGATTGTGCCCACAGCACTGGAGTAGCTGCTCGTCGCCGAGGTTATATGCTGCTCCCCCAGCGTAAACCTAATCGGATCGGTGAGCACGCTGGCACCTGCAATGGGAAGGAACGGAGAGAAGGGCGGGAAGAGAACAAGAGCGGGCAAATTAAGCCTGGTTGAGCTAAGCTCGCAATAGATAGGTAACTCTGTACGCACCATAGACATTGCCAGCCTTCACCACCAGCTCGTAGAGCACGTCCTTCTTGGAGGCCGTTAATGCTTATTGTTGTGTCCTTCACATCGATGCGCTGAATCTCTAGCGTCGCCGGCTCCGTCGTCGTCACATTGGCCATGGAACTTGTTGCATTATTCATGCGGAGCAGTGTATCCATCGCAGACAATTCTGTCGACGTCTGTGGCGGCACAGCGGCGGCCTCGTGAGTAATATATTCTATAGCCGTCGACGGCGTTTGATTCTTTGTCGGTGCGTCCCATCTGTAACAAAATAGTTTTTTCAGATCATGTAGAGCT